>PVJI01000546.1:0-251260 GCA_004026765.1 Micronycteris hirsuta
CACCTGTCTAGAGTATGGGTGGCTATTGGTTGATCTAGTGTGGTCTTGGCTGGCATAATTGGTAATACTTTCATCCTCCAGGGTTTAGCTACAAAATGGGCTTGGAGTAGTGGCAGAGGTGCAATAGCTTGCATCGTGCTTGATGATATCCCATTAGCGTAAGTACATCATGTGGCTGATCCCAGAATTACTAAGGCAGGCAGAATGCTCTGTCCAGAGTAAGGGGGCCCTCCTGCAAAGTTACATGGTCAACAGTGGGGGTATCAGGAGGTGTGATTAATTGTAATCGATTAAGATACCAATAATCTTAAAATATTGAAAATAGTTGGGGCTTGAAAATAAAAATAATATGAACAAGAAAGATCCTTTTAGCAGTGTTCAGAGAAAGATGAAGAGGGACGAGAGAGATTGATGACTTGGGGATGGCTCAAGCACCCAGCTGCTATTTTCTTCTAGTTAGGAAAAGTGTCTTCAGACTAGAAAGGAAAGGGTAGCACAAATATGAATAAGAGATAATTCAGGGTGAAAGTAGGTAGCTCCTTGTCAAGTCCATTGAAATACTTGACCATAGTACTGCTGACTGGTTTGAAGTGTTATGGATAAAGTGATAGAGCCTTCCAAAGAAGGTAGGTTGATTTTAAAAGGTTGACCCTTGACATTTGAAAGGAATATCTCTCTAAGACATCTGAAATTTTCTTAATTCACAATACACTGGAATATACAATACCTCCTCCTAAAATGTAGTTAGAATAACTAAAAATGCATAATATCAATGATTTTATACACACAGTTCTAAAGTAATTTCTAAAGTGAATAAAATGAATTTCTCCTAATTCATGGTTTTACCTGGTGTCATACTTTTTTCTTATGTCCTCTTATATCATTTATGTATTCAATGGAAGTTAATGTTTATTTATTTGCCTCTTTGCATCAAGTATTGTGCCTCACATTCACACACATGGCTGCATTGTATTCTCACAGTAATCTCATGACATGTGTATCAGTATTACCATTTTATAGATGAGAAAACAGAAACTCAGAGAATAGTACCCAAAGCTTGTACCCAGATCTGCCTAATGACTACCTGTGTCCTCACATTGGCTACCTCCTGAAAAAGTTGAGTTGTAATACGGTGAAATGAAATCCTAAACCCCAAAATTAGCAGTGTAAGTAGAAGATTGGGAAATCTTGGCTTGCCAGCAATTGACATGAATAAGTACCTTAAAGTTTTGGTTGACCACAAATCCAGCGGAGTCTGGGTGCTGCCAAGAACATCTGAGTAAGCTTCAGTTCCTTTGTAGGCAGGTGCGTGGTTGTCCACAGGCTGCACCACTAAAGGTGCCTAATTTCATTCAGTTACTGATTATTAGATTGATTAATCGGTACTCTGTACCTACAGCTTTTGTCTTAAGGTGATACATTTTAATAAGGTAACATTGACAGTTTGGAGTGTGTCCAATGAAGGAGAATTAGGAGGGTAAAAGTTTTGTGAAATCATAATATACAGGAAAGGATTAAAACATAAAGTATGTGTAAGCTATGATCACGAAGACTTAGGGTTAATACAGGTAACTGTCTTCAGCCATTTGAAGGGATCCCATATGGAAGATGACACAGTCTTATTTAATACTGATCTAGAGTTCATGGGTAATAGATACACGATCTGTTGGGCCAGTGTTTGCAGTTTGAGTGGTGAGTTGATTTGAGGTGTGGTAAGCCCCGTGACTCTGGAGGAGTGCAGACAGAGGTGCCTTAGAGAAAGAGGGCTGCTGCCTGAGCAGTTGCCTTTCCCCACGCTGACTTGTGAAACAATGACTTCAGTACTTACAGCCAAGAGTATTTACTGAGTTTTCTGTATGTGAAGCCGTTGTAAAGTGATACAGTTAGGAAATTGGTACTTCTGTTCATACATGAAATGACAGGTGAAATGATATTTTAAAGGGGGAATATTTATTCCCCGCTCCTGATGTTTTCCTTTATTTGGAGACAGCCATTAGTTTGACATCTCTGGACTCTCCCTGTTCCTCTGCTCCTTCCACACCATTGAAGGGTGAGAGAGGAGAGACTTACATTCTATACAGCTCAGGAATAATAAACTTGACTTTCTCAGATCAGAAGCCTGTTTATTTCTTTTGGCAGTGACCTGCCCACAGAAAGCATAATTCTTTCTCAGGCACAGAACACCCTATCGGTGCCCTTCTGTTGGGAAGCTGCCCAAGTGCAGTGTTGCCATTAGTGTACTGTGTGAATAAATCTGTCAGATTTTAATGTTTAATACTAAGAATCAGATTTGCTTTCATCTTCCAGTTTAGGCGTGTTTGGGAATAAAGGGGCTATGGTGGCTTTTATCTGTCACTTGCTCATCTTGCCTCAATTTTTGAGAGCTGAGGGAAAAAAGAGGGTGCTATTGAGTAGGCCCTGGACAACTCAACCAATATGAGATGGAATATAAGACATCAAGTTACCATGTATCAGAGGTTTATTCTCTGTGTCTCAATGCTTGAGTGTGCCAACAATATCTCTGTTGTTACCATTTCCAGTTCACAGATGAGAAAACTGAGGCTTGATCAAGTTAGGAAGTATGAAAGCAAATTTTAACCCATGTCTACTTGAGCTCAAAGTCAAGGCTCTCAGTTGCTCCACAGCTGAGAGAAAGGTTTTGCACTATGGAGGATATTGGCAATCAGAGAGAGGAATGACTATCGGGGGCATTGAGGGGGTGAACACTATGCTAGTCATTAGCTTGTCAAAGGGACTAAAGGGGGAGAGAAAGGAGTGTGTACACTCCGAGGATACAAGTGAGAAGCAGTGTTCCCTCCCAGGTCAACAGCAGCAGAAATGTCATTATCATCATCAGCTTCTTCATCTTCATCATTTTCATCATAAAAACCACCACTTATTGACCATTGACTATATCCCAGAGATTGCTCTAAGTGCTTTAAATCTGTTATCCCATATAGTTTTTAATGGGTTTATTGAGGTATAACTGACATTCAATAAACTGTGCATATTTAAAGTGACAATTTGATAAGTTTTGATATATGAGTATACCCATGAAACCATCACTACAGTCAAGGTAATGAACATATGCATCCTCCACCCCAAAAAGTTTCCTTTGGCCTCTTTCTAATTCTTCCCTCATTTTCTCTCCCCTAGCTCCCACTTCTGTCGGCTGGCAACCACAGACATGCTTTCAGTCATTAAATTTGTGTTTTCTAGAATGTTGTACAAATGAAATCAAACAGCACGTAATTTTTTTTATTTGGCTTCTTTCACTTAATGTAATTACATTGAGACTCATCCATATTGTGATATATTTTAATAGTTTATTTCCTTTCTGTTGCTGAGTAGTGTTTTATTATATAAATATAATAGAACTTGTGTATTCATTTACATGTTGGTAGATTTTGAGATTGTTTCCAGTGTCTATTACACATAAAACTGTTATGAACATCTTTGTACAAATCTTTGTGTGCACAAATGGTTTCATTTAAACCTCACAACAAGTGAGTGGGATAGTACTCTTACAATTCCCATTTTATACATGAGGAAGCTGAGGTCTACCACAGTCAGCTACCCTGCCCAAAGCCAGCGGCTCACTGGCAACGGGGCTAACATTTGAGATCAGGTCTGTCCGACAGCCCCATGCTCAAAGTCCCCATGCTGTATTTGCATCCCCGTGCTGAGAGGAATGCCTTCACTTGGAAAAATAAAGACATTTACTTTTTTGCACTAAGAATGTATTTCTCAGCCTGTCTTTACTCTCTGTCATGGTTATCCAGATTGGTTGCTGCACCAAGACTCTCAGAGGGCAAGATGAGCATCCCTACTGAGTTTTTTAGTTTACCCATCAACAAGAGGTAAGAAAATCCCACCAGAGGCCAGGACCTTTTCCTGTCAAGAATACGAGATTATATCTTCATTTATGGAGTAACTTTTAGACCCTGAAAATCAAAGCTAAAAAAAGAAGGCAGATGGAAGAAACAAAGAAAGTGCAAACATCTTTGTGCAAATTCATAATCCAAAATCTGAGAATTTTGTGGATGTAATTAATCCATAAAGAGCGCTCTGCTGAAGAATTATAGTCAGAAGTCTGCAGGGGTGTCCAGCCTGCGGCCCATGGGCCACACGCAGCCCAGGAAGGCTGTGAATGCAGTCCAATGCAAAATCGTAAATTTACTTAAAACATTATGAGACTTTTTGTGATTACATGTCGCAATGTATTTATGTGTGGCCCAAGACAACTCTTCTTCTAATGCAGAGATGACAAAAGGTGGGACACCCCTGTTAGGGGGTTCAGTTGCTACTGGTCTGCTGGGGTCCCAGGCAAGCATTTTGGGAAGCCCTGCCCACAGTTCTCCACATGAATCTTATCTGAGCCTTTTTTTGTGCTCCTTCCTCATTCTGATTCTCCAACTGATTGATTCATTTATGTGCTGAGCAGCTAGCTACTCTGTATGAGGGGGCAGTGTGAGAGAAAAGACTCCACGCAGTCCCAACCCACACTGAGGAACTTAAAAGCTGGTGGAGGAAGATTGACAGGAACCAGAAGCTTTGCGGGGCAGTGTGACAATTGCTACTGACCAAGAGATACCTGAAGGACACTATGGAAACAATGAGCAGGGAGAAACTGAGAGAACCAGGAACGGTTTCCCAGGAGAGGTGCCATTTCATTATTTAGTATCTTTCTTTTGTTTATGTTTTTCAAAATGCACACATTTATTGTGATAAATGATACAACCAGTGGCATGAGAGTAAATGTTTGATACACAGTTCTTTGGGAAAAAACGTGTACATTTACATATATGCATAAATACATACATGCGGTTGTAAGTGTTACTGATATAAAGAATGTATAGCATGTAATTTACAACTAACAGAAACATACAATATTGTTTACTGTAAATTCCATGTATATGGCCAATTGATTTTTCACAGAATACTTTCACTGATTTTTGCCAAACTCCTGTATTCTTAGCCAACCAATGGTTGTAGTTAACAAACAAGTATACTTCTGACATGACTGCTGGTTAATGTTTTTATTTATGTCAACAAGGAAGTGAAAATGCAGGAAACTGTAATTGAAGAACAATAAAGTAATTAAAAAATAAAAAATAAATAAAAAAACAAGGAAGTGTTTTAATGTTATGTAAGACAAAAGTGAAACAATAAAACATGTCAGAGCTTCATTTGTTTATCAATGATGTTAGGCACATTTGCTGAATTTGATAATAATTTTTGATAATTTAAATGTTATTTCAATCTTTGTGCTACTCAAGCTTACAGAGACACCCACTTTTAAGTATAATCTGCAGTATTAACATTTTCTCCACCGCTTTCTTTAATGTAGACAATCATTAAGACCATAAATCAAACCTGGGAGCTTGGAGTGCTTGCTGATTTCTGTGGTGTAAACACTCTTGCAGTGGCTGACTTAAAGCTCCAACATGGTGCCACTGAACATACAGTCAGAAAGACATGTGCAGTTGTACCCTGTTATGCACCGTGTGTGCCATGCAGATACTATAGCTGTGAACAGCCTCAAAACATAGATAATAGTAAATAGTGAAATAACTAAGAAGTGATGAATATTCTCTATTTATTACCCTTTAATGTATAATTTAGTTAAGAGTTTATTTAATTTATATAGCTAGTATTAACAATTGCCTTGCAAAATTCTGAAAATTGACAGTTGAGAGTTAGTCGGGGCACACTGTTAGATACATCCATATAGGGTGACCATCCCCTCCAAAAGCAATACTCCCTGCCCTTTGTCCTCCCGCCCTGTCCCACTTGCAGCGTGTGCTGGATTCCACGCCCTTGTCTTTGTAACAACAAACAAATGCAGGCACTTGTGTAACACATACAATGTTTGGTTGTGTCTGTATTGACTTAGTAACTCCATGCCATGCTGTGAACGCTACTATGTCAGGGATGGAGCAGAAAGAAGTAAATTAGATCAAGTGCTACCATTTTATTCCTCCCCACACACACACTTAAGAAAACAGTCATGTCATAAACACTGATTTGTTGATGTTAGTATAGTCTCTTTTTTTTGGGGGGTGGGCTTGCTTTGCTCTGCCATCTCTCTCCCCAACTCCACCACTTTATCCTAAAAACCCTCCCTCCTTCACATCATTAAACCATGTTAATAGTCTTGTATATTTTCATGTCTCTCCATTCTTACATAACTGTTTATATCTATATACACATACACATACACATAGGGTTTGTTTAAAATGCTTTATTATACATAGTATTATATATGCTTCTTTGCATCTTTTACTTTACAGTAGTTCTAATCTCAACAATTGTTCTATATATACTCTTCATTTATTTGGTTGCATAGTATAATATAATATTTTGTGGTGTGAATGTGTTATAATTTAATACATATGCCCCTACTAATGAACATTTACTATTTTCAGTATTTCTCTTCTCTTTGAAGAATGTTGTAATAAACACCCTTGAACATGTATCTTTAGGTACTGAAGCTTTTATTTCTGTAGGGCAGAATTGTAGGAATGGGGTTTCTGGGTCGAAGGGTATGTATATTTTTAATTCTAATAGATCTATCCAGATGGCTTCCCAGAAGCACTTCTCATTTTCACCAGCAATAAGTGAGAGAACTTTTCCATCATCTCCACCAGCAATAGGTATTAACTCTCTTTAATTTTTGCCTGGGACATGAGTGTAAAGTTATAACTTATTGTTACTTTAATTTACATTTCTTTGACTACCAATGAGCTTAAATATCTTTTCATATGTTTATTTGCAATTTGGGTTTGCTCTTCTGTGAATTGCCTACTCATATCTTTTGTTCACTTTTCAATGGAATTGTTTCTTTGTTAATTTGAAAGCTGTTTAGCATAGTTATTAACCTGTTATCTATCACCTGCATTGCAAATATATATACCCAAGTCTTTGGTTTCTCTGCTAACTTGTAAAATGTTGCTTTTAGATATGCTTAGATAGTTTGTGGTTTAGAGTTATATGGTGTATGGCTTGTAGCTAATGTTTATATAGAATAAACACACACACTTTGTTTTTCCTTTAAAACAATAGGGTTATTCTTTTGGTTATAAAGGTCTTCCACCCCTAGACTATAAATAGATATATATTTTCTTGTGATTTTTTGGTATAACATTTAACATCTGCAGCTTTCTTTAATCTATGTAAATTTATTTTTATATGGTATCAGGTAATAGTTCAACTCCATATTCTTTTAATTCAATAGACATTTGTACATGATCATTTATTAAAATAAGCCATCCTTTTCCCACTGATTAATTTTTCTACTCTTATGCTAATTGTGTATAGATTTATTTACAGTGGCTTTGTAGTGTGTTTTGATGTTGGGTAAAGCAAACATCCCCCATCTTTAATGTTTATATATGTATATAAATTTTAGTATTCTTGAGCATTTTTCGTCTATATGAAGACTATTTTACCTTTAAGGAGAAGGAAAGAAAAATGCTACTCCTGCTTTAAAAGGAGTATCATTAAATTTTATATATTTACTTGTATAATTTGACACTTTTATGATATTAGCTTTTCCTAATGAAGAGCCTAGTTTCTCTTTCCATTTGTTCAAAATTTGTTTTATGTTATTCGATGATATTTTATAGTTGTATTCATATAGGTCTTACAGCTTTCTTGTTAAATTTTTCACTATTGTAATTTTTTTTTTACTACTTCCACGTTTAGGTATTTATTGCTAGTATGTAGGCAATGTATTTTCCCCTCAAATTCTTCTTATACCCTTGAAACTTAGCAAATACTCTTATTATTTACAGAATTTTAGAATTATAGAATTTTAGAATTGTCATTCTAGTGTGCAATTAAATCCTCAACCAAAGCAAGAGAGCATTTTACATCTTTCTTTTTTTGGTTTTAGGTTCATTTTTAAATATCCTTATCTTATTGCATTGGCCAGAACCATTTAGACCATGCTGACCAATTTATTAGTGATGGCGGGCAACTCTATCCAGTTTCTGACTTTTATGGAAATTTTTTTCTTATTTCAAAAGTTGTTATTAACTTTTGTTAAAAGTTACCATATTCAAATGTTTCCTACTGATTCCTATTTTATTTAGAGTGTGTATTAGGAATGGCTGCAAAGTTTATTAAATGCCTTTCAGCCCATGTTAATATGATCATAGATTTTTCCTTTTATTGTTGATGTAATTAATTGTGGGAATAAATTTTCCTGTGCTACAAATTGAATCTCTATGGGTGAAGAGGAATCCTCTTAGAGAAGAAGGGTAGGCAACTTGCCATGCAAAGTAAACAAATGAAGACACTCAGGCTGTGAAGCCTGGAAGTTCCCTGGACTCATACACCAGAGGGGTGTTCATGGGAAGTGTTTACTGCTGGAGGCAAGGCAGGATGCAGCAGGTCAGGAACTGGATAAAAGCTCATTAGGAATGGAAAAGCAGGAAGCGCTTCAAAGATCCGGGTATCTAGTCAGGACACTATAAGCCTGTGGGGGGAGAAAACAGACAATTCTTTGACCACCAAGGGTGAAAAAAATGTTCCTACTGCTTAGGGTCAAGGGGATGAAACTGAAGATCAGATGAAAGACCAAAGTTGTTTCTTGTGTGTATACCTTTTAAACTGTGTGATCTTCACTATTTTCTAAGTACTTTAAGTGCTCAGCATAGAACATCCTACACAGAAGGTACTGAGTAAATGCTCATTTTGGACAATAGGGAGAAGAGGAACTAAACTGAGAAGACCACTGATCATAAAACATTACAGTTTGAAGAAACTTTGGAAATTTATTCATTCATTCATGTACTTATTATTTCATATTTATTTGACATCTACCATGTACCAGCAGCTAGGCACTGGAAATACAATAGTAAACAGGACAGGGGGTCTTACTTTTTAGTTGGGAGTGATTTAGGTGATTACTAAATAAACAAGTTAGGCAATTACAGGCTGTGACAAGTGCTCTAAAGCAGTGCTTTTCAACCTTTCTTGTGTACATGGGTGACCTGGGGAAGCCTGTTAAAATGCAAATTCTGATTTAGCAAGTCTGGAGTGAGGTTCCAAGATTCTGCATTTCTAACAAGTTCCCATGTGATGCTGCTGCTCCTAATCCATGGACCATACTTGGAAGATTGGCAAAATGACGAGGATACAGATAGAGAGTGATAGCAGAGGAGGGATGCTTTGCATACATGGTGGTCAGTAGAGGTCTCTCTGGAGAGATGCTTTTGACCTGAGTTCTGAAGGTGCCATTGGGAACTCAGGCCAGGCCAGAAATCAACACTGCAATCTCCTAGATAGTGTGTTGTAGGTGTGACAAGTGGACTCTGATGCTGTCCTTGACAGAGGGCCTGAAAATAATGAGAAAAGAGATCATGATTAATCTCACGGGAGTGAGGTTGACAGGAAATGGGCTTGTCTCTGGGAAACAATGTGCTGGGGCCAATGGAATATGTGAGTGGAGGTGCTTGGATGGCAGGTGGGGAAGTCACTCTCACCGGACAGAGAAGGACAAAGAGCCCGAAGTTGTGTCTCAGTCAGACTCCGATATAAAGGGATTCCAGTGAGAGTGAGATTCTCATTAATTAAAAATATTGCACACTCACATGCACATGCATGTGTGTACACACACACTCTGGCCATGATGTGTCCACACCAAAGAATACAATAATGAGTGAAACTAGACTCAGTCCTTCTCCTTCTTTCATGGGACTAGCAGGTTGGAGTTAATGTGAAACTATCACTGTGATGTTGGTATTGGAGGGAAAGGGGTGCAGCTGGGAGCCAACTTCAGAAGGAGAAACAGCCTCCAGGAAACACTGGAGGTATGGTCTAAGAGGTGCCTGAGGTCACCAGAGCATGCAGAGGGGAACAGTGTCCAGGCAGAAGCCCTCAAAGAACTAGAGGCACTGGTGGTGGCTGGAGACCTGAGAATGGAGGTGGGTGACCATCAGGTAAGATGAAGCTGGTGAGGTTGGCAGGGGCCAGTAATGGGAACCCCATTACTGGGAATCCCATAGAATGGGAACTCCTGTAGGAAGCAGACTGGGCTCTGGGCCTTGATTATTTGAGTGTTGTGGAAATGATTTTCCTTGGGGGCAGGGGACAGAGTCATTTATAGTTACCATATTTTCAGATCAGAAGATGCACCCAGGATTTAGAGGAGGAAAATAGGAAAAAAAATTTTGAAGCAAAAAATGTGGTAAAATATTTAATAACATAAATAACATTCAGAGTATATAATTCAGCTACATTCAGACTATAAGATGCACCCCATTTTCCTCCCAAATTTGGGGAGGGAAGTGCATCTTATAGTCTGAAAAATACGGTAATTTTAAGCATGTGCACGCATCTGCCATCGTTGCTGTTGGTATAGTTTAAAGGATGACAGGGTAGGAGTGAGCCAGCTCCTCTGTGACTTTTCTATCTCTGCGATCCCCGTTTCTTCCTGACCCCTATGGCTCCCCACATAGGGTGGGCCCAGTTCCCAGTTGCTTCTTTCTTATGTCCATAGAGCCAGATTGTACCACTATCTTTACACGATTTGTCCTTAAGTGCCACAATGAGGAAGCCTCTGCTACCAATGATGATGATCACTTTACACTGAGATGAGGCTGGCCCAATAATGAAGGCTTCCAACCTTTATTAAATACACATCAGGTACTAGGTGCAATGCGGTAAGCTTTCTATCCAGAATTAGCTGCCTTAGCCTTCCCAACATTGACACTATGAGGTAGAAAAAGGGGAAGAGAAAGGGTGAGTCAAAACAAACACATGGAGCTTTAGCTAACAACAACAAAAAATCACTCAACAAATACTATATATTGACCCCCCTGCTATGTGCCATGTAAAGTTGACAACACAGGGTCATACAGCCAAAAGCCCTGTTGTCGATGGGTTTAGACTCTAGTTAGGAGAGAGATTATAAACCAAAGAAATAGGCCAGGTGTAAGTTATATCAGATGCTGAAAAGTGCTAAGGAAGGTAAAGCAGAGAGGGGAAGTCAAGGAGGCGGATTTGCAGTTCGTATAGACAGAGAAAGGCTCAATGAGACTAAGGCCTTTGAGCCAGGCTGAAAAAGGGGGAGGAGGGGTACAAAGGCTGGAAATGAGAGTCCCATGGGTGTGTTCAAGGATCTGCAAGGATCAGTAAGGAGGCAGGGCTGGAATCAGAGGGGTTGGGGACACCTTTGGAAGCCTTACATGGGTAGGTGGACTTTGGCTTTTACTCTGAGTGAGGTGAAAGTCACTGAAGATATTTGAGCAGAGGGGTGATGTTGAATTTTTAATGCACGTCTGTGGCTGCCTATCAGGATGAACATATTAAAGGGACAGCGTAGAGAATAGACATTATGGGAAACACCTAATTTCTACCTTCCTCCACTATCACATGTGTTCGAGCTCCATCTGTCAGAATTCTCTGGAGCTTGAGAGAGCAAGTTCATAAATAAAAATGTGTTATCAGACAAGGAGCAGTGGGGGCTCTCTGCCCCCCTCCTGGCACATGCTCCCCCTCAGGCTTCCAGTACTTGCACACCTGGGAAGTGTTGATAATGCTCTTGATTATCTTTGTTCTCCCAGCCTTTTCTGAGTTTGTAGAGTTTTCTATTTGCATACTTCCGTGAGCTTTTTATGATTATCTCCCATCTTTACAGTTGCCCTATTACTTAAATAAGCATGAGGTAGATGCAAAAATGCCACCTGGATGAGCATACCGCATTGGTGCTATAGGAAGTCAGGTAGGGTGGTGAATGTGTAGCCGCGGGCCTGCCAGTCTGCCATAGGTACCTGTGTTCCTACACAGCTTCCCGCTGCCCCCTGCACAAGCTCTGCAGCCCTCTGTCTTCCCGTTCATGGATGCGTAAGGACTTTAATGGGAACATCAAACCAATGACCACAACTGTCCACATGAGCTTTGATTGGGCACTAATTTGTGAATGTACAGATGTTTTCTCCCATCGACTTTAAAAATACTCATTGAAATAGATGAGTTTCAGTCTCCTCTCTCACTTCCAAATTTGGCCTGCTAGAGTTGTTTGTTTTGTTTTAAATGCAGTAGATGACGTATTTATCAAATGCCTGGCGTGGTACTGGGTACTTTGTCACTGTGTTCAGCTCAGTTCTCACGACACCTCTAGAGATAGGAATTATTGTCTCCATGTATCAGAAAAAAAGAACCTTAGATGAAGAGAGATGAAGAGAACTGCCATTGCCAAAACTTACAAAGCAAGTAGTGGAGAAGGTGGGTTCAAGCTGGGGTCTAGCCCACTCCCAAGCCCTTGGTTTGTTCTCCACCTCCTCCTTTTGGGAAGTGGGGAGGGGAGGCTTGTACACAGGGCGCAGAGGCTCTCCCCTGACTTTCCAAACTTAGTGTGCAGTGGGAACAAGGAAGTCAGAAAAGGGAGGGGGCTTGCCCACTTCTCTGCCACCACCACCTCTGCCTGGGCAATGGCGTGGGTGGCAGTTTTATGAAGTTTCTGCAGACAGGCAGATACAGTGTTGTGCTGAATGACAGAATCAGGATCACGAAGACCTCAGTGGACTGGAATGAGGAGCTGAATCTAACACAGTGATATTTAATAACTTTAGTAAATGTAAGGTCTGTTGCCAGGGTGCAAAATATTAACTGACAAAATATAGGTATAAGAGAATTCTGGCTTGCTGGATGAATATCCAACAAAATTTACTGAGCACTTACTCTTTGCCATAGTAATAAACAAATCAGGCACAACTGTTATCTCCTGAGGCTGATATTCCTGTGACTGGACAGAAGCAAAACTAAGTAAACAAAAGTAGTAAGTCAGCAGTGTCGGTACATGCTGGAATGAGATGGGGACAGGTGTGTCAGGTGATGAAATGATAACAAATAGAAGGGGACCATTTATTTAGTTCTGGGGACTTTTGTAACCATGAAGCTCAGTGCATGTTCGTGGCTTCTAAAACCAAGTCTTCAAAGGAGTTGTTCATTCTTTCATTTAATGCATATTGTGCACTAATTGGCAGGTACTGTTCTAGGTAGTGGTGCTGGATTGCTCTCCTGGAGTTAATATTCTAATGCAAGACAGAGACAATAAAAAATGCTCCCGTAAATTTACATGTGATATTTGGAAGATCAGCACAATGAAGAAGCATTAACTAGAAGGAGATAGAAGGTTATGGGGCCTCCATTAGGAAGCAAGGACAAGGAAGAGCCCTCTGGGGAGAGAGTGTTGGAGCAGAGACCTGAATGAGGAGGTGAAACAACCATGAGAATATGTGGAAAATGATGTCTTGGCAGCACGTGCAAAGGGCCTGAGGCATAAAATGAGTTAGGGTTGTTCTAAGTCTAAGACAAAGCCTTTGTCACTGAAGTGAAGTGAGCATGACAAAGTTGGAGAATGAGTCTGGGGAGAAGACAAGGTGAAGCCTGTGAAGTCAGTGGGCATGGGAGAAAGTTTGGATTTTTTTTTTTTCATAATTGAGAGGGAAAGGGATTGGAGGATTTTGAGCAGGGCAATATGATGGTCTAATTGCAGTTTTAAAAGGCTCATTCTGCTGCCATGTGGAACATATGTTCTAGGGGCAAGGAGATCAGTTATTAGGAGGTAGTGGAGAGACGTTTGGACTAGATGGTGGACTGACAGCAGCAACCCTGAAGTCCCATGCCATGCCTCACGTGCCCCACGTGCCCAGGCAAGCCCTCACTAGAGACACAAGCTGCTGGCTCAGGCTCCTTGAGGCTCCTGGGCCCATGGAGCTTGTGAGACCTCTAACTTGCTGAAAAAAAGAAGCCTCATACGTTCTCTCAGAAAGGATTCCATACAGCTTAAAGTTCTCAACTGTGGAGTGTATGAGGGGGTACCCCCCCATAAAATGGAATTATCTTTTGGAGGGTGGGCCCCTTGTAGTAAAGGCTTCCCCTTTTAGGTGAATGTTCTAGGAAACCATCGGTATCCATGTACCAGCTGGCGTTGTTGTGAGAGGCTACGTTCGGTTTCAGTAACTTTTTGTTTGAAGACTCTTTCAACACATTTGCGCATTTCATGGCAAGTGATTTAGGAGCACAGCTGCCCACACTGCATTGAGTGTTGAGCAGTTTTTGACCAAAAATGGCATGAGCCCTGAGCCCCACCCTCCCTATTCACCCAATCTTGCCCCAAGTGACATTTTTGTTTGTTACCCTGGGTGGAAAACATCCCGAACAGGAAAGATTTTGCAGATGTGGAAAAGGCGAAACAAAAAAC
The DNA here is from genome assembly GCA_004026765.1 of Micronycteris hirsuta. NCBI lineage: Eukaryota > Metazoa > Chordata > Mammalia > Chiroptera > Phyllostomidae > Micronycteris > Micronycteris hirsuta. Next base: position 14,216 of record PVJI01000546.1, read on the forward strand.
AGCAGAAGCATCAAAATTGACAAGTTCAAAAGCTGTTTTGAGCAGTGGAAAAAACGTCTTGATAGGTGTAGTGTATTAAATGGAGAGTACTTTCAAGGTGACTGAAGTTTAAACATGTAAAAATATACACTTTTATAAGTAAATTCTGTTTTTTGGGTCTCCCCTTGTATATAGAGTAACCTGGGGCAGGGGTCCCCAGCATCCAGGCCTTGGACTGGTCCTGGTCCATGGCCTGTAGGAACCGGGCCACCCAGCAGGAGGTGAGCTTCAATGTAATGTGCTTGAATCATCCCCATACTACCTCTTCCACAAAACGGGTCCCTGGTGCGAAAAAAGGGTTGGGACCACTGAAGGGGATAGATTCTGGTGCCCTACCCGCTCCTGATGAATTAAGTAAAAATCTCTTGTTTGGGACTCAGAGCGTGACATTGATGCAAGTTTAAAAGCTCCCCAGGTGTCATGCTGCCTGCTGGGAGCTCAGCATCTTTGTCACATCCTTGCCCCATACTGAGATCTATTTTCCTCTGCTGTAAAACAGAGCTGGGCCCTGGAGGCTGCTTCTCTCTCAGGCTGAAGGGCAAGAACATCCTCCTCCCTGTACAGCCTCCCTGCTGCTCAGGCCACTCTTCTCTCATCCCTTTACTTCTGCCTGGGCATGCATCTCTTCTTCAGGAACAGAGCTGGTTGCCCAGTCCCAGGAGGTACCTGGCTCTAGACCAGATGTGTCCTTCCTTCATTCAGGAGAATGACAGCCCTCCTGCACATCAGTTCACAAGAAGTGATGCCTGCTTGGCTTCCTTGTTTGGTGTTCATTTAGTTTACCTGAAATCCCCCCGGTATCTCTCTTCGAAGTCATTCATTTGGAGTTAAACTCAGACCATTCAGTATTACTGATTATGTTTTTATAGGTCCCTAACTAGAGTACAAACTCCTTGAGGGCAGGATCTGTGTCTTATCCATCTTTGTATCCCCAGAGAGCTTAGCACTACGACTTACTTATGGTGGGTGTTCGGTAAGCATATACTGATTGACTGGCTGTTATGCCAGCCTCAGGAGCTGAAGCACTTCTGTGAGGGCCTATGCAGGGACAGAGTATTTGTCTCTCTGCCTATTCAGTTGTAACAATAGATCAAGGCAAGACTTCAATTATCCTTCGCTTTCCCCATGCCCAAACTCTCTTCTCTGTTCATTCTATTGAAAATGCCTGGTGACAGAGAGCAAGACGCTGAGAGACGGAATGCTTCAGAGCCTTAGGAAAGCTGTGTAGCAGGAAGGACATATTTCAGTGAAGTTATTTACCACCAAGGCTAATATTGTGCTTTAATACTTCAGGCTCTAGTGAGCTCATCAACAATGTTTGCCTTTAATTTTATCACTTATACCCAGTCATATGTTACTTGCTATGTTTCTGTCGAGCTCCATTTCATCAAAGGGATCTTAGGGCTTTCATTGTCTTTGAAAAGGTGCTTGAAGATGGACATTGTGTGGATATTCATCATGTTTAATTATCTCCTTTTGTACGTTCCCTCAATCATCTGTTAAAGGATAAATTGTTCATATACTCATTTAAAAATTGATTTTTGGTGATTGAATGAAGGAAGGAAATTGTATATTTGATGGGGTGTGGGGAGCTTTCTGCCTGAGACCCCCCTGGGAGGACCCGTGACCTTTCTCTGAAAGAGCACATGTTCAAGGCCCAGAAAGTCTTTGAGGGCTGGAACGTGCAGGACAGGAGAACCTCTGTTCCCTCAGAAAGTAATACTCCATACAGCTTTGTGAAAGCTCTTAACTCTGGAATGTATATGAGAGTCACCTGGGGGAGAGACTCTGGCACTCCACCCACGCCTGACCAATTAAAACAAAAATCTTGTGGTTTGGGCTTGGAACTGGCATTGATATCTATCTATCTATATTTTGAGACACAAAAGCCAAGTTTATTTGTTTCTTGCATTTGCAGTTTAGTATATGCGCTGCTGAAGAGAACATGGAATTGATATAGTTTTAAAAGCTCCCTATGTGAGTCTGATATGAAGCCAGAGGGGAAGACAATTGACCTCGACCAGTGGTTCTCAGCCAGAAACAGTTTTGCCCCCGGAAGACATTTGGCAATGTCTCAAACTTTTTGGTGGGCATTTTGAATGTTGGGGGCTGCTACTGGCATCTAGTGGGTTGAGGCCAGGAATGCTGCTAAACATCCTATAATGCACAGGACAGCCTCCACCACAAAGAATAATCCAGTGCAAAACATCAACGGTGCCCCTTCTGATTGAAAACCCCTTCCCTAGGGTGTTAGAAAAGCAAACACACACACACAGTTATTTGAGTGTAGATATTTTTGCAATTACATTAATTCACAGTTGTATAATGCATTATGATTCCCAAAGCAGTTTTATGTGCTTCACTGGATTTGATCTTCACCATGACCCTGTAAGGGAAATAATATCAGCATCTTGATTTTACACATCAGGAAACTGAGGCTGAGGGCAGTGAATGACTTCCCCAAGACCACAGGGTCTTTAGTTCCTCAGTTAACTCTATTTTTCACTAGCAGAAATGTCAAAGATGTTTATCTTCCTAGCTCTGTGCCCTACTCAAGATAAACATGGTAATTAATCAGTCTTCATTGTCATTGAACCCAAATGCAGCCTCGGAATTCTTCTCAACACAGCATACCCGGAAGCCCCAATTGTTTGGGTTTGGCATGTGAAATGAAGATTGTCACATTGCCTCTCCAACCTAAACACCAAACCTCTTCCTGAATTAAGATGGTCTTGTTGAAAGAGATATGAAGGAGAGTACTTAAGAGTAGGAGGATCCTTGAACATCTGCAGGTGTTCAGACAATCTGTTTAGGAAACTGCTGTGTTAGCAGCATGTGTTCCTGCCTGAGCCTATGAGGAAGCGACTGTCTCCCTAACCCTTATATTTCTTTATAACTCTATTAGTGCATTTGGTTCTCACCATATGCTGCTAATTGATATACAAAGGGAGTGTACACAGTTGTATTCTTCATTTGGTACAAACTAAATATTTTACCTTCTTTTTGAGCTCACTAGGATCTTCCTCTCAAGTCCACAACATGAGATAATTACAAGAACATGTTCAACTATGATTCATGAAGCAGGCAGGACAGGAATCGGTGTGCACTCAGTTTGCAGAAATGAAAAAGCTAGAGCTGGCAGCCCCTGCTTAAGCCCTAGGCACAATAAATTGTGACATGCACAATTAAATGCCTAATGCCTGGAAGAGATATGCAGTGGGAGGGACACAAGCAGAGCAAGAACAGCAAGCACAATTAGAGACTAACTCCATCTCTCAGGGAGGCAGGTGATGGAGAAGATGCAGGCAGCTCAGTGGACCATTTGGCCCCGACCATTGGAAAGAAGAGTACAAAACCGAGCAGCTGCTCATTGAGGCATGTGCCACCAGTTTCAAAAAGTTGTATGAGTTCCTTTAGGATGAACAGGGTTCCAGGTCTCTGTCCTGGCCATATCACCCACAGGTATCCATGGCATCAGTCTCCAGCATCAGACCTCATCTTATAATTCAGGTGAAGAGATGGGTTTGACCTGACTGGTCTCATTATTTTTGTCTTCGGCACTCACCATGAGGATGCTGGACACATGGGTCTGAAGACATTTTAAAGTGAGGCTGCACAGATATTCTGCTGCTCTGTGCTTCTGTCATAGTGGAGAGGAGGAGAGGCCAGGGCATCCTCTCCTGTTGGGTGTGCTGCAGCCACACTGCAGAGGCAGTATTCGGGTGGCTCTCAGTAACGGGACAACTCACAGCTTCCTCACATTTCACCAGGAACATGGCAGTAGGCTTTCCGTGAATGGCACCTGCTGTTGCCCTGGAGTTCTGGTGCTCACCCTGGCTGCCACTTGGAACTGCCTGGGGAGCTGAACTCTATGGAATTTTCTATCTTCCTTTGCTAGGCCAGCATTTCCCAAGGATAGGGACTTTTGTCTGTTTACAGCTTCGTCTGTAGATTCTCTAGTAGTGCCTGACACTCCATGAATGAAATATCACCTACATGTCAGACCTTGCCATGTCCTTTAAAGATATCCGCGACCATCACAGTTACATAGTTCCTCTACTGTGTCATTTGTCTTGTTTTCACGGATGAGGAAACCGCAGGTGAGAGTTAATTAACCTGCAGAATATTACACAGCTGGTAAGTAGCAGTGCTAAGACTTGTACAAATCAAGCTCACAGGAAAGACCAATCCGTTTGACTAGTGCTGCTGCTCTTAAGAGGAGCAGATGAGGGAGTATGGTTCTGTTATGTAGACCAGTCATTTCAGCAAACTAAGTGATTCAAAAAAGGAAAAAATCATCTTGATTTGGCATTCTTGAGAACGGCATTTCTGTAACTGTGTTCTTGTAATAGGCAACCTCTGGGTTGTGAAGTGGTTTTCACCAAACACCTAGAAATAGGGATTTTAATCAACAAAGAATTTGGGGATTACTATCTTTAACACTCTCTCGTACTGAAATCGTAATTTTATATTAGCATAACAAAGGCTGTAAGTAATCCTGCATTGAAAAACTATGTTTAATGCAGAATTTGCAAAATTTGCGTATATTCAGAACCTCTCCTTTTTCCCAAGAGACAAACAGCTAGTAGTTCCCAAGACACATGTGCCCCTTTTATGACAATATCATTATCTGGAGATGGCCTGCCATGTATTAGTATGTCAGCCTAGTAAAACTAGCTCAGCAAAATGCAAACAACACTCATGTTAGCAAGCAGATGCTCCAATGACAAATCTGACCTTGATTGATAAGTTGGAATTGATTCAACACTCTTAAAGGCAGGGCTAAAAAAAACCTTGGAGATTGAACTAATATAGAATTTTCACTGAAGACATAAATAGTGTTGAGAATCCTAATTCATTTCAGGTTAAGTAAAATCCACAATGATTTATTGAGCCCTATTAGATGCCAGGCTTTACTGGGCATTGGAAGGCAAGATTAAATGGGATAGGCATGGTATTGATCATCACAGGGCTGGTGGGTTTGGGTCTTTTCCCTTAGGGGATTCTGAGGGATAGTGAGGAAACAACTACTTTCCAGTATCTATTCACATTCAGTTTAGATCTCTGCCTTTTCTTCAGCAGCTCTGAATTCATTTATCCATTCATTTATTCATCTAAAATAATCTTCATTGAGTGCCTACTATGTGTTAGGCACTATGGATACAGTAGAGAATACTACAGATAAAAATTTTCCACCAGAGAAGCTTTTTCCTAGCAGAGTTTATATTCTGATTATTCTAGATTTACTTAAAGAGTTGCCATCTACCTGAAATCACACTTGGCACATCCTGAAATAGAAACCTGGAACTCTTTCATTTGTCCAGGTCCTAGATCTTATCCACTGATTCAGACCTTCCCTGTGTGACATCCTGTATGGGCCCCACTGATCTCCACTCCATCACTTGTTCTCCACTTTCTGGCCTTACCTCTACCTTCCCACTCCCTCCCAGCCGATTCATCTACCCAGGCTGATGGTTTTATGGAGATGCCCCAGGCACTGAGCTCCAGGCATTGTGCAGCACTACACATGTGAGCAGGACAGGGTCTTGGTTCTTGTGTTAGGGTTCTTCAGAGAAACAGAACCAATAGGATATATGTGAATAAACACAATGAGACTTATTGTGAGGGGTTGGCTCACACAGTTACGGAGGCCAAGAAGTCCCAGTATGTGCCATCTACAAATCAGAGGTGCAGGAAAGCTGGTGGCACAGTTCCAGTCCAAAGTCAACAGCCTGAGAACCAGGAGAGCTGATGTCGAAAGGCAGGAGAAGATGGATGTCCTGGCTCAAGAAGAGAGAGTCAATTCACCCTTCCTCTGGCTTTTTGTTCTATTTGGGTTCTCAGTAGATTGGGTGATGTCCTGTTGCATTGGTGAGGGTAGATTTTTTTAACTCAGTCTACAGATTCAAATGCTAATCTCTTCTGGAAACACTGCTATAGGCATATCCAGGAATAATGTTTTACCAGCAGCCCTTAGTCCAGTCAAGTGACACACAAATTTAACCATTACAGTTCTCAAGGAGCACAGAGTGTGGAGAGGGTGAGGGATAATGGAGGATTCGATGAACTTGCTGATGGAGGAGAACACAGAGAGCAAGCACAGAAGCAGCCTGGGCTTCCCAGAGGAACCTGAAGGCTGGGTAGCCTGTGGTGTGAATGGACAGGTGGTTGACTTGAGAGGGAGGAGGAAGACCTGCAAGTTGAAGGAGCAGAAATGAGAAACGCTGAAAGAGAAGACAGGAATGGAAAAGAAAACAGGAGTGAGATATGGCTTCAGTGCTCCTTTTTTCAGTCTTTCCATGATATGTGCTGTCCGCTACTGTTTTCTCTCCACTTAGCTCAACTCCAGAAAGAAGTTGGTGACTACTACATACCAGGTTCCTTCCAGTCAAATGAAGGAGACTGGCCATAAGCAAGGAACAAACCTAACTGCGATGAAACATATGAACGTTATTGGTGGGAGAGCAAAGCTGAAACTGGAGTCCTACCTTAGGGCAAAGGTGACCTTAGAGCTGAGATCCAAAGATTGAGAAAGAGTCAATCTGGAGAGAAGGGGGAGGAGTGATCCAGGCAGAGGGAACAGCAGGTACAAGGTTTGAGCAGAGAGGGACCCAGGAGGCTGTTTAAGGAACTGGGAGAGGAGTGCCTGTGCTGAGTGTGGTGGGCAAAGAGGTGAGGGCAGCAGGGCAAGGTCATGCTGTGCATTTTAGTCCCCATGAGGCATTTAGACATGGTCATAAAAGACGTGGAGTGATGCTGGAGGAGTGCAGTCCTATTTGCATTTTCAAAGTGATGATGATGATGATTCAGATGGTATGGTAGATGGTATTAAAGGAATTACTAATAATTGTTTTGGTTATGATAATGGCAGGGTGGTTAAACAGAAAGTCCTTATCAAAGGTTCAAAAGAACTATTTGCAATTTAAATGACAGACATTTGCTTTAATAGAGTCCAGAAAAGTGGGGAAAGAGAAAAAAAAGGTTGGCAAAATAATAATTGTTGAAGCTGGGCAAGGGTCCATGAGTTCATACAGCTATTCTCTTTAGGTTATGGGTGTTTGAAAATTGTTTTAAGACTTGTGAAAAAATATAATTGCATGTAGTAAGTGCTCAATAAATGGGAAATTGGTAGCGATTAAAGTTTCTTTTTATTGAGCGTCTACTGCACGGCAGTTTTAAGTCAATTACTTTAATTATATACATTAGATCAGGGGTCTCCATGATTTTTAAATTGTATGCCTCACCAATAAAATTATTTTAAGCACTATTACCAAATAATTACTTTTGATTATTTACTTACATACTGTCAAATGGTGCTTTATTGAGTACATTTTAAAACATACACAAAACAAGAAATTATAAAAGGATGAACTTAACTTGGAATAAATAATATTTAATGTCTTTCTAATTGTGGTGGCTTTGTACTGTCATTAGCTACTGTCTCCAGGCATAAGTTACACATAGAGAAAAATTTGTCATTCATGATAGTGGTTGTAATCCACATTTGAAACCATTTTATGATAATTTCCTTTGGATGGGTTGGGACAGCATCTTGTCAGCTCAGATTATATCATTATTTACTTTACCTTGTGGGGTGACCCATGAAGAACCCTAAAAGAAGTGGAAGAAAGGTGAGCTCTGCCATTTTCTGGTTGTTCGCTTATACTAACGTTTTTAGAATTTTAAAAAGTAGATTCCCAGCAGGCATGTTTTTTATCTCACATGTTTATTTCGTGAGCGTGTCAGCTTAAAAACTGGTTATTATAACACTTATCATTTACTTGGGCACACACACATGGAGACACAGGGTGATTTGCCAATAGTAAGGGAATGGAATGTGGGGGTGTTACCAGTTACTTTGCACTGCAGAAGAAAGGCATGAGCTGACATGTCAATCTAAAATGGTGTCAAGTATCTATACATACATTAAGTGTGAGTGAAGCTTAATATCCTTTTATTATTTTGAGGTGAATTAAACAGGTGAGAAATTAAAATTCTGATACTTTCTTCCTGCACTCCACCCTGGAGTGTGCACACTCCGCTTTGGAGACCTCTGCATGCGTTGTTGAGTCCTCACCACTATCCTTCAAGGCAGACGTTGTTATCCTCCATTCTGCATATGAGAAACCTGAGCCCAGGCAGGTTAAATGATTTGTTTGGGGGACATATCTATTTGTAGGCAGAACAGGATTGACACTCAGGCATGCTAGACTCAACATTTCTGACTCCTGAATAGTGTGCTAGCTGCTAGTCCTTAGCATTGGCCATGGATCAGGCAGTGAGGTGGATACCATAAGCCTGGTATTAGAGAGGACAAAGGGTCAACAAAGCAAAGTAACTTTCCTATACTTAGGCTGGTATGTCCGACTCTAACGTCCATCTGTCTGCGTGTGAATCCTAGTTCACCACCCTGCACCTTGGGCTAAAGTCTTTCTCCAAGTCTCAATTTCCTCATCCTTAAAATCGGCCAGTAGGAAAAACCACCTCACGGAACTTTTGAAGTATCGGAGTTAGACAGTGGATGAAAGGTGACTATTACCTATAATTATTATTGTTCTATGTACTGGAGGTGATAGAATAGAATAGATAATGAAAAAGTCAGAATTACTCTCAAATATCAATATATAGGGTCTGGCAGAAATAAGGCCTGCTTGAGTGTGATTGGTAGGTAATAATATGGGTGTAATAATTTATAGTTTTAATTTGAACATTTCACCTAAGATATCATATGGTACGCTTGAGTGTGATATTGTTGTATTACACAATTACATTCTTATGATTTTGTAATAAAAGATTTTGTAAAATAAAAGGGATGTTATTTGTGCCAGACCCTGTGTATTGGTAGGAATGAATGAGTTGCCCCAGTGGTTCCTGCAGATCCTCAAACACACGGCTGGACTCTCGTCTTGTGTTTTGCCCACAGTGATGCTGCCCAAGGCCTTCTGTTGTCCTGGTCAGGGGCATGGCAATTTCCCTTGCCTTGTCTGAATCTCATCCAACTGTATCTGCAGAGGCTGTAGTCCAACCTTTCTCCTCCTGTCACCCAGAATAAAAATTGGGCTCATTCATTTTTACTACTGAGTCAGAAAACCTGGAGAGAAAAAGGCCAGCATGGACATTGCTTTCAAATTTATGTGACAGGGACACAAATAAGTCTTACATTCTGAGAGCAGAGACAGGCCTGGAATTTCTGCAAAGGTTTTCTAACTCAAAACATATTTTAACGCCATATTTGAGCTCTGCAACAGAATGGCTACCTCTAAACACTGGAACATAGCTGTAAAAAAATTGACCTACTCTTAAGTATGCTGCAGATTAAAAAGGGAGAAAATTTTTAGGTGGCTCTTGTGAGGGAAGAGTCATCTATTCATAGTACCCAGAGTATCAGCAATGCCCAAAGTGGGATATGAGAAAGCTACGATTTACTGAACGTTCACAAGATGCCTTACCCTGTGCCAAATGTCTCTATTATCTTACTGAAACCTTTAAATAGTCTGCAGTTGTTACTGATATCACTCAGAATCCCAAAAGAAAACAGATCATCAAGTTAGGATAGTTTGAAGAGGGTTTATTTGAAAGGGGACTGATTATTTACAAAGGTGTAGTAAGGTACGGAGGAACCTCAAGAGTGTGGTACCCTGGGGCCAGTAGCAGCAGAGCTGATACCCGCCTTCAGGTCAAAGAGATGAGCGCTGGGAGCAGTTGCCTGATCCCAGGAGAAAAGCCTACCTTGAGTAGAGCAGGGGCCTAGGGGGGAGGGACACAGCCAGCCTAAGGCAGCCCCTTAGAGTGGGAGCAAAGGGAATGAACAGCCTAACCTCCCACTCCTCCCTCTCCTGATTCCTGCTAGGGCTCCACTTTGGGTGATACCAACCACCAGCCAGAGGGTCAGAAACCCTGTTAGTATAGTCCAGGGTTTCTCTACCTCTGCACTATTGATACCTGGGGTTGTATAATTTTTTGTTGTGAGGAATACGCCTGTGTACTATAGGATGTTTAATAGCATCCATGGCCTCTTCTCACTAGATGCCAATAGCAACTTCCTCAGCTGTGATACCCTTGAAGTCTCCAGATTTCCAAATGTCTCTTGTGGGGGCAGAGTTATCTCTTTTGAGAACTACTGGTTAGTCTACCAAGCAGAGAGCAGAGCACATTTACATAGACAGTTTATCTGGAGAAAATATCCAAGAGCAAATTTACATTAACCTTATTTCACTGCCCAAGAAACTGAGGCTCAAACAAATTAATTAACTTTCTGAAACACACAGATTGTGAGTGCAGAAGTCAGTCTGCAAGCCTACATCTGTTTGATCTCAATGATGGAATTTCATATTCACAAGTGGGAAATATCCCAGAATGGAGATTTGGAAATGGAGTTCTTGGAAATTCTGGGAGAGTTGGAATGAAAGCATTTTGGGGCACTTGCATTCTGGACCCAGAGTGTATTCTGGCCTGTGCTGAAGACCTCTTAACCAAAGGAAGCCGTCAGGCACATAAGGACTTTGGGCACCTGGGAAACAGCTTTTTAGACTACTATTGCTCATACAGAAGGAGAATTTCTTCTCAGATTTTATCACTATGGGGTGGACTGTAAAAGGCTGCCCAGTCACAACATCTTTTTATTTTTCAAAACCAAGATAACCATTTTTAAGTGTATAGTTCAGTAGTGTTAAGTATATTCCAAAATGTGAGAACAATCCAAATGGCCATCATGAATGAATGGATGAACAAAATGCAGTATATACATGCAATAAAATATTATTCAGCCTTAAAAAGAAAGGACACCCTGTCACAAGGACATCATACTAAGTAAAATAAGGCAGTCACAAAACCACAAACTACTGTAAGATTCCACTCATATCAGGATGGATGACATGATGAACACTACCACCAAGGCTAGTCCATTAAAACTCTCCATCTGTGATCCTCCATTCTCTCTCCCCTTTCAGCTGCTACTTAAATGCAACAGATCAAGAGAAGGGTGCTCAAGCCCCAGGGGTTGGCAGAACCACTAAGTGGAAACAGCCCAGGTTCCCGAGTCACTTGTGCAAGATTGCCTCCCAAATATCCAATGACATTTTAGCTGAACGAGGAAAAAAGCCTTATAGTGGATTAGTCCATCTTTGTTTCTGAATTTGTTATTCTCCCTAAAACATCCTTTCCTTCTGGAGCTTTAGTTAATAGAAGGCATATCTGAGCCACGCAAAATGTAAAATTGAAACTGTGATATGTAGTATAGGGAGAGCTACACAGTACTAGAAAAGTGTAGTGCGATGGGATTCACCTTGGTCAGGGAGGTAAGAGGAAGCTACTCCAGTGTCCAGGGATCCCACAATAGTAGATTCCCCTCTAGTCTCACCCCCACCATCTTATTATGTATAGTCTAGGTTATGGCATGCTCTTTCCTACTCTGCCTTTCCACCTGGTGGTTCTCCTTGCCTTGCATATCCCCCCATTTCCATCCTTTTTTCTGCTGTCAAGATGAGGTAAAATCTCAGTATTCAAGAAACCCAACCCTGGCTGAAAAGTGGTATATCACAAATGCATTTTTTATATTGAGGGATGTAAGTGTAAACCCGTGACTTTAAAATAGCATAGTTCTGTTCTTGCGCATCAATGGCAGCAACTGACACACCTCTGCCCAGCACCAACCCCAGTGCCTAGATTTCAGTTACTGATTGTACTAAAAAACACAAGCTCGCTGATCCCATGACTTTGGGATGAAAGGGAGATGGGGATTTGGAATGCCCTCTTGTTGCCAGATAGCAAGATTGCTTCAAAATCACCAGGATGCACTGAATGGACAAAGAAACCAGCTTAAGGAACTCCCGTTAGACAAGTGGTAGCAATATGAACATCAGTGATGGAAAAAATAGTAGAAGTAATTACGGTTAATTAGGAAAATTTGTGCCTGTGAAAGGCTATGAGTTAATAATGCTATTCAGTAACGTTAATATAAACTATATAAGGTAGTTTTTGTATAAAAGGTAAATAGGATATGTTCAATGCTTGAGTTGATTTTAGTAAATATTGGAGAGTTGGTATCATATAATCTTTATAATAAGAGTAATAATAGCAAATGCTTACCTAGGACTTACTACATGCCAGGCACTGTGCTAAGTACCATATGTCTAATAACTCATGTTATACTCACAACAACCAGTAGGTTCTATTAGCCTCACTTTACAAGTGAGGCAGCAGAGACCCAGAGAGGTTAAATAGCCTTCAAAGGTCACACAGCTGGTGTATGGAGGACCCTGAATTTAAATCCAGGCCATTTGACTCCAGGGTCTGCATGCCCACATATACAAATATTTTGTTATTCTTCAATCAAGTATTTGCATATTAAGTGGAAATATGTGCTTGTTTCTTTCAAAGTAATTAAGAAAGAATAAAAGAGACAAGTAATTCCAAAAATATCAAAGCAGATTTTGTTCAAAGTTTAGGCAGGACAGATCAGCACTGAAGGTCATGTAAAATGGCCAACTAGAAGGGGGGCTCCTCCCAGGGTTCTAATGTGATTAATTATCCAGAAGTCCTTGAGAGGCATGCTCAGCACACAGACCCAGTTGCTTGTCTCCTAGGAGATAAAACCTCAAGAAATCTAGAGATTATAATAAAATAGAAACAGAAGTTTGTACATTTTTAATAATTCTGACAGAGAAGATCAGTAAATTAAATGACAGCGTATGAAGCAAAGAGGTGTAATGTTGGCCAAAGAAGATGTTCAAAGTATTCAGGTTGCAAGAAGGTCCCTAAGATGCTAAAAGTAAAACCCATGTGAAAGGGTGGATCTAGAAAGCTGTACCTTTAGGATGTATTGAATGGGCTTTACTCAGCCTTATGATTAGGCTCACATTATCTTAGGATCTTTAATTTCAACTGGTCTGAGAGTTATCCTTTTACTCTGAGTATGGTATAACAACTGCAATCAGGAAAGTGGTCAGAATATTACAGTGAAAACCCCGGAAGAAACAAAAGCTGCCTAGCCATAACTGTAGAAAGTTAGAAGTACAAAGACAAATATAGTGAAGCAATGAATGGAATGCTTGGTGTTGCTGTTTTAGAATAAGTTTTAGTACCTTTGTAAGTATTATATGTCTGTGTGTTTTGTCTGCTCTTGAGATTGTCTGAAATTTTCAAGACTCGTACATAGTATATATAGCAGCTGCTGCTAGTATTGCACCCATGTGCCCTCAAAGCCTCCTTTCCATGAACTCCAGCCCAACACCAGACGGCCTGCATTGCACCTTTGCCAGTGGGCTGTCCACAGGCTCCGGAATCCACCTGCACATGTGCGCAGTGTAGATGTCCAAGGCAGACTGGAAGTGCCATGGATTAACTACCTCCATTACTACCCTGAAACAGCCCCTATCCAATGATTGGCGGGTATGGGAGTATAGATACCTCATTTCCCTTGCCCCCTGGCTTTCCATCACGTCCTAGAGCTTTTTTGCAAGATTAAGTTTCAATCACTAACTGTGGTAGCTGGTTAATAACATACCTGTCTGGCCTGAGTCTCCTTACCTGGACTGATTCTCAATCCCCACCCCCAACCAATGTCCCTACGGCTCCCAAATATATTGTGCATACTGAAACATTGATCAGGAAATGTTTCTGCAGAAAACTAGGAGACTGCACTTGTAATTACAGTTTAATTTCTTTAAAGAAGGTTAGTCAAATTTGTAAGCAACATTTACATTATCAAACGAGTTCTTTTGAAAATTTTGCTTTATGATCTAATAGATGCTAGCAAATGGAGCATTGAGCAAAGTATACGTATTTGTGGCTGTTTGTAATCAGGCACAGAAGTCCCTCAGACATTAAAGGATATATCAACATCTGATGGTAAAACTCCTAATCCACTTTCTAGAAACAGCTCAAATGTTACGGTTTCATGGAATCCTTTAGGGTGAATTAGCTATTTTATTCTCTCTGCTTACAGAGTGTTTGATTCATATTTCTGAAATAGTATATACTGTGCTGTATTGTAATTGATCTGTTTACATAATATGTCTCCAAGATTATTCAAAGTTCCTCAAAGGCAAAAACCAAATCTCATTTGCCTTTGTCATCCCCATACTCTGATCTGGTCCTACTACATTGTTAACTGCAATATTTAGTTGTTGAAAAAACAAAGAAATACATACATGAATGAATGCATGAGTAAGTAAATAAAAGGGTATATTTCTTGTTCAATAGATTATATTGTGTATCCTTAAGGATAGAGACTATTTTATTTATCATCAAAACCATTTCAGCAGTATGCAAAGGTCTTAGTAAACAATGGGAGCTTGTTGCTGAAAACTAAACAAGTGAATAATGAATGAATGAATGAATGATTAAGTAAAGCATATGGCCAACCCCAGATTATTTTTGAGTGATGCCTGCCAAACACAGTTTCCTCTTTGTTGTGTTGGTAGAATGTAGCTAGTATCATTGTTAATCAAAGAACCATACACTCTTAGGCATTAATTTATGTTACATTAATTTGGGTTTATCGTTTTAGCTTCTCAGCCTAATTTTAAATCTTGAGTTTGTCATCTATCATGTTGGACATTTCTCCTATGTTTGTATCACTCATAAATGTAGTCAACCTATTTTTATATTATTGCAGTAGAGACTCTTTGCCAATTCAGTCCATGGCATACTTAGGGGTATAGTCATCCAACCATCTAAGCCAAGGGCTAAATCCAGCCTGCTGCTCATTTTTGTAAATAAAGTTTTATTGAAACACAGCCAAACTTATTTGTTTATGTATTGTCTATGGCTACTTTCACATTACCATGGTGAAAATGAATAATTATGAGTCTAATGATTGCATGGCCTGCAAAGTTTAAAATATTTACCATTTGGCTTTTTACAGAAAAAGTTTGCTAATCTTTGACCTGGGTGATAAATCCAACTGGTGAACCCATCTTTCACCACATTGTGCATGAGATCTAAAGGGGGTCCTCGTATATTCCCTGTTGGAATCAAGATACATTGTGCTTTGCCTACAGCTTTTCTATGTGATCATTGTAACATTATCAAGGCAAGAAATGAAAGTTCTAATGATCATCACAATAGGAAATAAAATGTTGACTGAGCATATACCTGATCACTGTTTTTGGAATTCTATCCCTATGGTAGTGAGTCTGGGGCTGACCATCCTTTGCTGGAAAAGTCTTGACCAAAATGGGGAGTGAATCCCTTTGCCTGTCCTCCAGCCTTCTCTTTATACCATGCCACAAATGAAGCCTCTGTGATTCTAGATTAAGCAAACAACTGGCTTTATCTCTATTGATCACATTTTTCTCATCTGCGAGTTTTTTTCAGAGTTAATATGAGGATTAAATGAGAAAATTAATGGATATGAAAAGCACTATGATCACATACATAAGTACGTGCCTTTTGCCAGGCACTGTGCTGGGTGTTTTTTGCCTGCATCATCTCATTTAATCCTCACAAAACCCAGTGAACATTGTCTCCATTTTGCAGGTGAGTCAGAGAGACTAAAAAATTTAATTCATTCAACAAGTATTTATTAAACACTACAGTTTGCAGATACTATTCTAGGCACTTTGGATACACCTTTAAGACAAAATCAACAAACACCCTTGCTCTAGTAGATGTGGTGTGTTGACAATAACACTACATATAGTAATAACAAACTGGTTTAGTATGATAAAAAATGGTGGGTCCACCTGGCTGGTGTAGCTCAGTGGATTGAGCGTGGGCTGTGAACCAAAGGGTTGCCGGCTCGATTCCCAGTCAGGGCACATTCCTAGGTTGCAGGCCAGGTCCCCAGTGGGGGCCACGTGAGAGGCAACCACACATTGCTGTTTCTCTCCCTCTCTTTCTCCCTCCCCTTCTCTCTAAAAGTAAATAAATAAAATCTTTAAAAAAAACTAAGATAAAGTCAAACTATTTAAATTGTTTAAGAAAAAATGGTGAGTCCTATGGAAAAAAAGGGTAGAACAGGGAAAGAGAGATTGAAAGTACTGGATTGGTAGGGGAGAGAAAGAGTTAATTTTAATTGGGTGACCAGGGTAGCCTCATTGAGAAGGTTATGGTGTAAACCAAGACTTGAACAAGAATGTGGTTCCATAGACAACTTGGGTCTGCCTCAGGCCACAGATTAACTTCCTAACAACCAAGATTCCAACTCATCTCTATCAGACTCCAGAGACCAAACTCACAACCACCAAGAGGAAGGAATGCTAGCTCTGCTCTCAGTGCTCCCAGGAAATGTGCTGTGCACCCTTGGTCTTCATTCTGTGGCTGCTGCCTACTTTAATTCTGGGATTTTCCCTTCCCCAAAGCTTTCTTCCTGGTCAGTGTGGATGTGACATCTCTGTTTCTGGTCACATGCTCTGTCTTTGTTTCTGGGTCTTTTAAGACTCAGTGCCTTCAGAGGGCCACAATGCCACATTGCTGGCTTCACCCCTTTTCTTTCTTACTGGAGCAATTTGGGATTTTATCTTTATAGTCTTATTATAATCTTCTATGCGTTTTAAGTCATGTAACTACTTAGCATATAAAACTTCATGCCCATGTTTTCTTTTATCTCCTTTATAATTGTTGTTTGCTCTAGTAGCCAGAGTCACTGCTGTCACTTATAACCACAAAACTCTCATATACCAACTTTCAAAAGAATATATTTCCAAACCCTTGCCCATAACCAAAGGACCGTGGGTTCAATTCTGGTCTGGGCACATACCTGGGTTGTGTCTGGGCACGTGCCGGAGGCAACCAATTGGTGCTTCTCTCTCACACTGATGTCTCTCTCTCCCTCTTCCTCTCTATCTAAAAGCAATGAAAAAATATTCTCAGGTGAGGATTAAAAAAATCTGTTTCCAAGAACTCAGGGTTTTTATCTGCCAGTGCTGCTTTTTCTCTTTCCATATGATTAAGAACCTCAGGAAAACAGACTGTGACCTTCTGCCACCTCGTCATCACTTACTCATCTTTCTTCCTTAACCCAGGCTAGGCCCTCAGTCACAGGCCCCCTCAGGGCTTCATCGGCACTGAAAGGATAAAACAGCCTCCAGTGTAGAAACCCTCCAGACCCTCTGTTTGAGCCAGGCTCCCAGCACATGTCTGGGTAGTACAAGTCTCCCTTAACTACAACTTGTCTGGATGCCATTTTTTGAGTTCTGCAAAGTAGAGTTTGACAATGGAACCCACCTCAGGGGGTTGTTGTGAAGATCAAGTGCAAAAACGTATACAAACATAGATAGCACAGTGCCTGGCCTGCAACGAGGCCTCACGTATCAGCTCTTACCAGTGGGGAAGGCACTTCCTTTGCGTGGAGAGAGGAAGAGCACTGGGGCCAGACAGGCTTGCGTTTCAGCCTCGCTCCAGCCCTTACCAGTTTCGTGGTTTGGAGTGATTCTCATACACACTCTCTGCGTCAGTACCCTGTGCTGTAAAGCTGGAATGATGATATCAGTTTCAGTATTAAATGAGATAAAATATATAAAAATGCATAAAATAATACGTATAAAAATGCTGAGATAATATTTGAGTATTAAATCAGATTAAATAGCCCTGGCTTGTGTGGTTCAGTGGATTGATTGGCAGCCTGCGAACCAAAGGGTCACCAGTTCGATTCCCAGTCAGGGCACATGCCTGGGTTGCGGGCCAGGTCCCTAGTAGGGGGTGCACAGGAGGCTACCACACGTTGACGTCTCTCTCCCCCCCTTTCTCCCTCCTTTCCCCTCTCTAAAAATATATAAATAAAATCTTTAATAAATGTATACAATGTATACAGTAATATGTATAAACATGCTTGAATAATATCAATTAAGTGTTAAGTGAGATAAAATGTACAAAATAAAAATCCCAAAATAATACACAATTTGAGTATTAAGTGATATGTATGAAATCAATATTAATCAGATTAATAGACTATTAGACTAATAAGTATAAGGGCTGAGTATGGAGTGATTAGGACACTAAGTGCCAGGTAACTGGCAGGCGCTTGAAAAACGCTGCGTGCCCGTGTTACTATTTTTGTTACTATTACCAACGACATCCTCCTCAGTGTCAGGCTGGATTTCTCTCAAGGTCATTTTTTGCCATAAAAGTCTTTTCCTTGGTGATACTGAGTGAGTGTTTAATAGTAACAATTCTGATTATACCTTATTATCCCTTAGGCATATATTTACTGTTTTCAGAATGCCTTTTCTTTAATAATCTCATGAGCCCTCATTTGAAAATGGCTCTGAACACAAATTGGCAGTCAGATTGGAATTTTACAGGTTTTATCTGCATCGATATTTTCATACCAGAAGGTCAAATGTGATCTTCTAGGAATTCCAGAGTTCTCAATTTCTTTGTTCCAAAGAAATGGGTCACATAGAAGGAGAAAGGAAGTGCGCATTACACTATATAGGAAGACAAAGACTTTCTATACGGGAAAATAAGAACCGGGCATGTAGAGTAAGTTATTTGATTTAGAATCAAATCAGAGAAATATTAGGACAAGTGATACCATGGGAGTAACCTGGAGTCTGTATGTGGCCAGCCAGATGGGAGCAGTGAGCTGAGACGGTAGTTCTTTATCGTCCCTGGATTGTGGCTCTGCACTGAGTATCTTCATTGTCCCTCCAGAACCACTCTGCTCCCTTTTCTTGCTCAATGTCCACAGTGGCTCATCTGTATGGACTCTATTCGTAGTGCCACCCGGCCCTCTAGCTTCTGGTTAGGTTGGCCAATGGACCGCCCAAAGAGGGAGGAAGAAGGGTGAAGGGCCTCATTTTGGCTGTGTCCCTTGACTAAAGGTCACAAATCCTCAGGGCCACCGTCTCTCCATGACTATCTCCTGCTCGGGCAGGAGTTTTTACAATGGAATTAGACCTCAGGCTCTGCTGGGACAGACATGACCTGAATTTACTTTTCTCACCATTATACCCTAATACCATGGCTGGCCCCAAAGAGATACTAAATTAATATATTTCAGTGAATGCATTGGAGATGCCCCACTAAATTGCATTCTAAGAAAAACCACCATCTAAACCCGCCCTGTGTACCAGCTGTAAAAAGAAGCCACACTCTCTCTGAACAGTGGTTCTTAGAAATAAAGGCTCTTAAAATTCCCATCCACAAGCTGTGACTGCATCATATTAGTGTTTTCCACTAGATTGTGCTTGGGGTCCCAGATGTTTGAGTCTTTTATTTTATAGCATTTGCTTTTCTGTAAGATTCCAATTAATTGAATTGGGAAAAGCTGTAAGCCCTCTCTTTGACAAAACCCACATCCTGTAAAGTCTAAGATTCTCAGTGTCTTCTTTGCCTAGGTCCATAAAGCTGAATAACTAGTTTGACTGATTTTCTATTTTCATTTGTTTGGCTGAGTAGCTAGAAATGCTGATATCATACATATATAGGCCAGGGGAACTAGGAACACCCTCTTAGGTGACATAACTTCCTGGAGCACCAAGGGACAGGATGGGAATCCAGGGATGCCTGCTCTCACGTTCCAGGTAATTTTTCCCAGAATTTTTCCTGTTATTTTCTCTCCTCAAAGCATCAGTCAATTTTGTTTGAGCAACAATCACTTAATTCCACATTTCTTTGAATTTATATCTCCCTTCATCCCCTTACGTATCAAACGTCAGCGATACTGTATGAGGTAGTGCCTGCCCTTCCACCTGTAGCGTGCTCCAGTTCTTCCCAGGTGAAAGTCTTCGGAGCTACATTGTGCCCACACATCAGGGATGATTGGTGCTCTGCAGAGCTCTAACGATGGGAATCTTCACTATCCACCAGCCTGCAAGTGATTCAACACAGACTCTCATGTTTTCCCGTTTGCCAGCTGCCTTAGGTTTGGGTTCCTGGAGGTCAAGTCTGATCAGGGATTCATGTTCATGTGAAGTATTGAGGGACTACTCTTAAGAAAAAGCCTGTGAAGGGAGTAAAGGGCAGTAGCATAGGGAAAGGAAAAAAGTTGAGCAAAGACACAGCCTTAGATAAAGTCTAGCCTTGGCCTGATCCATGAGATCCTTTGGGGCACAAAATGCCCCAAGAGGTTGTCCTTTGAATTGAGACACCAGGACTGGTCTTTTGTCTACCTGCATCACCAGTTATTGACTGTGGGATGCCCCTGGGGAATCCCACAGTCTGAATGAGGCTTACTTCACATAGATACTTCACTCTCCTGTAGCGGAGCACAATACCCCATTCCCTGGGTGTGGCCTACTACAGTGACTTCCTTCCAAAGACTACAGCATGGGGGGAGGGGAGAGAAACTTTACTGTGGAGAAATCTGACAAACATTAGCTCAGCCAGGTGGTCCGGGTGAATGGCAATGATCATGTTAATTCTGTGTTCCCTGCATAAGATGAGATGAAAATAGCACTTCAGTGATCTTCCTCCCCCAAACCCATAACCCCAGTGTAAGCATGAGAAAAACACCAGATAAATCCCAATTGAGGGGCGTGCTACAAAACATCTGACAGCACTCAGCAAAACTGTCAAAGTCACCATAAACAAAGTCTGAGGAGCTGTCGTAGCCCATAGGAGCCTAAGGAGACATGGTGACTAAAGATAATGTGGGATCCTGGATGGGATCCTGAAACAGGTAAGGAAAATGGGTGAAAACTAAGTGCATCTGAATAAAGTATGGACTTTCACCAGGCCATGATATTCAGAAATAACATTTACATTTTCCTGCATCCTCAAGGGGCAGGGAGATAGCTGTAGACATCAAAAGGCCTGGATATCCCTGGACAGGAGACCTGCGATGTTCCGGCAGAGAAATCTCTGAACAGCTTACATATCTGAAAAAAAAAAAAAATCATTCTGTAAATACCAAACAAATGCACCCTTTTAGCAAAAGATGTAGTGGGTTTTAGCTAATGGTTCTCAACTGGTCACTATTTTTTTAAGCTGGCGAGAGCAGAAACGGGGGGATTTAGCAGTCATCACAATCAGGAATTACCTTTAGCAAAAGGAAGTACTACCTGATAAGCTATAGCCATAAATGTCTATTTCCCACATTACCCCCAATATCAAAGGGAGACATTTGTCCTGTTAAACAATTGCCAAGTGACAGCTCCAGGGACTCGAGGCTGCCAGAAGAATCATTGCTAATGCAGGTTTTACAGTCTCCACTTATATAACATAGTTGGCTTAAGACTGTTTCCAAAGGAAAGAGGCAAGAAGGTGTTTAGTATAGGAAAATTTTTATTTATGAGCAAACTGTAGGATAACAGAATGCAGATTACCATTCCTAATTGTCTGCTATTATGAACCTGAATGACGATTATTATAAAAATGCCTCCTTTCTCCCCCAGGGAAAAGTGCAAAAATAAATGCTACTGCTAATGGAATTTATTGTCTGTGGTCCCTTACCTCTCTAAATCTTGCTTCCGCTGCTTCTTTGTTGTTCTTATTTTGCCAAGAAGTTTTACTGTTTTTTTTCCTTTTTTTTGTTACTATTTATTAGTCAGCTTGGGCATCACAATGTTGCTATAACAATTAACTCTGAAATCTTGGAGGCTTAAGACAATGAAGACTTATTCCTCTCTTGTGACCTGCCTTTTCATATCTTTCTAGTTATGTTGTTCATAACATGTGCCCCCCCAGCCCCCATTCATATAAACATTTTCTGCCAGACATTTCTTGATGCCTGAGATCACATTTTTATTCTGAATCTTTTGTGTATGTGTGTTTTTAAGATTTAATTTTTTAGAGCAGTTTTAGGTTTACAGCAAAATTAAGAGGAATTTATAGAGACTTCCTATATAACCTCTGTCCCCACCCATGCATAGCCTCCCCCATAATCAGTATCTTATTCTGGATGGATACATTGCTACAATTAATGACCCAACATTGACATATCATAATCACCCAAAGTCCATTGTTTACATTATGGTTCACTCTTGCTGTTATAGCCCATATTCTGTGGGTTTGGACAATTGTATAATAACATCTGTCTATCATTATGGCATCATAATGAGTATTTTCACTACCCTCGAAACACTCTGCTCAGCCTATTCATCCGTTTCCAACACCAACCCCTGGGAAGCACTGATCTTTTTATTGTCTGCGTAGTTTTGCCTTTTCCAAAATGTCATGTGGTTGGAATCATATAGTATATAGCCTTTCCAGATTTTATTTTCTATGCATGTAAGTTTCTCCCATGTCTTTTCATAACTATATGATTTTGAAGATGACAAGGAAGTATGAGATAGAGCTTGGCATAATGCTAATTTTTAATTTGTGTGGTTATTTAAATTTAACTGTAAATTAATTAAATTTAAAAATTCAGTTTTTCAGTTATACTAGCTAACATTGCTAGTGTTCAGTGGCACAACTGGCAAGTCATTATATCGGACAACACAGAATTAAACAGTTTTATCCTTATAGACTGTCGTAGATTATTTTAAAATGTTCCAGAACATTCTTTCATATTCTAGAACAAGTGATTGATTAATACACTGTGAATCTAACAGGTTTCTAGGGGTTCACCCAGTCCTCTGACTTAGGCCTTCTTTGGTGAAAAGGAACCCAATGCACTGCAGTGACTTTGAAGCTGTGTTAGGCAGAGATCTCTTTTGATTTTAGCTGAATTGCAGGCCTTCATGTAAGATTTTCTGGAACAATAGACTTCATGGCTAAAAAATGTTTGAAAACCATTAGATATATATAAACAGGCTCAGATCACAGAGATGCCTAAGTTCAGATCCCTGTCTTTCAGTTTATGTGCTATAAAATCTTGAATAAGTTATCTGATCTTCAGAGCCACGCATTTCCCATCTCTGAAGACTGAGATGAAGACGTCCACCTCACAGTGTTGGTATGAAGGTGACAGGAGCCAGCACGCAAGGCAGCTGTCACAGGATCTAGTGCTTTTAGGTAAGAGCTCAATAAATGATAGAGGCCCTAATAGTCATCATTGCAATCATATAACCCGCATCCATAATTTAGAAGAAATTGTGGGTGACATGGAACTAGAGGAAATGTGTAATTTAACACAATCAAGATTCAGAAGGATCTTTAAAAATTTGAAGTTATAGTCTTAGTTTACAAGAAGAAATTTCATAGGAATAAATTAACATTTCACCTTGGAATCCCAAAATACAAGTGCATAAGAATAAAATTTTAGATAAAATGGTCTAACAGTGGTGTGTGGAAGATAGTAATTTCACTTTTGTTTATCACATACCTATTTGCCTTGGCAAAACCATGCATGGGTAAAGCTTTAGGTCTTGCCATTTTAGAAGAGGCCAAGTTGAACTGGAGGAGTTTGCTTCTTGCAATAAATATTTTTGAACATTTTGGATGGTCCAGGTACTCAGGCTACAACAGCAAACACAATGAGATTGGACATTGATCTCTGAGAGCTCACAGTCTAGGGAAGGAGGAAGATATTGAGTAACCAGCCAAAAATATACATGAAATTAAAACTGTGATATGTGCCAGGAAGTTGAGGTCCAGGGTGTTCAGATAACCTTTACTGGGAAAACTCACCTATTTAGGGAAACAGAAAGTTTCCTTGGGAACTAAAGATTGAGCTAAGACCTAGGAACTATAAAGAGGACTTGGGGGAAGGGTAGGCACATTCCAGTAGAAAGGATCATACCTGTGACCCTGGGATGAGAGGGACTGAGAAACACTGAGTGTGGAGGGGAAGGCTCTTGCTGACGCAGGACAGATACTGGTGTGTACAGTTTGGGGGGAGACAGGAATCAGACTGTAGAGAGTCGTGTAGGCTGTGCTACAGACCTTTATTCTAGAAGCAATTGGAAGCCTTTGAAGGGTTTTAGATAAGGAAGTAGCCTGGTCATATTTGCCCTTTGAGAAGATTACTCTGGGTGTAATGTAGAGAATAGATTAGAAGTGAGAGAAAAGTAGATTTCAACATTTCACTTTCAACAATTATTTTTCTGCTACCAGTAAATAAGAGAACCTGCTTTATTCCACTTCAAAAGTGTAGAGCGTGGTCATTAAAATGAAAAGTTTTGAAATAAAATTTGATTTTATTTTTGTATTTTACAATTTTTTTACCGAAGAAATTGAATAGTTTTTATTTGGACATTTACATTTCCTTTGTAGTTTGGTTTTTGTGACTTGAAATTTTAAAAATTTGGCTTAAGAAATTTTATTACAGATTTATAAGCACTGTCAAAGTTTTGAGGCATTATCAATTTGTTATATTTTTGAAACCTATATTGAAATATAATTAATATATATACAAACACATGCACACACAATTTGCACACTTTGTGGGGATTTTAAAGTCATGTTCTCTGTGTTTTGTTACTCTTAAAAGTTAAAAATAATTTTGTTGAGACAAATATATGTTTTTTCCTTGTGAGTTTTTCATTGCTTTGATGCTTGTATACTTTGAGCAAAATCAGCTAATTTTCACTTTTTATAAACTTAAGAAGTGTCCTGTGTATAAATTTAAGTCTTTATTCCATCTGGAACTTACTGAATTGACTAGAACTCACAGAAAAAATTTAAAATAATTTAGGATGTTATGTACTCTTATCTAATTTCCAATTTTAGGAGGAATGTTACTAGTGTTTCATTATTAAATATGACAGTTGATTTTACTTAGTTTTTGTGTCACATTGTCAGTTTAATTTTATTCCTAATATGCCAAAATTTGTTTTGCTTTCAATTATGACTAGGTCTTACATTTTATTGATTTATTTTTCAATGTACCTTTAGAATTTGCCTATTGATATGGTGTATTATATTGTAGATTCCCTATTGTTAAACTACCCTTGCTCTGAAAGAGTAAACTAGGTTTGGTTGTAGTAAATTTTTCTTCCCTTGACTTATTCATGTATTCATATAATAAGCACCCATAAAATACCTTCTCATGCCCAGCATTCCTTTAGGGGGTAAGGGCTCAGCAGTGGGCAAATAAGGACCCTGTCCCCATGGGTTTTCCAGTCAGGGAGACAATAAATATATGTACAAACAAATATGAAGAAAAGCACAACACAATGAGTAAACAGTGGGTGCAGGGGAGGCTGTATTTTAGATTGCAAGGGAAGGCATCTCCAGTGAGTGACCCAAGTGATGAGAGAGAGAGAGAACCCTGGAGAAACAGTCCCAGCTTCCTGGTCCATCCTGGAGTTCCTTAGCTCTCAAGGGTGCCTACTCGATTTAATTTCCACATTGTCTCTTCTGCTCTTCACTGCCTTCAAAGAGGACCTAGGTTCTGCTGTTGAATATCTGAGTATCTGGATTCCCAGTGAGCTCTCAGCATGGTGTCCTCCTCATCCCTTCAATATGCTCCTGTCCGTGGCTCCTGGCCTGGCTCTGCAAAAACCCATGCTTTGCCCATTTCTTAAATAACGTAATTTCCCTATGCCCTTTATCCCTTTAAGTTTGTTCATTGTATCATCTACTCATTTAGTCATTCTCTTATTCATTTGCTCAACACATTATTTTGTTATGGGCCTCTTGCTCTGGGTATGGTTTTGTTGCAAATCTATTAGCACTTCCTTAGAGGGTAAGGTATGTCTTGTCAGCAGACTGGGCAGATTTCCCTTAGGCCCCCTTCAGGGCTCCCTGGGGTATTAACATTTCTCTCTCCGATTACTCAGTGCTGTACATAAGCACAAGCTCAGGTTTCATGCTCAGCAAGCAGTAACTGTTTAGTGCAGGCCTATTGGAGTAAGGGTGGCCTTTTCTAACCCCAGCTTGGTTTCGCAGATACTGTTTGTTGTTTTTTATTGTATAATATGGGCATGGGAGACCACATTTCTAGCAACAGGGTTTTTCCTTAGATAGACAAGCACCTTAGAATCAAAGCTAAGTCTTGCCACAGCATACGCCAATGTTACTGTCTTACAGTGAATGGAGATAAAGAGAAGCCATTAGTGGGGCCCTCCTATGACCCTAGTTCTGGGTATCTCAGAAAGATGTTTCTGGGGATTACCTGCCATTTCTTTCCTGGGCACCGTAGAAATAAGGGCACTAAGTGAAATTTAGTAGAGTAAAGGGCTAATGTGTTTCCTACTTTCTTTGGGGGCATTTCTGCTGTTATGGATTAAAGGGTAGGACATATGGTGTATATTCCAAAAATGTGCTTTTCCATCAATCCCTATCATCAATGCAATTAGAGAAAATTCCCCTTGGATTTTTGTCTTTTTTTTTTTTTTTTTTTTCCTGCAAGGGCTGGCTGCTATCTGTTGTTTGTATCTTCAAGCGTATTTTAATACAAATTTGGAAAGTGGCAGACTAAGCAACCACAGGTGTTCTGTCTCTGTGTTCACCCAGAGGTGTCCCCAAGAAATGTTTTCTAATAGAATTCTGAAGATGGAATGTGCTGTCTCTATGAGAATGTGTTTCCAGTCTACGGAGATATTCAGACATGAGCTGGATCATCACTTGGCTGTGATGCTGAAGTGGTGATTCTAAATGTCTTGAGTCAGGAAAATAAGCAGGTTTTACCTTGTGCACTCAGTCTGATGGATAGTTTACTGGGCATCTGGGCTCAATGGGAGAAGCGTCATGATCCATTAACAAGGTCTCTCCAGTAATGGAGAGTGGGGAGGGTAAGAGGCACACACTCCATGTGTTTGTCCCTGGAAAAGAAATTAAACTGTAAGATCTGTAATATACTTCAAACACTGAAAATTCCAAGAGGAACAACCTCTGTATCCCTATCCCATTCGTTTATAGGAACATGATATTAGCTAGAGCAGTTCTTCTGGAAGGATCCAGAAATTTAGTATCATGGGAGTTCCCCAGTGGACTATTTTAGAGATGATACAATACATTCACATTGGTGTTATCTCTAGAAAGATAGTCGAAATCTGCTGATTTTCTTGATTCCATTTGTCTGTCATTGAATCGTTTGTTTCTATTGGTTGATTAATGTACGTATTCGTCACTTACTGAGTACTTAACTCTGTGCCATGCTCTGTGCTTGATCTTCAAGATAGAAATGGATCAAAGTATGAACAGTTCCTAACTTTATGGCTTCCTGAGAAATTGGGTTACCTTGAGGGTTGGTGTTGAGGTTAAAATCCTAGGGCTGCATGAAGATTTTCAGGATTTAACATCTAGCAGAGCCATCTGTTTCTTAACACAGGATTTTTGTTGGAACAAGGTCAGGAGCTGGCTGGTAGAGGAAGAGACACTACAGCAGGGTTTAGGCACCCTTACTTTTCACAACTTCTGAGATATAGATCTAAAAACACTGAATTCACAACACCTTCAGTTCCTGTTGGTAGTTAAGAAGTTGGTGTTTTCTTCTTACATTATGGAAGATATCTGCCCTGCAGTATAGCAGGGTGGTTATGAGTATGCTTTGGCATCTGAAGTTGACTCATATCCCAGCCCTGCCACTTACCAGTTGATAACTTGGAGCAAGTCACTTGACTTCTCTGAGCCTCGGTTTTCTCATCTGTAAAATGGAGATGGCAACAGTACATATGCTCAGAGAGTTGAGGGTTAAATAAGATAACACATGTAAAGCATTTAGCACCATGAAGCTGGACTGTACTAATTCTATTTAACATGGTTGTATGTTGTGTGTGTGTTTCTACTTTCGATCCTAAACCCCTGACATTCCATGCAGGAGTCAGTTTCACTCTATAGCCACCCTGTACTTTAAAATCTTGTTAATCTGTGAGTTTGAGAATAGGAAGCAATAAAGGTGATAACTACAATCCTATGACCTTCCCCCACTCAAGTGCCAAACTTAAACTTACTCTAAACCTGCTGTTTATTCGAGTGTGCTACTCACTTCCAAATGTATTGATAGTGCCCTCTACTGCCCACAGCACGGTAGCTTACTGGAGCTCCTGGGGCAGCCTGGTGGGATGTGGGTCTGAGCATCTGGCTCTTTTGTTTCTCCCTCTCATCCTCAGACACATTTTCCTTCCAGTTCACAGCTCCATTTATTGCCTGCATTTCCAGCTAAGTTCTGAGTCATCAATTTCAACCTTTAATTCAAGTTTGTGCCTGGACCTGAACCAAACCATAGATAGATACCCATAAAGGTTGTGCAGATGAGAAAATACGATTCTCTCGCTTTTGATCGGCAGCAGGCCAAGACTGGTTCCAGGGTGGCGGGAGCCAAGTCTATTTGCTTTTGTTAAATGTTGAATTCAAGTCATGCACAGACCTGGCTGAGTAATTATCTAAATCTGAACTGTGTGCATTGTGTTAATCCACTGAGTTCACTTTAGTCCCCTTTTCACAGCTAGGTAGGTGCCGTCGTAACTTCCACGGGATGGTGCTCTAAATCTGCTCACTTGGTCTTTTGTGGTGGTGAAGGGGTGTGGAGAAACTATGATCAAAGTAAGAGTAAGGGCTTCTAACAAATTTAAGCTCCATTTGAACTCTATCTCTTTTAAACCTTTTAGTGTAATTATAACTCCTCTCACAGGAATGAAATGTGGAGACATTGGTGATGAAGCGATCGGTACCCAGAAGACCCTGTACGTCACGCGCAGTAGAGTGCAGGCCAGGAACAGGGAGGTACTGGAGAAATGTGAGGCGATGATTGCCTTCTGCAGTGGAGTGTGTGCTTTGAGTAGTGAGGCAAGAGTTTCAGAGGGATTTGCCCTGCACCAGTCACATTCTCTCTGTACTCCCATTGTGGTCAGTGTCAGAATGGCACAGCCTGACTCCCCTAGGTGAAAAGCCTAACTTCTAACACATCAGAACCAGAGATCCTGGCATCCCTGAGTCATATATCCCAAACACCGAAGCTAACCATCCATATCAAAGATAAATGCAAAATCTACAAGCAAGTACATATTTTTTACACCCAAATGTTCCATTTGCTTCCACACAGCTATACAACATACTATGTCACAGCAGTTATGAATACAAGCTTTGGAATCAGACTAATCTAGGTTTGAATTCCAGCCATTTCACTTACTAACTGAGCTATTTTTAATAAGTTGCCTCTTGATCTTCTTATCCTCACTCAGGAATACTTATCCCTATCCAGAGTTATTTTGAGAACTGAAGTTGATATTGCATACAGATGCTTTGTAGAATGAACAATACAATTCATGTTAGCTGCTATTTCACTAATGGTGTCGTGATGGAAAGGAGCTGGTCCACTCGTTTCAGAAAAGGAAGCAATGATGAGCCCAAGAAAGTGGCAGAGCTGAGTTACTCTCCTCTATTACTGCCTCTCAGTTTGTTCATCTGTATATTTCTTGTTAGTCTTCAAGGGTTTCCATATCTCATGTTCTTGGGTGAGTATCAGATCTCTGGTTCCCAGACAGAGATTTTATAGATCTACACAGTATCTACATTGCAGAATAATTTTAAGGACTAAATACAATACTATGTGTGAGCATTTACATATGTATAACTCTAGGGAACTTAAATAGGATCATCAAATTATCATGCCAAGTAAGGAAATGCACACCACCATTTCAGAGGAAATTAAAATT
This sequence comes from Micronycteris hirsuta, assembly GCA_004026765.1. Taxonomy (NCBI): domain Eukaryota; kingdom Metazoa; phylum Chordata; class Mammalia; order Chiroptera; family Phyllostomidae; genus Micronycteris; species Micronycteris hirsuta. Next base: position 43,627 of record PVJI01000546.1, read on the forward strand.
ACATACACTGTTGTGGATTTTTCATTTCTCTTTAACTTAGATGGCTAGCTCCGGTGTGGGGGATGTATGCTTCTGGGACTCCAGTATCCCCAGTTCTGGTGTGGTATACGTTAGAGTTTTAACCTGCGAGACACAGTCCGTACCATCTGGCGTACTGCCCTAACCAGTACTGGTCACAATGGTTATACAGTTTAGCTGGACCAACAAAGACGATCACCTATATTGAATAATTTGCATCTATGACAAAACTTAAAATGTTGTCCATTTGTGGAGAACAGGTGAAAGTTTGATCTCCAGCCAGCTCTTGGGAATTGTTGCTACAGGGGAAAGGAAGCACTCACCTTTCAGAACAATTTGGGGCTCCCCAGTGACCTTCTCCAAGGAAGTAGAACACGAGGATGAAGAGAGACCATCAGTGCTGCTCATTTAAAGGTCACCTCTAAAACATGATGAACCCCTAGTGTTCACACATCTGTTTAAGTCCTCCTAGAAAAGGAGCAATGCATGTTTGCTTATGGCCTTTTGTAAATATCAATTGCAGTGATCTATGGCTTTGAATGTTTTTCAGTTTCTGTGACAATGTCTGTTAATCCAGCTAATAAAGTTATTTACAGAAAATGGAGCATGTAATAGTTCTTCATGTGTAATTAAGAACTATTTCCCCCAAAACCTTAGTTACCTGAATTGTTCTAAGCTCATTTGTAAAAACTGAAATTTGATGACTAAAGAGAAGTAAGAATTAAAGATAAGTAAATAAATAAATAAATAAATAAATGAATGAAGGTCACCTCAGGCAGACATGTTTTCCAAAATGCTCCAGGATCAGGGAGCATTAGGGATAGGACAGAGATACATGGATTTTAGCCAAGCAATTCAAAGTGATTGGAGGAGATTACTGAGGCTTATGTGTGCTTAACTGTGGTGAATAACCAAGTAGTGTACTGTCCCTAGAGACCAGCACCACTTAGTCATCCTATTCCCTGAGTATGTCTCAGACTTGCCAAGGTCTGTTCTTAAGTAGAAAGGACACCAACTTGAGGAAGGAGGTTGCTTCTGGGAATAAAGGGAGGGGAGGCACTCAGCTGTACTTACTTCTTAACAGAATAAGAGCAGTCCCTCCTCAGGAAGGCACATGAACATTAGTATGACAATAGCTGGTTAGAGATATGGGGGATAACCTACCAGACTAAAGGGGTGGGCTTCCAGTCACCCTTACAGTATAATAATCATTCTACACGGAGACCTAGAGGAAATAAAACTAGGCCCTTGACCCGCTAATTGCTTGTACAACAACATCATTGGAGCTTTGGAGCTAAAGAGACATGGTTTGAATCCTGGTTGTACCACGTGTGAGCTCTGTGGGCTGGGACAGGTCACTGCCCTGTTCAGTACTGTAGCCACCAGTCACGTGCAGGTCTTGAGCCCCTGAGATATGGCTGGTGAGACCCCAGATGTGCTGCAAATGTCAAGTCCCCACTGGATGACAAATACTTAGTATTAAAACAAGAACATAAACTATTTCATTAATGATTTTTATATTGATTACATGTTGACATGTTAAAATGATAATATTCTTGATAAATTGGGTTAGGTAAAAGTTATCGTTAGAATTAATTTCATCTGTTTCTTTTTGTGTTTTTGTTTTTTTCTCCCAGCAATTTATTTTTTTAATTTTTAATTTTTTTCAATTACAGTTTACATTCAATATTATTATGTACTAGTTTCAAGTGCACAGCGTAGTGGTTAGACAATCATATCCTTTACAAAGTGGTCCCCCTGATATTCCCACCTGGTACCATACATCATTATTATGTTGTTGACTATGTTTTTCTATGCTGTTCTTTATATCCCCATGTGTTTTTGGTTTTTTAAATATGGCCACTAGAAAATTTAATTACCTCTGTGGCTTGCACATACAATTCCACATGTCTGTTTTTCTATTGGACAGCTTTAGTCTATAGAATTAAACTATAGGGGCAAGAAGGCAGCTACAAGGAGAGCCTTACTATGGGACAAATACTATAACCTGAAATCTCTCAGCAGACTGTTAGTTGCTGTATTTATTTTACCATTTTACAGATGAGGCTCCCAGACAAGAGATTATTTGCTCATGGACCAACAACTAATAAGTGCCAGGCGGTGATTTGAACCAGGTGTTTGGAGTCAAAATCCCAGTGTATTACCATTAAGTATGGCCTTGTAGCAGTCCAAAGTGCTCAATAATGTCTACCTTGCAGACAATTGTTTTAAGGATGAAATGCAATGTTGTGGGTGAACCCTTAGCTTAGGGGCCTGATGTAGTAAAGAATCTACAAATAATAGCTGCTATTATTGTTTAAAATGACAAGAAAAAGGAGAAAGGAGGAAGGAGAGTGGCAGGGTTTGGGGAGGAGGAGGCGAAAAAGGAGAAAGAAAGAAAGAGGAGGGAGGAGGGGAAGGGAGTCATGTTATCATCGTCACCACCACCATGAGGTGCCAGGTGCTATATTGGGCGCTTCCCGTACGTTATGTAATTTAACACTCACAGTGTGCCTAGCCAATAGTCACTCACCAGTTTAGTCTCAACTTCTTGCTGGTATGAGTGTAGCAAAGTCTAGCTGGCAGTGAAGTGCTCCATGCCACTTCACCAACCTTACCCACAGTATCTTGGGTGGGTAAGAAGCTTGAAGGCAAAGGAGGTGCTGGCAGGGACTGGCAGTGAATGAGCACATGATGGGGATGAGGGATGGACAGGGTTCGGGTATGTAAGAGAAGAGTGGATGCTCTATATTTAGCATCTGATTCACTCAGGAAGTTTGGAGCACTGCTCTAAGCAATTAGAAACTGTGAATACTAAGGGAGGCCTGACCAGTTGTTGAAGATATCACTGAGGGTGGTGAAAGGAAACAAAAAGAAAGATGGTGGAGCCTTACTAATAAGAATCACAACATGTTGACAAATGCCGGCAGGAATGGAAGAATGGTATTTTCCTTTAAAGGAATTCTAGAACCTTGCTTCACATAACTGGCCTTACCTCAAAGATAAGAGAAAAGAAAGTGTAGTTTAATTGGACTAAATAAAGAATCAAGCTCATGAGGCAATTGCACTAACACAAAAGCCTTAAAATGAGAAAGATGTTAATATAGTGTGTGCTTCCTGGGCGCTTGGAAACTTGCAGTGACAGAATTTGTACCTGGACCTAGCCCTGGTCAAGGTGTACAAGGCAGAGTTGGTAGGAAGCCGCTTCTGCTGCTCTCCGCTGCCTTCTTCACCTCAAAGCACAGAACCTGTCACTCATGTAAGACCAAGACAAAATTACCCAGCCCTTCGAAGGGCCAGTATTCATTCAGTTGTATTCCACACCAGGCCCAGTTCTAGCTGGATGTTTGCTGTATGATACCCACTAGAACCCTCACTCTAGCCCTCTGAAGTATTTATTTTTACCCCTCATTTTATAGGTGAGATAAAATTATGCTGTCAGGCCATTTAATTACAAGTTGGTAGAGCCAGAATTCTAAATTAGGTTGTTTGTACTTCCAAAGTCTTGCTGACTTGACAATGTCATGTGGTCTTTTCTTTCAAATCCATGGTCATGACCAGAGATTTCTTTACCTGCACTAATTATATGAAAGAGGTCTTGCTGCTGTTACCTGTCAGGGTATAGGGCTGGCTCACTTCAGCCTGCAACCAGGGCTAACCTCAAGAGTCAGGGTGGAAGGGTGAATAGGGAATTGCACTTTTGTTAAATGCAACTTGTACTTGTTTGGAAGAAAAAAAAAAGAAAGAAGGAAAAGAAAAAAAGAAAAAGTAAGAAAGAATAAAAAAAGAATCACAAGTTGCTCAATAACATCTGTAAATAAAATTAGTTGTTGATAAATTCATACTATATAGATATGCTTTTGTATCCATATAGTGTACATATTCACATGAATAGTTGGTTATTAAATTTTTTCAGTGTCTATTTTTTTTTATAAAACTTAACTGTCCTTTTACAGCCTCTAAAAAAATATAGTATTTGTCAATTTCCTTTTAAAAAAATAAAATGATTAATTGATAGATTATTTAAATTGTTCAAGTAGCAAGAACTTACATGCTAATCATCAAAAATTAAAGCAATATCCAAAATGTGAAAACCCCATTCACTTGTCCCGTACTGCCTCCAAGCTGCCCCTTCCCAGAGGCAACTACTACTTTTGGTGTGAATCTTTGTAGCCTTTTTTTCTAGCATATTCATGTATAGGTACATATAGAAATATATGGTTTGTTTCTTGTATCAAAAACGAGGACCTATACTAGGTATTATTATGCAACTTCTACTTTTATGTAATTTGCCTTCTTTTTCTTGATGGCTATAGACTACCCCAGTGCACAGAGGTGACAATTCATTTAACTACTCTCTACTGTTAGACGTTTAGGTGGTGTGTAGTTTTTCACTATTATGAGGGTAATGCTTTATTTTTTTTCATTCTAGGGAGTGCATGATGTTTTACAATAAATATATGGTTAAGTAAATATTTAAGATTTTATGTTGATATTTTGTTGTCAAGTACAGAGCTTTTACTGTGCAATTCACATCAAATTATATAATATGTATTATCACTTTCTAAGTTTAAGTTTACAAGGCCGCAATCACAAGTGTCGATTGTTTTTCTAGACAATACACTTTCAGTTTCCATAGCTACGAGTTAGTAAACAGTAGTGATGACCTTGCCTTAGATATTTGAGACATGGTTAGGGATGTATAAATCCAAGAAAATAGAAAAATGGCATGTTGGAAATTAAAGGTTCTAATTCTGCCTTTTCCCTCCCTGTGGACCCTTATACAATTGAAAATAGGCATGAGGAACCAGGTGATTATCAAATGAAACTTCAGATGTATTAGTGAGCAATGCCAGGACCAAACCCTTCAAATTCTGGTTCTTTGACTAGCTGTGCTAGAGAACACAACTAGGACCTGAGGTCAAAATGAGTGTTTTTGTAGGTAACTCCTAAATCTAGGACTTGGACCTATCTGGAGTGAAGCTGGGTTTTCAATAATCATTCGTAGCAAGTTTCCAGCCAGCAGAGGGTTTCCAGCTTCCCAGTGACCTGTCATTTATGGGGGAATACAGTTATGATGCCTGCATATCAATCCTTGGTAAATCGCCCAAAGGATGTCAAACTTTCCCCAGTCTCCACAATAAAATTAGTCTGTGGCCCTCCCATAGGAATGAGTGAGTGAGGATGAACAAGGGAGGCAGGCAGAACTCTAGTCCCACTCTGTCCCAGGGAATGGGTAGAGGTGCCCTCATGGAAACATGGAAGGAGGACAATTGGGTCTCCCCCATCATAGCACATGATCTGGCCTGCTGGGTATCTTCGTTTAAAATTATAGATTTTCCTAGTTGGCTCCATAGCTCAGGAGTTAGAGCACTGGTCTTGTAAAATTATAGATTTTCCCAAAAATAATATTAATTTTTGTTGTAAAAATTATGGAGTTCAGTCGTGCCCCCCCCAAAAAAGATAGAACCATATCATAGTACCCATTCTTTGTGAATGTTATCTTATTTGGAAAAAGATCTTTGCAGCTATAGTTAAAGATGCTGAGTGAGATTATCCTAGATTAGTGACATGGGTCCTAAATCCAATGACAAGTGTCCTTGTAAAAGAGAGAAGACACAGAGAAGGCCATGTGAAGCTGGAGGCAGAGATTGGAGGGGTGCTGCAGCAAGCCAAGGACACCTGGAGCCATCACAGGCTGGATGAGGCGGGGAAGGATTCTCACCCAGAGCTGTCAGAGAGAGCATGGCCCTGCTGACACCTCGATTTCAGGTTTCTGGCCTCTAAAACTAGAAGAGAATAAATGTCTGTCATTTGTTCCAGCAGCTGTGGGAAATGAATACATTTTACCATAAGAATGGAATCAGGATGTGGTATTCTAGTCCAAGGTAGAAATATGAGAATATCTAGTTAAGGCTGGTTGCCTTTGCTCTAAAATCAGCTGATTCCTATCACTGTTTAGAGCCATTGTCCTCCCCACCCCGACCCCACCTAATTATGTCTGTTTACAATTTTCTTTCGCCTAGAACTTTTCACTGGAGCTCATTCATGGCTCCCACTGCTGATGGCTTGATCCGCTTGTGCCAGGAGGCGGGCAGGCCTTTTGTTGGATGCGCTGACCACAGCTCTCTTCTGCTTACCAGTTCTTTTGGGGATCTGACTTTTCTGCATCATCATTTTTATTGCCTATTAGTCCAACCCCCAGATTCAACTTTTTATACATCTTGGTTAAAGCACAGTGAGAAGATATCAAAGGCTGTCTACTTCTGCTGGTAGCCTGGGTCCTCCAAGACAAGCTCCTATTCAGGAGAAACGCATGTGGGAAATGTATCACTGTATGTCAAGTAACTCAATTCTCAGGTTACCCACATGGGCCCCTTTGTCATAGCACCAAATAGTTTTACAAAGAGTAAGCTTTTCAGCATCTTTACCTTCTTTGGTTGTTCGGTAGCAGTTGGTGGTTTTAAAAATAAAATAAAATTATTGAATGTATTGGGGTGACATTGATTAATAAAATTTTATAGATTTCAGGGGTATAATTCTATAATGTATCATTTGTGTATTATATTGTGTGTTCACCATTGCAAGTCAAGTCTCCTTCTATAACCATTTCTCTGTCCCTCCTTTACCCTCTTCTTCCCTGCAACCTGCTTTCCCTCTGGTAATTACTATACCGTTGTCTGTGTCTAAGAGTTTTATTTTCTTTACTTAATTCCTTTACTTTTTTTACTCAGCCTCCAACCCCCCCCACTCCCAACAGCTGTCAGTCTGTTCTCTTTATCTGTGAGTCTGTTTCTATTTTGTTTGTTAATTTTCTTCATTAGATTCAGCATGTAAATGAAATCATATGATATTTGTCTTTCTCTGTCTGACTTATTTTACTTGGGGACCAAGTCATTCACCTTCTTAGTTGGGAATTTATTGAACAACAAATTGAGCAAAACTGAATAGTTTGGGAACAGTTGTTCCTCCAATATTCAGTTCATTAAGCTTGCACCAGACCATTGGTGATCCTATCACTATGGGGGAGATAAATAGATAGAGAATCCTTCAGGGTAGGTCTTCCCAAACAGCAAGGAGTCCTTTGGCGAAGATTCTCAGTGTGCCAGCTTCAGGGATGTGCCACTACTATAGTCATATGGTGCTTAGTTTAGTCTTAAAAATTTTAATTTCTGAATAGGGGCCCTGCATTTTTATTTTGCACTGGGCCCTGTAAATTGTGGAGCTGGTCCTGGTGACTATCATGGGCCTGGGGCAGCTGGTCCCTCCCAGCAAACTATAGCCTCTACTGTCTGGCATACCTTGGGGTCCATTGTTTGTTTATATTCTTTTTTGTTATATGATGTGGCCTGAAAGACTCCAGGAAGCAATGCTCTAAGTTAAACATATGGGCTCAAGAAATGGTTCTCAGCTGCAATGATTTTTGCATACCCTGACCTTTGGAGATACATTGCAATGTCTGGAGACATTCTCAGTTTTCACAACTGGGTACTGCTACTGGAAATTGTTGGGTTGAGGTGAGAGATGCTGTTAAGTATCCTATAGTGTTCAGAACCACTCCACCACAAAGAAATATCTGGCCTCAAAGGTCAACAGTGCTGAGGTTGGAAAACCCTGGGCTAGAGCCCAGCCACGCAAAGGTTACCCTTTCACTAGCAGCCTCAGAAACACCAAGGACCTTGTTGGAAATGCAGAATCTCAGGCAACACTCAGACCTACGGGAGTCATAATTGGCTTCTTAACAAGATCCTCAGGTAATTTATACAAACATCGCAGTTCGAGAAGCACTAGGTAAGAGCAAAATGAACCTGGTTTATGCTTAAATGTCTGCAGGTTTCTGACTGGATGACTGCCCTTCAGAGTGGGCTATCCCAAGTTTGCTCAAACAGCATGAGTGTGACTTAAGGAGAACTGCCCCCCTCCCCTTCCCTGAAAACTAACCCAGTACAGAGCAACAGGTTTAGAAGGCAAGGCAGGAGAAGAAATGGGGGAAGCATCTGCAGGGGGAGCCAGGAGGACAGAAGAGAGGAGGATGGTGGTAGGAGTAATGAGATGGGGTCAGGGTCCTCAGATCATGGAGACCTGAGGAGGGTCTGAGTCCCCTTTGCAGGTAGCCCATTGTGTGAGGTGGGTAGGGAGGCTTTTTCTGAAGGAACCACAATGGTGAACACATGCACTTGTAATCATCAGAGACCACTCTGTGTCTCGTTGTGTGTCTACTGGACTCAGGATGTGAGAACTACTAGAGTCTGCCAATAATTGTTCACACTGCCGTAACACAGTATCACAGACTGAGTGACTTTGACAGCAGAAGTTTATCATCTCACAGCTTTATAGGCTAGAAATTTACGATCAAGGCATCAGCAGGGTTGGTTTTGTCGGAGGCCTCTCTCCTTGGTTTGCAGATGGTCTTCTCCCCATGTCTTCACATGGCCTTCCCTCTGTGTTTGTGTCCTGATCTCCTCTTCTTACAAGAACACCGGTCATATTGGACTAGGGCCCAACCATATAACCTCATTTTAACTTAATTACCTTTGAAAGACTATCTATAAATAGTCATATTCAGAAGTACTGGGAGTAAGGATTTCAACATATGGATTGGTGGGGGGAACAATTCCGTACACGGGCCTCTGCTCCTAGGTACTGCTTAGCATCAGGTCCTCCCAATCATCTTCACTGGGCTCTCTTAGCCACCAATTTTGGGCCTTTTCCCCATATGATCCTCCCCACTGAGACTTGAGGTTCACTAGCTCCTGGGGAGCCTAGCATCCTGTTCAATATTAAACTATGGACTCTGAGGTCTTGGAAAACAAAATTAGTTGCAAGCCAATCCTCTGCTTTTCCCTCCAGGAAACATTTCCTTCCCTCTGTGAGTATACCACACCATATCGAGGGTCTCCAGGTTAACCAGGGCAATTATTAGTAAATGGTTAGAGCATGGTTGCCTCAAGGTTTTGATAGATAAATCAAAGGAATATGAGTGCAAATGCATTTTTATAGCACACTGCAGCTATTATAGGGTATAATGAACAGTCATTAAACATATTAGCTGCTGATTTTATAATCAAGTGCTAACATTTTCTGGATGCTAACCTAAGTAACAGGAGATATTGGCCATTTGCAAAACATGTTTAAACAAAGAAGATTCAGAGACAAGAAGTGCCTCTCATCTTAATTATGCTTTTGCATTATAAACACCTTATGAACAATGCTTTTGCAAAGCATAATGGATGTGGAGCAGCTGTAGAAAACATTTCACTTCCTTTGTTTGGAAACAATGTTTTACATTTGGGAAGAAAAATTCTGTCCAGTTGATTTTATTCCAAGGAGAGGGCGAATCTGAGAGAGAAATCTCTGCCGTCTGAGGAATTCATGTCCATCAAACGCTGGCAAAACTTTGGAGGGAATGGTTTGAAATTGTGCTTGTTTTTCATCAGTGCTGCTCTTTGGGGTCTCTGGGTGGCTGCTGAGTCTGTAGGGCAAGGTGGACTGTTGAGCACCATACCGTGCCCTTCATTACCAAGGAGCATACTTTCATGAGTGGAGGGAAAACTTCATGTTCTCTTGTTTTCCTGTAACTTTCATAGGCCATCAGCATCAGCTCACACTTGTTTTTTCAGATAGGTAAAATAAAATGACTGATCAGTCCACACATCACATTGGGAGCCACACTAGCCTAATGTCTGAGCTAATCATACTAAGGCAGGTAACACCTCCTGCCTTTCAAAATTCTTAGATATGATTGTGTGGACAATGGACACTGTGTCCAGTGGGCCTAGTAATGGCCAACATAACCATGGAACTTCTGAGATACAACGTTCTCTACCTTTCTGTGCTGACCCCCTTCAGAGGACAAGCCATCTGTCTTTACCCTGTATCAGTTAGCTATTGCTATGTAACAAACCATCCCCAAATTTAGTGGTTTAAATTGCAACTGTACCCTACTTCCCATGGACTGGGTGGTTCTACTGCTCTGGGTCAGGTGTGGCTGATCTCCATGGGGCTCACTAATACCTCTGTGGTCGGTTTCAGTTAGCAGGTGTGCTTTGAGCCTAGTTAGTCTGGGATGACCTTTGTTGAGATAAGTCAGTTCTTATTCCAGGTATTTCTTCCTTTCCTCCCATAGGTGAATCTGCACACATTTTCATGGCAGTGACATGGGTTTAAGAGAGGAAACAGAATTGCACAAGTACTTTATCAGGCCTCTGGCCCCATTAGCCATAGCAAATCAGAAGGGAATTAGAGGTTCTACTAAAGACTTAGATCAAGGGGGCACAGAAAATTGGTGTCTGAGTGCAATCAATTTAGGCACAATCCTCTGATTCATACACTGTCCATGGATCACATTCAGTTACTGAGTCTAACTGAGGTCCACCAGGCCTCAGTCAGAGAAACCAACATTGCTCTACTCGACTTCCCTCCTCCCCAAAGGGACGGAATTTTACTCTTTGTGACCCCTAACCCTGGTTGGGGAAGTGGCATGCTTAAGGTCATGAGACCATGGCACCCCAGGGGAACAGATCAAGATTGCATCTTCTATGCCTGAAACATATTGGGCTGGGATCCAAACAGTGGAAAAAGACAAATTCTCTGTTCCCAAGGTATAGCTTAATTAGACTCAGATTTATCATTCACCAAAATCTCCCACCAGAAAAGCCCTTGCTCCTCACTCAGTGTGGATATTTGCCTTGATCACACCTGAGTTATTTTGCCTGTCTGGCTTGGCACTGACAGTCATTGGTAAATTGGAAAAAATTTGAATTGTCAACAAATATCTGAGCAGTAGACGTAATTCAAGATGAGGAGCCCTTTGGTTATGCTCCTTGAGTTGAGAGAGTTTTTAGAGTTATTGGTCCATAAATTCAATTTACTTCATTCACCCATGGAGTATTAGATCTGGGAAGGCTTATTAGGTGTTTTGTCTACTTGCTCAATATCGCTACAAATTGTGCTTGTTTCCTTCTCTGTTAGGTATTCCTTGAATAGTTATAATTAGCCAACCCCCATGTGTATGACCCATTGCACTTATATAATAGACTTAATTCTTTTTTCATTTGTTCACTAAATATGTATTGAATTCTTTCTATGTGCCAGGTACTCTTTAGGGGCACTGAGTAAAGACTTTGGAGTAAAAGTAAGGCCTCCACTCTCATGGAGCTTGTATTTGGAAGGGAGGGTTCCATAAGGAATAATCAAATAAATATTTACTATATCAGATGCTAAGGAGAAAAATAGGTGTGGGTACGGGGAAGGCGGTGATGTGTGTGTGAGTGTGTGTTGGGGGTCTGTGTTAGACAGTTGGTCAGGAAAGCCTTTCTATAAGTTTCATTTGGGCAGAGACCTAAACTACATGAGGGAGTGGGCTACAAGGACATATGGGGAATGCTTGCTAGGGAAGCATGTGGAACAGGCTTGGCTTCATTGAACAGCAAGGAAGCCAATGAGGTTTGACTTAATAGGGAGAAACTGGTAGGGCATGAGATCAGAGAGGTAGCAGGGCTCCTGATGATATTGGGCCTTACAGGCCGAAGAAACAACTTTTAATTCTTCTATGTGAGATAGTAAGTGTGGTAGGCAGAATAATGGCCTCCAGAGATAGCCCTGTCCTAATCCCCAGCACCTGTGAGTATGTTACTTTATATGGCAAAAGAAACTTTGAAGATTTGATTCAGATAAGAATCTTGAGATGGGGGAGATCATCCTGGATTATCAGGATGAGCCCAATGTAATCACAAGGGTCCTTATAAGAAGGAGGCAGAGGGGTCAGAGTTAGAGATGGAGATGAAATGACAGAAGCAGAGGCTGAGGTGATACAGGGTCCTGAGCTGAGGGGTTCAGGCAGCCTTTAGAAGCTAAGAAAGTCATGGAACAGATCCTCCTCTGGAGCCTCCAGAAAGGAACTAGCCCTGCTGATACCTTGGTTTTAGTCTGCGAGACCTATTTCAAACTTCTGACATCCAGAGCTATAAGATAATCAGTTTGTGTTGCTTTAAGCTGCTAAGTTTGTGGTCTTTTTTTTTACAGTGGGAAGTCACTAGAGGGTTTTGAAGAGACCTATGATATGGCTTGACTTACATTAAAAAAATTCACTAGCTGTCTATGTGGAAAATGGAAAAAGGAAAGCCAAATATAAGAGTTTGCCAGAGTCCAGAGAAGAGATAATTATGCTGATCCAAGGCGGTAATGGTGGAGGGAAGTGCTGAAATCTCCTCCATGCATTTTAAAAATAGACTCCATAGGACTGAGTATGTAAGAGATTGGTTTTAGGAGCTGGGGGAAACTGAGGGGTAAAGATGAATCCCAGAGGCTTGCCTTAAGTCCCTGAAAAGAAGGAAATGTTCTTTATTGAGAAGGGTTGGGGGGAATCAGTTTTGGAGGTTTGGTGTCTGTATGTGGGGAGAGAGAGTGGATCAAGAATTCCATTTGGACATATTATATTTAAAATGTTTGTAAACTATCCAAGTGGAGGTGTAAAATAGACTATTTTTTAAAAGAAATTTGGAGCTCAAGGGAGCGTTCTGGGCTAGAGGTCTAGATGTAAGAGTTGTCAGTATGAAGGTGATCCTTAAACCCGCGGGAATGAATGAGATTGCTGAGGCAACGAGAGAACACAGGCTGGAGAGGGCAAGGGCAGCATTCCATGCAGAATTTCCTATGTTATCTGTACTCCCTCTTGTCTGAAACTCAAGCTGGAAAAGAGAGCTCTGCTAGAACGTTGGTGTGCGGAATAAATAACCAAGGAAATTTCTTAGTTACCCATTTCCCTCTACAACCTAGAGCATGACTGGACCCAAACTGATACTGCCTAGCACTTATTCATAATATAAAGACATGATACTTTCTTAAATAGATGAATAAAATCACATATTTAAGAAAGGCAGGAATCGTATCAACATGTATACTATGATACCCTATGGCTGAGTATATCTATGAAAGTGCTTTAATATGGGTTCATCAGATAAATAATGATTGTAAGAAAAGGGTAAATACTTGGGTGTAGCAGTAATCTCCACACGTGTGTAAACACAGTCCTGAGAATATACACGTTTTGAGCACAGCTCCGTGTGACTCCTGTGTGAGCAAGTGTGGGTCATGTCTGTGTGATGGGAATTAATTCGGCAAAGGTGTATCTTAAAAGATTTCGGCTTGCTGATCTCTGAATATTGCTTTCACCTGGTCCTCTCTGACACCAGACCAGAATCCACTTCCTGATGTTCTGCTGATGGTAACCTTACCCCGTTCTGCCTTTGCCCATGAATATTCAATCCTATGCAAATATGCCCTAACGCCTCTAATAAAAACCCCGGCCATCCAACCCACGAGGTTCCTCTCCAGAAAATGGTGGCGATGGAGAGGGCCCGTGGCCCCGGTTTCATCTCCTAATGTGTCTTTGTGTGTGAATCATTGATGCTTCAGGCTCCAGTCCACCCCACGGTGGATTCCGCGGGCGGAATCCGCCACACTTGGGGGAAGCAAAAGGAAGTGTACTACGTGGAGAGCAAGATGGCTTCCCAGATTGATTCATTTGCTCTTATTGACTATTTCTGCACTATAAATCTCAGTTGAAGAGTCTCACTGTATCCAAAATTGGGGCCTGGAAACCCCAAACAAGAGTACAATGGCTCACCAGGGAAGGCATTAACCAACCTAAATGCTGCTTTTTTTCCCCTGAAGAAATCTCCTCCATCTGTGCCAGAGTCATTATCTCTGCCTTCCTTGGAAAGAAGGAAATTTGCACTATCAAAAACAGGATTTGTGTGGCCAACCTGACTTCAAAATTATTAAATGATAAACTTTCCAAATGAACAACACAATGAGTTCAAAGTTCCCTCTCCACTTGCTGGGTAAATGATAATGGAGCCACGTACAAAACCATCTGTAGAGAGGAGAGCAAGTTTCCTGGTACCTGACCTACAGATGTGCTCCAACACAGCTCCATTTCAAAGGCCTAGCCCAATATTAGGGCCTCCCAAAAACTTGATAATTGTTTGGTTATTTTGTATGTAAGTTGTCTCTTTTTATAAACTGTGCATGCTGCTGTATTCTTGCTATATGGAGAGTGTATCAGATAAGTATTGCTACCATAATTCTGCATAACAAGCCATCCCAAAGCTCAGTGGTATATAATGAGTATTTATTTCATTCACATATATTTGTGGGGCAGCTAGGGTTGACTCAGGTGGCTCTACTCAACATATTTTCATTCTTGGGCCCAGGAAGAGGGATAGCAGCTATCTGGGGAGAGAGCTATTCATGGTAGAGGTTGGAAATACTCAGAGGGGTGAGTGGAATGACACAATTAAGGCCTAGGTTTAGAAGTGGTGCACTGTGGCTTCCATCCACATTTCAATGGCTAAAGCAAGTCATATGACCAAGTCCAATCAATATCCACAGGGCAGAAACATACTCCTCCCATGATGGCTGGGAAAGGGGAGTGAATACTCACTAAATGATAAACTAATCTGTACAGGGAGGGATACTCATATTTCTGATTTTATAGATGGGAAAACTGAAACACGGTGAGATCAATGTTATGTCTGTGCAATAGTTCTCAGTTGGAACTTAGAGAAAACATTTTGTATTGATTATCAGAATTGTTATGTACTAGGCCACTTTTTTGCATCTCCATTTAGTTGGTCACAGATATAATTATTTTATAGAAGGAACCAGAGTGACTTTCCTGCTATCCATGTAATGCCAAGTAGCAGTGACCATGTAGTGACCTGGTTAGGTAGCTAAAAGTTGATCAGAATGACCCTCATAATTTGGATAATGGCTTATCATTAGATTGCATGGCACAATTTTGAATATTTTCTCTTTTCAAAATCAGTGAACTGTTAGTTAAAACCCTTGATCCCAGGAGATCAAACAATTATTGTATCATTTTACGGCTTGAAGCTATGACAATGGGGCAAACATAATCAATCATTCAAGGGTCGATTCATATCTTCCCAGCTGTCAAGGTAGCAGAGAGCCCAGCAGTAGTGTGGTCTCAAGGCCAGTCTGGTTTGGTCAGTTTGCCCAAAGTAATCGGGGAATGTGTCACTTTGAGGCCTCACAGTCTCTTCATCTTTAAGAAAAACCAAGGACAGCTTCTTCACCTCTCTTTGATGTTGTATCTTGGCTGTGCTACTTGTTCAAAAAGGGGCATGCCCCACATTACTTTTCCTGCCATGTGCACAGACTTTCACCTAAAGGCAGACCAAAAGAGAAGGAACTTCCTGGCGGTCACATGACTATGGTGAATTCCAGGCCACAGAGGCTCAGCAGTGCCTTTCTACACAGAATCCTTCCAGAGCCCTGAAGACCAGGTTCTGAGAATGGGCCTGGCCTCTGGAGAAAAGGCATTGTAATTGTTCATTTTTACTTATTGCTTGTGTTCATCAAACTCATTTCCTTTTTCTCCTGAGTCCACAGATATTTCTCAGCCTTCCTTGCAGCTGTGTGGGGCCATGTGACTGAATTGTAGCCAATGGAACATGGGCTAATGTGATTGGCACAACTCCTAGGCCTGCTAGATGCAAACCTCTCACAGGCACCCCCTCTCCCCCATGCTTTCTTCCTTGTGGTCTTGCTTGGACAGTGGACCATTTCAGGACCCATATATGTTCTTCCCATCTCTAAGGCCAAAGAAAGTTCCCATTATTGAGGCTCACATTTTGTTGGTAATGAGACCCATGAAAGCTAACACTGATTGAAGACTTATTTTGTGCCAGACATTTTATGTACTTTATTGCATTTTAACCTGAAAAATCCACTGACATTTATCATTTACATTTTATTGTTGAAGAAATCTAGGCTCAAAGTAGATAAGTAATGTGCCTGAGATTGCATGACTAGACAAGTGAGCAAGTCAGCAATGAAGCTTGGGTTAGGGACTCTAGGGCTTGCGTGCCAATCATTAGCCCTGCTGGCTGCCCTTTCTCCAGTCAGCCTCAGACTCCTGCTTCTCCTGGCCATCTCTGGAAACCAGGGGCTGCTTTCTTGACACTCCAGAGTGACTAGGCTCTCCATGCATGGCCCAACCCCGGCCGATCCCTCTCCCACAAGCCAAGTAGAAGGACATTCCCAGTGTCCCATGCTGCAACACCATTCATCTTCTTGTGGCCTCTGGTTGGAGATAAGCCTCCATGCGCCAGTCCTTTCATTAAAAAAACCCAGCTTGCCCTTTTGCTCACCCACACTGGGAGGCTGAATCCACAGGAGAATCTTTACTATTCGCCCTAATGATGGAGAGACTGATTACCTATTGCTCTACTTTCCAGATTTCTGAAGCTGGGAGCAATGGGAAAAACACCATCAAGGCTACTGCATCAAAGCATGAACTTTTCAGAACAATGATGAATAGGCTTGAATAGGCCTGTGCGTACCCTCACAGCATAATAAGGTGCTGGCTGGCAGATGCTCGCCAAGAGGGGCGTAGACACTCCTTGCTGGAATCAGAACTCCTTTTTCTCTTCCTGGCAGAGGTCTGAGCTTCTGACACTGTCACTCAACCTTGCTATCAGTTTCCAGGAAACAGTCAAAGGCAGCTCAGAAAACCAGCAAGGCTCTGGGAGGTGGCTTGGGAAGAGGGCAGGATGGCAGTCAGCATAGAGCAGGGTTTCTGACCAGCTGAGCCTCAACTCCTCCACATTCCCAAGGTGGCCATGGTGTGAGCCTGTGGCAGTGATTTCCACACACATGTTAACATGTAATCATGAGAATTTACGCGTTTTGAGCGCAGCTCCGTGTAATTGCCGTGTAGACAAGTGTGGATCATATCTGTGGAATGGGAATTCTCTAATAGGAATTTGGCAAAGATGTATCTTAAAAAATTCTGGCTTGCTGTGCCCTGCATATTACATTACCCTGGTCCTGCCTGCCACCGGACCTGAATTTACATCCTAATGCCCTGCTAATGAATAATCCCACCCCTGTTCTGCTTAATCCCATAAATAATCAATCCAATGTAAATATGCCCTAAAGCCTCTAATAAAAACCCCAGCTAAGTGACCCACAAGGTCTTTTTCCCAAGATGGAGGTGATGGGAAAGACCCATGGATGCCAGATTCTCATCTCCAAGCGTGTCTCTGGGTGAGATTGATTCACGCAATCGGGGCGGTCCCCCCACGGATTCTGTGGGTCGAAATCTACAACATGAGCCTGAATCTGACCCTATAGTTATAATTGAGGAAGCCTCTAGAGGAGTGGTCAGAAGTCCATCAGCCTTGCCTGGAGTGTTTGCTCTATCACTTCTTAGTTGTGATACCATAAATTAACTTCTTAATTTCTGAAAGACTCAATTTTCTTATGTGTATGATAGGGATTTTAGAAGTAATACCACTCTAAAAGGTGAGGACCTGTGCAATAGGCAGACAAGGTGCTCAGCAGAGTGCCAGCCTTTATGATGCCCATCTAGGCCACTACCTTCTAGGCACGGCTTGTTTGGTCAACAGTATTTTTCAAGAAAACATTAGGGCACTGGAAGAAAATTATGGAGAAGTCCTTTGGTATTTCTGTAGTCATATTTTGGGGCTGGAGTTCAGAGGCAGAGGCATGATTAACCTTTTAAGCTGCACCCCTTATTTCTCTCTGCTGGTGAGAATCTGTCTGGAGCTGAAGGGTACGTAAGTGAGGTTGGTGTGTTTTTCCTAGCAAATGAGCTATCAGCTTGCCCCATTTAACCTCAATGGCCTGTGTCCATTTGCTTCCCATCTGGAGGTGGCACCTTTTTTCTGTGATGGAAGAGGCTGGAGAGTGTTACTGTAGATGAGACAGAGGCAATGAAGAGGAAAAGGCTGACCACCAAGGCAGTGAGAGCCACTTTGGCGTAGATCCTGAGAAGGTGGCAGGGACCAGAATCTGCAGTGGAACCAGAGGGGACTGGCTTTCACTATGAGGAAGGACTCCTCTTCTATTGCAAGAACACAATAAAGCTCTGGCCCATCTAGTGTAGTCCAATGGCAAGTTTGTACTTTAAAAAATCTGGTACAGACAGAAATTCAAGTCTTCACGTTCTCAAACAGCTAAGAAGGTTTCTCCAGAGACAGATCTTGAGACAAGGATTTGGGTGCAAGGATTTTATTTGGGAAATGATCCTAAGGATTCCAGTAGATGGGGGTTGGGTGGGAGATAGGGAAGGGACACAGTGTGATAGCTGAAAAATGGCACCCAACTGATTTCCATGTCCTAATCCCTGAAACTTGTGGATAAATTTCATGGCGAAGTCATTGCAGACGTGATTGTTCATGTTCTTGAGACGGGCAGCTGATAATGGATTATTTGGCTGCACCTTAAATGCCATCACATGTACCCTTATAAAAAGGAGGCAGAGGCAGATTTGACACACACACAGAGCAAAAGGCGGTGTGGTCTCAGAGGCAGAGGCTGAAGTGATGGGACCAAAGTCAGGGAGTCCTTGTGGCCACCAGAAGCTGGACAGTTTCTCCCCTAGAACTTCTGGAGGGAGCATGGCCCTGTGATACCTTGATCCTGGATTTGTTGCCTCCAGATGAGTAAGAGAATAAATTTTTGTTTTAAGCCACCAAATTTATGGTAATTTGTTACAGCAGACCCAGGAAACTCACAAAACAGGGAAGGAAGAATATTATTAAGGTGTATTAATCAACTGATTTTGTCTGTGGGCAACTTGGGCTTAGTCTGACTCAGGGAATTCTCTTGGAGCTGTGAAGAAACACTTCCCAGCTGCCTCACCTGTGGGGCAAGAAAATGGGAGTATTTATTCACCAAATTTTAAGAGATTTGATGTCTTGGGGGACATCAACTCCCTGGCTCCATGGCCTGCTCTGTGCACCATGGGAATGAGCTCTCCATACCAGAGAATGCTGCCAAGCACAGTAGCTGCTGCAGTTTTCTGCAGTAAGAATTTGCCAGCATGCTTGGAATGGTGCATGTTGAGGGCACAGAGTCTGCTCGAGAGGTCACCATGGATCCTACCTACCCCCGTACATAATCCAAGTCCACTGTGATTATTTTTTTTATCCCAGTGTCTGAAACACCCATACAGCAGCAGCCTGTCACTCTCCTAGCCCAGGACCCTCTTTCTCACTGTAGCGTCCCTGTTCTTTGTTTCTGCTACCTGAAAGTTCTGTCTGAGTTGGGGAAAGGAGAAACTGGTAAGCCTTCCAGGTGAATAACTTTTGGTCCCTTCACACTTGTAGTGAGAAGCAAAAGAGAAACGGATTTAGGGACAGGACTGTAGAACTGAATTTCCTCCCTGCCACCCCTAATTAAAGAAGAGAAACATCACGTGGGTGTTCTGGTGACTCAAACTCTCCCCCTGCCATTACTTCTTTAGGTCATATTTCTCTGTATTTCAGGTTCATTTGGGTAAGGTACAGAGGACACCCAGGAATATTAATTACCCATGTAGGGTGCTTTACAAGTTACAACTCAGTTTTAGAACCGGTGTTCTAGTTATTCCTGATAATGAGAGAATGAGGATGGTATAACTGTATTGATCATTTTAACCATTAACCACTGTTAATCAATAATCATTATCAACCAAAACCATTTTACAGCAGAGAAAACTGAAACTTATGGCTTTGCTATTCAAAGTGTGATCCGCGGACCTACAGGGTCAGTGTCACCTGGGAACTTGCTAGAAATGCAGATTTTTAGGTCTCTTGTTGGCTTGCATTTTTTTTTTACGATTTTATTTATTTATTTATTTTTAGAGAAAGGGGGAGGGAGAAAGAGAAGGAAATATCAATGTGTGGTTGCCTCTTGCATGCCCCCTACTGGGGACCTGGCCTGCAACCCAGGCATGTGCCCTGACTGGGAATCAAACCAGTGACCATTCGGTTTGCAGACTGGCACTCAATCCACTGAGCTACACCAGCCAGGGCAGGCCTGCATTTTGATCCACTTTCCAGGTGGCTCGTTAAACTTTGAAAAGTGCTGACTTATTCTAACTGAGGCCTGGGTTCTCTCTGCAAACTTGTGGATAGGGAATGGAGTGGCAAAAGTAGATACCCCTACCTTCAGGAGGCTTCTTTTGGGGGTTGCTTTGGGGTCTGAGGCCCCAGTGACCCAGCAGGCAAATGTCTATGACCTGCCCACTTTCTCTTCCTCCAAGCTGATAGAAGATTTTTTTGTTGTTGCTAGCCCCTATCTCCAGCCCTTTCCAGTTGTGTGTTAGGAAGTGGGAAGTTGATACTAGGTATTGTGATGGTGTGGAAGGACAAAGCCACGTCTAATATTTACTGGGGAAGGGCAAGAATTTAGGGTTGTTTTCAGTAAGCGGCTTCCTCTGGCAACCTCCCCTTGCCTTTTCCTCCTCTGTCCCAAGTCTCTGGGGTAAGGGGACTGTGTGCTTTGCTTTGCTTTGCTTTGCTTTGCTTTGCTTTGCTTTGCTTTGCTTTGCTTTGCTTTGCTTTGCTTTGCTTTGCTTTGCTTTGCTTTGCTTAAATTCAGAAACCCCTTGCCACCCCTGTTGGTCCTCTGCTCTGGTAGAGGCTGTCAGATTCTGCTCCCTAAACCTTTCCATGTTCCAAATAATCCTGTGTCTTTCCCATAAGCTCTTTTGAATTCTCTTGCTCACGTAACATGGAGAAGAACCGCGTTGTTATGCCAAAGCTGGCTTCTCCCACGAGCTTTTGTCACACAAATAAAATAGATGTTTGCTTTGTTCCTTGTGCTCTACTTTTTTACACTCCCAGGCACAGGCTTTTTAACAGCATTTATTAGAAATGGAAAAGAAAGCCGTTAACGACAGCAAAGGGCGCCTGTGCGTTCTCCTGATCCTAGCTCCTGCCCCTCCCTGGTGCCTGTGTTTTTGATAATGAGTGCCACAGGGGGACGGAGAGATGAATGGGGGCTGACAAGTGTAAACCATTATTGCATTCAGCTCTTGGGGGCTGGCGCAGGGTGCCACCATCAGAGCTCCCGAGCTGCCGCGACAGGAGAAAGCACTTCCATTGTTCTCCCATGTGCTAAGGTTGCACTACTACCTACGTGCAAATATTCTTCCTTGGGTTAAGAAGCAAATACATAGTCCCTTCTATGTACCCCAAAGTGCCTATCATTGGCTGCTTTTCCTTGGGGCTCCAGAGAACAAGGCTAACCTAACTTGATAGGATAATAGACAGATGTGCCAGCACTTGGTAAACTGTAAAGTACTGTGCCTGAGTGCAGTATTGTCAATGTAAGGTGGGGTAAAAGCTGGGTAATACGGAAAGGGAAGACTAGGAGAAGTAATGGATGGTAAGAAAACAAGCCAGACAATGCATTGGAAATAATGATTGTCTAAGACCTAGTGGCTTGCAAACAGCAGAGATTTACTTATCACAGCTCTGGAGGCCGGAAGTAAGAGATCAGGGTACCAGCATGCTTAGGTGAGGGCCCTCTTCTGGGTTGCAAACTTCTTATTGTATCCTCATGTTGCAGAAGGAGTGAAGGGGCTCTGTGGGGTCTCTTTTATAAGGGCACTACTCCCATTTATGACTCTACCCTCATGACCTAATCATCTCATGACATCCTTACCTCCTAACACCATCACCTGGGGCATGAATCTTTAACAAAACCATTGTGGGGTTGGGGCGTGGGTGGCACAAACATTCTGATCATAGCAGTGTTGTAAAATGCTTAGTATCCTTAGTATGCTTTCAATGTAGATTCCACCCCTGCTCCCTCACCTCTGAACCTAGTCTGGGTCATCAGAGTCTCTCTTAGTATAATATAAAACTTAAGCTCAAAGTTCCTGTCTGGCCTAACTATTTCAGTCATCAGTATGATTGTCAGCTTCTTTGGCAAACATATTCTACATCTGTTGATACAGCCTAGAATTGCAATGGCCATTTTGTTTTTGACAGGTTGTTTTTGTCAATCATGCTTCACTTCTGATTATCTGAGCTTATGGTCAACGAAGCCCGACCTTTTCTCTAGTAAGCTGACACCATGTGTCTCTCACTGATTTTCCATTTTATATATATATATACACACATATATGTACATATGTAGTTTTAAGAGACAAGCTTTGCTCTAATAAATAATGACATTTTTAATAATTTTAAATGTTAACAGCTTAAATAAACATGATGGATAACGGTCCATCCAAGTAGACAAATCCTTATATGGGTTTCCGGGAATTTAAATGGGATTGGTGAAGTGGTGACCAGAAGCAGAGAGGGGAGGGAAGGATCAGATGGTAAATGTGGGAGCCAGCCTCTTTGATGGCCCCAGGGATCCTGGGCTCCTAGTATTCACACCCTGTATAAGCTCCTCCCAAAATAACTCATAGGGCCAATCAAGTATGGCAGCTGGTACAGTTTGTGACTTCTGAGGCTAGATCATAAACCATGCCACTTCCACCCTGGCCTCTTGGATCTCTCACTCCGGGGGAAGCCAGTCACCAAGACATGAGGAAGCTTAAGCAGCCCTGTGGAGAGGTTCAGGTGAAGGAAGAGGGCGTCTCCTGCCAACAGCCAGCACCAATTTGTCAGTCATATAAAAAAGCCACTTTGAAAGGAGATTCTCCAACCTCTGTCAAGCCTTTGGATGGTAGTCATCCTGATCAGTCTCTTGGCCACCAATAGAGATCCTCAAGTCAGAATTGCCCTGCTAATCTGCTCCTGAGTTTCTGACCCATGGAAGCTCTGAGTAATAATAAATGTTTACTATTGCTTTAAGCCGCTGAGTTCTGAGACAGCAATAGGTAACGAATACAGTGGGTAGAATCTTGGTGCCAGGAACAGCTGAAGGTCAAAACTAGAAAAGCCAATTTTTACTTTTAATCTAAAAGTTTGTATAGAAAAAAAAAACTCTGCATTGTAGGAAGGGAGGAGGAAAGCCCTTTGTTATCCATGAGAGGAACATGTTCTAAGACCCTTGGCGGATGCCTGAAACTGTGGCTAGTACTGAACCATACCTATGCTCTGTTCTTTCCTATACATGCACACCTATGATCAGGTTTAATCTATACATTAGGCACAGTATGAAAGTAACAGTAATAGCTAATAATAAAATAGAATGATTATAACAATATACTATAATAAAAGGCATGTGAACGTGCTCTTTCTCTCTCTATGAAAACATCTGCCAACTGGTCCAATACCCGAGACGGCTGCTACGTGTACTAAATGACTAGTGGGTGAGTAGCATATGCAGTGTGGAGATGTTTGAAAAGGAGTGATCCGTGTCCCCAGTGGAACAGAGAGGGCTGGCGTGAGGTTTCAATTGTGGGGTTGGGGGCTGCAGTGCACACTCCCCAGAATGGCATGCAATGTAAAACATATGAATAGTTTATACCTAGAACTTTTCATTTCATGTTTTTGGACAGCAATTGACCGCAGGTAACTGAAACCACAGAAAGCAAAACTGCAGATAAGGGGGGATTACTGTATACACCACTCAGAGGCCTGGGAACTACCACACTCAGATCTTTAACACATCGAATTACAGGCTTAAAGACATCCACACACACAACAGAAGGCCCCTGTGGACATTGCAGTTGGTCATCAGGGGAGGTGAGATCTTGTGACATTCTTGGGGGAATATAGAGCCTCATGATGCTTGGCAGAGGGGCGGAAGGTGGTTTTTGCCATAAGTTGGCAAACTTCAAAAAAGCTTTTTGAAAAGCATTGTCCAGTGAAACATGTAGTGTCTCTAATGGATTCTACACTTTTTTTTCCCAAGAGAATAAAGCTTTGAAGATCTACAAAGGGATTATGGTATAGCCTGAGTAGAGTAAAACACTCTGGCTTTCTCATTAGTTGAGATTTTTTAGTTTCTGAGAATATGACATGAAGTTAAGTTGACTATGAGTTTTCATCAGTACAAGGACAAAAATAAAAGCCAGACCATAAGGATCAGGAACTTGGCAGAGCTGAGTGGCCAGGGCCAAGGTCAGGGACAAGTGAGAGGACTTGACAGTTGTTACAAATATGGCTGCTCAGATATTTTTAGAGGGACTGTCAACCTCTGTGATCGGGACAAGCAATTCTCTGCCCCATCTGGAGTTCTCAGGACTTATTTTCCAAAATTAAGGGGATAACAAGGCTTCAGTTAGAGTTTTACTACTTTGGGGGTTTCTAAAGAAATCCAGTGGCTGGGCCAGGATGAGGCCATGGGTGTCAGGCAGTGAAGGAGTCTGACTGTTGCCATGGGAGATCCGCATTCAGACAGTGTGTAGAGACCGGATGGGGAGTGCTTATCAGAGCCGATGATACTTAGAACTATGGTTATTTTCAAGAGATTAAGTCATGTTACCTTTTACCTTATGTGCCACACGATGGGCCTCTCAAGGGGATTTTTTTCTTCTGAATGAAAATAAAATGCAACCAATTTAAGAAATAAATAGCATTGGAGAATTTTTTAAAGACAATTATAATGCCTTCATCCAGGTAGTCAAAAATCTTGGTGGTTTTTACATTTTTCATGGACAAATAAAGTGACCACAAGAGAGATATGGCCTAGTCAAGAATGATTTGAAGGTAACAGCTTAAATTCCACTTGAACCAAAACAAGCAAACCAAAGTGAAGCAAAGCCAAAATAAAAAAACAAAAAGAAGAAAGAAAAAAAAGTCCATTTATTGATGGTTCTGTGGGACATTGATTGATTTAGCTCCCATCTTCTACTCTATGTTTCTTGGTTCAAATTCTCAAGAGAGAGAATTGAGTTGGCAAGAGTGCTCCAGGACTCTTCTCAGGCAGGTGGGTAGGGTGGTCTGCTGATGAGGGGCCTGTCCTTGTGGGTGGGGTAGAGTCATTCTCAGATAGGAGGGCCACGAAGTGGACAGACACTCCAAATTATCTTCTACAAACTTCCACCCTGGTAGGGGAGCACTGGTTAGCTCATAACTGCACACCTTGAGGGGCTATAAGAAATATAAGGCTATAAAGTTTCCAGGTTTTTGAATAAAGAAGAAAGGGAAGAGGGAGGGAGGAAGAGAGTGGAGAGAGAAAGAAAATTATTGTAAGTATGCAATGCAATAATTGTGCTGCCCTAAAATTATTTGTTGTTTGTCTGAAATGCAAATTTAACTGGGAATCCTGTATTTTATCTGGCAACCGTACCCAAGGGTTATCCTTCTCTATTGGAGCTGTCATGAAAAAAGACTTGGGAGAATTTAAACTGAGTCTGAAACTAAATTTTCCATGCTTCAGGGCTGCTTGTGTCCATGTACTGTTTGTTTTTTTGTGATCTGTTTTCATTTTGAGAAAAGCAATTTGACATGACGATAAAGCAGAGAACCTGACTTTGTGTCCTGGCTCTGTCGCTTAGAAACTGCGTGATGCTGGGCAAGTCATTTGGTTTCAAGGTGCTTCTGTTTCCTCATCTAGAAATCATGGATAGTCATGTATACTTCAGAAGGTTGCTGTGGGGGATAAGCTTATGCAGGTAAATTACCTGCAGGATACCAGTCATGTAGCAGGTGCTCAGCTAATATGTCTGTCCTCTTCTCTTTTTCTCCTCATAGTCTGAGCAGAAACACCAGTATCTATTATTATTATTTATTGAATAGCTATAAGCCTTTATTTTCCAGGTACAGGATAATGTGATGTACAAGCATGGTCTCATTTAATTCAAGCAACAGTTGAGTGAGAGAGCTACTATTTTCATCCCCAATTTACTGATGAGGAAACTGGGGCTCAGCTTAGTGTAAGAGTGGTCCAGGGGCACAGTTTCTGAAGGACAGAACTGGGATGTAAAGCCCGGCCCCGCGGGTCTCCAGAGGGCATGCTCTCAGCTTTCACTCACATATTTCATGGCAATCACAAAGCACATATCCGCTGCAAGAAATATAAGGCCAGTGCAAGGCACATGGAGCATTTGTGGTGTTGGATCCACTATCTGTCCATGTGTGGTTGTGTTCACAAACCACTCATTTCACTAGATTTATTGCATGTTCACACTATTGCAGACTTCTTTCTGGGCACTGAGGTACAGTGATGATCAAGACAAAGGCCTTCCTCACAGGGTTTCCATGCCAGTTAGGAAACAGACACTAAACAAGCGAGTAGACACAAGTAAGACATGGCATTATACTGTGGTGTGTGCTATAAAGAAAATTAGACAGAGAAACAAGGGGTGTGACTCAGGGCTAGGCAGCAGAAGAGATGTATTTTACGTAAGGGTGTTCACGGGAGGCTTTTCTGAGGAGATACGTGAGCCGAGACCTCAGGAACATAGGAGGATGGTGGCAGAGAGTGCAGCAACACAAGCAGGACAAGAACAAGTCTGGAGTGATGGAGCAGAGTGAAGAGGCAGGTTTGAAGCAAAGTGTGCAAAGGAGGGAGGGAGGAGATGAGGTCAGACCCTAGCAAGGAGTTGGGGATTTGGTCCCCAGTGATGGAAGATGTACGTTTGCAGGGGGCCTGGGAGGAGCTCTTCCACTCATGACCCACAGAACCGATCACAGCTGCGGGAGAAAGGCCTCCTGTCTCCCAGGAGCAGCATAAGGAAAGCAATCATGCCACTTATCGCCCCAGTTTGAAAAGTAATTGCAGACACATGTGTAAAGGGCAGGGCAATCTTTTCTGCCAATTATGTGCCCTGCTATTAGGTGATTAGAAGCTGGTAAAGTCACGGTGTGAGGGATTAGCAGCACAATTCCCTCTCCCGTCACCTCTGTATTTCTGCTGCTCCCGAGAGTACATTCTTCCCTCCCCAGGCACTGGTCTCAGCTGGTCTCAGCTTGACCGGGCGCCCCCCCCCCCCAAATTATGTTCCCTAAACACACTTGTCCTTGTCTAGAAAAGAAAAAAAGACTGCAAGAGACCCTTACAAAACTGTAGTTGAAAAGCAAGGCTAAGTCTGCCTGGCTACAAGATTGCAAACTTGTATTTGCAACAAAATTCATGAAGACTGTTTGGTTTTGGGTATTTCCAAAGCTCCTTATCTAACAGATTGTGCTGGTCCTTATTGCACTTTCATGTACATGGTGCCTTTATTATTTTATTTGGCTCTCATGCCTGTGCACATCTGCCCATTTCAGGGGGCATTTCATACACTAATCCATCTGTCCCTTCATTTTTCAAGCCAGTTTTTAATTACCTATTTTCAGCCTAGCTCAGAGCTGCTTTTTGAAATTAAGGTCTAGTGGTTAAGAGCTTTGGGTTCAAACAGTCCTAATTCAAACCCTAGCTTAGCTCCTTTAGTTATTTTTACAGTCAATTTTTTTTTAATCTGAAAAATGGGAATGATGGCAGAACCGGGTTTTCTGTCATTCTAACCCTCTTCATTCACTCTTATTCCCAGCCTTGTGGAGAGGAGACTTTTAGCCTGGCACCGTATCCGGCTAATGGCGTGGCAGGGGTCAACAGCTGCAAGAGAACATCGACTGGTTTCTAGGTGTCCTATTCTGAACATGAAGATTCAAGGGCAGGGCAGCTCTGTAGGACATGTGGTGGTGAGGAGGATGGAACTTATGGGCCTTGAGTAACTGCTTGAAGCTGGAAGCCTGGGAGGAAGAAATAGGGGGAAGGCAAAGGAAGAAGGGAGCCGAAAAAAAAAGAAGGGGATTTGCAAATATGTGTCTGAAGGAGTTTAGTCCAGCTAAGCTATCCTGTACTCAGGCTACTGCATACCTTGGTTGGCTAAGAAAATGACTTCAGGAACCAAACTGCTTGGGGTCAAGTCCTGGTTCTGCCCCTTGTTAGCTATGGGACCCTGTATAAGCATCTAACCTCTCTGTGCCTCATTGCCTCATCTATAGCAAGATTCTAATAATAAGACTTACCTCTGAGGCGGGCTGGAAAGATTCAATGAGTGCACACATGCGACATGCTTAGAATGATGGCTAGCACAGAGTAATCATGAAATAAATGTTAGCAGCCCGGCTGGTGTAGCTCAGTGGATTGAGCGCGGGCTGGGAACCAGAGGGTCCCCGTTCGATTCCCAGTCGGGGCACATGCCTGGGTTGTGGGCCAGGTCCCCAGTGAGGGCCATGTGAGAGGCAACCATACATTGCTGTTTCTCCCTCTCTGTCTCCCTCCCTTCCCTTCTCTCTAAAAATAAATAAATAAAATCTTAAAAAAAAGAAAAGAAAAAGAAATAAATGTTAACAATTATGGAATTCTAAGTCTCTTCCCATGCTGTCTCTCCTCCTTTCCTGACTACATTTTACCAGAACACTTGCTACCATTTAGTATTTTTTAAAAGGTTTTCTTTTTTTAAGATTTTATTTATTTATTTTTTAGAGAGGGGAAGGAAGAGAGAAAGGGAGGGAGAGAAATATCAATGTGTGATTGCCTCTCATGCATCCCCCAGTGGGGATCTGGCCTGCAGCCCAGGGCATGCACCCTAGACTGGGAGTTGAACCGTCGACCCTTTGATTCACAGGCCAGCACTTAACCACTGAGCCACACCAGCCAGGGCCATTTAATCTTATTTTACATTTTTAATGTTGTTTAACCCCTCTCTCCAACCCCACTACTGCTCACGTTCCTTGAAGCCTGGGATTATCATCTGTTTTGTTCACTATTGTATATTCAGCATTATTTTCTGGAACAGTGTTTGACACAGGGAACGGGCACAATCAATACTTCTAATAACTGCATGACTGAATGAATAAATGAAAAATGAATGAGTTATCCTGTGGACTCTGTTCTTGATTAGTGCTGAGTGATAATGGGCTGCCCGCCCAAGCTTTTAGGTGTTGTGAGCATAGTGACAGGATTGTGTGATAGTAATGGTGATATCCACTTTCTGAAGCCTGAGGAGTATAGTAGCTGTAACATACCCAGGGTAAGTACCCAGTTCTGTTACCTGCTAGTGACATCATTGCTTTATGTGGTATACCCCCTCTTTCAAGCTTGCCTATGTCTGTTCTAGTACACGACAGAGTGGAACTTAAATCTAGGCTGTCTAATTCCAAAGGCTGTGCTTATTAACAAGAAAGAAAACAAAGCTTGGAGAATATTGACCTGTTCTTCATTACGGCACAAATAGGCCATAATGGGTCAGGTGGGACCCAGGCGCTCAGAGCACCAGGTCAATGCTTTCTCCCTTTTAAATCCAGGGCAGGTTTGCCTGTAACTGGTCACCAGTAAAAGGCAATACTCATATTTCATGTGCAGCTGATTAAGAGTCAATGAGAAAAACATGAATGTAAAGCACTTGGAAAAATGCCTGGTACTTGATAAACATCATAGCTCTCATGATTATTTATTATTACACATGTACTAATACACAAATGTTAATTTGAAGTACTATGTATATTTGGCACTGGGCTTATTGAGGGTGAAGATGAGAATAAGACTTAGTTCCTTACCTCAAGCAAGTGATAATCCATCAAGGGACTCCACTAAATGAATACTGACAAGTTCTAAGTGCAGTTGACCCAGCCTGGGTGTATCATGGGAGATTTCCTAGAGAAAGTGGCATTTGAGGTGTTTGGTTTCTAATGCTGAGCTGTGGCCCGCCAAGTCAACTTTGGCCTGCACAAGAGAAATCCTAGAAAATAGCATGTGCGATGGTTCTGTAAAATGAAGTAGTCTGGTATGAGGTGAGGTGAAACAGTAAAATGTTCTGTGTGTCTGGTACTTGAGTCTTGTTGGGAAAATAAAGCAGAGTGGTTGCATAGGATCTTTAGGTATGGCACTGAATACCAAGTTAGGGATCTAGACTTTTAACATACAGGCAGTGGGGAGGCACTGAAGTTTTTATATATATATATATATGTATAAGTTTTATATATATATACCAAGAACGGGTACAGGAACAAAGGCCAGAAACAAAGTTGCTTTACTCGCTGCTGAGTAAAATAATTCCTAGATCGTAATCAATACTTGATATTTATTGCTTGAATTAAAAATTGCTCTGGCAACAATATGGAAATTGGGCTGGGGAGTTGAAGGAGCTGGTAATCTAGAGATCAATTACTTAGCTTGATTACAGAAAAATGCTTCCTTTTTACTGTATCTTGTTGCTTGTTATCGAAACAATTGCTGAAGGAATGAATAGTTGTCCTGTTTTACTTTCTTTGTTAAGAGAGGCATGATTTATGGACATGGGAAGGCATGTTAGCTGAGAGCAATAAAGTAGGTAAGTCCTGATACATCCATAAATAACTATTTACCCCCAAAGAATAATAACTGGGTCATGCGCATCTTCTGGGAATATGCCAAGACCTGTCTCTTTACCCATCAGGTTCCAGGACAAGTAACAAGAATTCTTTTGTCTTCTCCTGGCTGGTGTAGCTCAGTGGATTGAGCGTGGGCTGGGAACCAAAGGGTCCCAGTTCAATTCCCAGTCAGGGCACATGCCTGGGTTGCAGGCCAGGTCCCCATGAGGGCCATGTGAGAGGCAACCATACATTGCTGTTTCCCTCTCTGTCTCCCTCCCTTCCCCTCTCTCTAAAAAAAAATAAATAAAAAAATAAAATCTTAAAAAAAAAAAAAAGAATTCTTTTGTCTTCTTTCTTGACATTCTGTGGTCTTCAGAGTTTCCTGGGGACAAAAAGTAAATCAATAGATTTATTACATGAACAAGAACCTGGCACCTTGAAAAGGCTGTAGATGAGTTCCTGACCTGTCAAGTAAGAGAAAATGGTATTGAAAATACTTTACCATGTCTTTCTTAGGTATGCCCCAGCTCACCTCAGCCTCTCCTGATTCACTTTGGGAAAATCGGGTCCTCAGTTCAAGTAGGTCATGCCCCACGCTTCATATGAGTTTGGTGTTGGCAAAGAGAGTAAAGTGTAGTTTACCTGGATTACGTACAGGGCCCCTGGGCCCTCAGTGTTATGTTTTATACAACATGAGGCTTGATGTGTGCACACTTAGTCTTGGCCGTACTTTTGTATGTGGTTCCCTGCAGTCATCAGCCATCAGGCCACTACTTGGTATTTCTAATGAGGTTAGTGCATCTAGAGAACCACCCGTGCATCTACTTTCATTGGCCATAAGATCATCTGTTTGTTCA
This sequence comes from Micronycteris hirsuta, assembly GCA_004026765.1. Taxonomy (NCBI): domain Eukaryota; kingdom Metazoa; phylum Chordata; class Mammalia; order Chiroptera; family Phyllostomidae; genus Micronycteris; species Micronycteris hirsuta. The sequence goes on from PVJI01000546.1 coordinate 74,513, forward strand.
TTTATTTTTAAAAAATAGATTATCGAGTGCCTGTCATGAACCAAGCATGGCTCTAGGTCCTGGACTACAGTGATCAACACACAGACATTTAGCAGCCATCACAAAGCTCATATTCTAGTGAGGAAAACCAACACAGAGAGAAGCAAACAATAAATAAATAGTGACAAATGATAGAAAATGCAATGGAGGAAATGAGGAAATGAGCTAATGAAGGATGAGCTAGTGAGAGATGGCCCTTTGTTTAAAGAAGTGGCGTAAAACGGTTTCTGAGAGGATGAGAATGATCTAGAAGTAGAGGTAAGGAATATTCCCGACAGAGTGACTAGAATGTGCAGGCGCCCGGGGTGAGGGATGGGCGTGGCGCGTCTGAGGACTGAGAGGAGAGCTGGGCACAGTAACCACAGGGGAGAGTGGAAATGGAATGGACCTGGATACAGAGGCAGGAGGTGGCTTTGTTAGGCCTTGTGGGCCGTGGTGAGTCTTCCTTTCCTCTGATGTGCTCAGAGAGAATTTTATAATTCAGGACGTATTTGACTTTGAGTTTCATACATTAGAAACAGCAGCAGTGTAGACAGTATACATTTCCATGTGGCGTGTTGCCACCGAAAGGGGGCACGTAGTAGGAAAAGGGTTTGAGGACCACTGCTCTAGGAGATGGGTGCTCATACTAGAGGTGTACTGTCTGATTGTTCGCTTTGCTGCAGTCAGTGTAAGTGTGGCAGACGGCAGACGTGCGGGGCCTCTCCTAGGCACCTGCACTCTTACTGATGTGTCCCACTGCTATCTGCCGAAGGTCTGCTCAGTGCCAGGCAAAATGTGGGCAAGCGGTATCCAAGGGAGAGAAGGACAGACGTCATCCCTCACCTTATTGAAATTGCGCACCAGCCACTTTAACCCCATGAAAGCTCAGCTTAAGGAACAAAAGAGTCTTGGATTTGCCTTTTTTGGATGCTCATTTGGTTAAATACTGGCAGCTGTCACACATTCTGAATCATGAAAATGTAGTTTTCTGTGCTTAACTTGCTTCCACAGATTAACTTCCCCAACTTATTGTGGTGGACCTGACCTCAGCCTATTCATAAAAGACCACAGAAATCATTACCCAGGTGGGTTGCTTTTTATAGGAGCAGCACAATTTTATCTACTAGAGGTATTGGCAAATTTGGATCAGATTATGAATAAATTTATCCACTACAAACATTCACAGATCTGCCTTGCATTGTAAATAAATTTCCAAGTCATTGCTAAGTGATAGCCTCACAATTATGCTGCCATGAGAAAAGCATCCGGAGACAGATTCAGTAACTTTGCAGTAAATATTCAAAAAGGAGCCTAGGGATTTGCAAGGAGACAGTCAGCTTGGATTAGGTGGGTCAAAGGAAAGGAATTTTTTCATGGGTTGAGAAATTATTAAGGGCTTGAATGTGTGGTAAACATTATTCGCTGGTCATACCCACATCAATGTCTGTGCTAGATTTGAGTATTCAGCTTTCAGCTCTTTCCCTGAGTCATTCCTTGGCTGGGATTTGGCTAATCTAGGTTAGATTTGGCTTCTTACTTGAGATCTGTGGGGGTGTGGGTGTGGCTCAGCTTTACATGCTTCTCATTCTTCTTGGACCAGCTGGATGACCAGGGATTGTTTTCTTTATGGAGATGACAAGGTGTCGGAGAGCAAACAGAAACACACAGGTCTTCCTAAAACCCAGGCTCAGAACTGCACACTGTCATGTCACATCCTCCTCATTCTGTTAACCAGAGTAGGCCATATGGTCAAGCCCAAAGTCAAAGGTGAAAACGTTTACTCCACCATTAATGAGGCAAGGATTAGATGCAGGGAGGGGTGAAGAATTGGACCTCAAAGTTAAACTTCTGTAATTTAATAAGTGCGTTCCATTCATCTGTACTGTATAAGCGTATGTCTTATCCTAGACACTGCTAGGCAGCAGGAGAGAGTGCCATGTAATTTTCCTATATAGGTCGCTGTTTAGAAACCTAAGAAAAAAGTTCTTACTCTGTTACCTTTTATATCGTCTGTACAGTAGTCTTCCAAGAAGCCTCTCTTCCTTCGTTATGGCCCTCATGCAATCAATCCATCCTCCAATGTGGCCAGAGTGATCTTCCTCAAATGTAAATAAGATGTGGAACCTCCCTATTTAAGTAGTTTGGATGATTCCCCTTTGGCTGTATGATAAAGCTCAGCCTCCAGATGTTGATGTTTAAACGGAACCTAATCTGGCATCCCAAACTGCCTAGACTTGTTTTGCTCAACAGCCTCTCCCTGAAGTGTCCCTCTTTTACATTTTCCCTTTCTCTAGCTCAGTGGTTTCCTGCTTGGAACCACAGACAGGCAGGTGGGGGTGTGGGATATGTGGGCCATGGTATCTTTGTAAGAAATCTCACTGAATGCACACTAAGCATTATCTGTCAACTATAAATAATGTCCCCACCCCCAGGCACTGCCATTTGCAAATTTACCTAGGTGGGATTGTAAAGAATAAGCTTCAAATTCAGTTAGAAGAAAGTGTTGTGTTTCAGTTGCCTTTTACTATTATTTAGTTTCTCATCAATAGATATAAAAAGCACAACTTTGGTCAAGTAGAGATCCATCGTGGTTTTTTGACACATAGTGGAAACCAACCACAGTGGACCCATTGACTCTGTTTAAACACATTCTGATCCCCCATAGCTCTGGCTACCTTGCTCTTAGTACTTCCTGCAGCACACTGTAATAGAATGATGCCTTTCTCTCCATGAATCATATTTTCTGAAGCACATAAACCAGGCCCTTCATTTCCTACCCTGTTGCCTAGCTCAGTGGCTAATATGCAATAGGCACTTTATGAATGTTTCTTGAATGAATGAATGAATGAATGAATGAATATACATAAGTATGTAGCGGGGAATTCTCTAAAGTATTCTCAAGCTATGCATACAAAGAGCTTGTAAAACACAGATTGTTGGACCTTATCCCTGAATTCCTGAGTCAGTAGGTCTAGGGTAAAACCAAGAATTTGTATTCCTCACCGCCTAGCTTACTTCACTTAGCATAATGCTCTCCAGTTCCATCCATGCTGTTACAAAAGGTATAAGCTCCTTCTTCCTCTCTGCTGCATAGAATTCCATTGTGTAAATGTACCATAGTTTCTTGATCCATTCATTTGTAGATGGGCACTTAGGTTGTTTCCAGCACTTGGCTATTGTGAATTGTGCTGCTATGAACATTGGGGTGCATAGGTTCTTTTGAATTGGTGTTTCAGGGTTCTTAGGGTATAATCCCAGTAGTGGAATTGCTGGGTCAAAAGGCAGTTCCATTTTTAGTTTTCTGAGGAAATTCCATACTGTTTTCCACAGTGGCTGCACCAGTCTGCATTCCCACCAACAGTGCGGTAGGGTTCCCTTTTCTCCACATCCCCTCCAACAGTTTTCTGTTGCTTTGTTGATGATGGCCATTCTGACTGGTGTGAGGTGGTATCTCATTGTGGTTTTGATTTGCATCTCTCTGATGGCTAATGATGTTGAGCATCTTTTCATAAATCTCTGGGCCCTCTATATACCATATGATCTCTTACGTTCACTGGAACATAATCAACAAAAGCAGAAAGCAAGCAAAACTTAACCAGAGACATTGAAATTAAGAACAATCTAACAATAGCTGGGAGGGGACAATGGGGAGAAGGGTTTTCAGGAACCACTATAGAGGAAACATGGACAGAACCAAGGGGGAGGAGGGAGGCAGGGAAGGGAGGTGGGATTGGAGGGGGAGGGGAGAAGGGAGGGGAAAGGATGCAGACAACTGTAATTGAACAACAATAAAGTAAAAAAAAAAGACACTTGATATACATAGAAAAAAGATAACAATCAGACTTACAAATAAAAAAAAAGAATTTGTATTTCTCACAAGTTCTGAGGTGATGCTGATGCTGCTGCTCTAGGGGCCATACTTCGAAAACCAGTGCTTTATGGAACTGATGCAGAGATCATTCTCTGTGTAGTAATAACCCCAGTAACTAATTTTGGGTAAGGGAGACACCTAGAGGGGGCTTTTAATGGCGTCTAGTTCATAAGATAAAAATGGTGTCTGCATGCCCAGTTTTGCTCATTAAGAGGGACTGAAGTCCTGAAGATAGTTAGGCAAGTTGAACTGAGATTGCCTAATGGTCACTCCAGGCTTTATCTCCATGCTAGTGTGGAAGTCATGATTATATTAAACATATCGATAGAGGACCCTATATTAGTGCAGTACCTCAAAAGCTGAAGGAGTACCTTCTGTCTTAGTCTTAGATGTCTGGGCTCTTCATGAATCGAAGAAATTCAGAAGGACATCCCAAAGGTCCTTCCCCAAAGATCTCCAAGCACCTACATGCTCACATTAGCCCCTGTGAAATGTTCCTTACTATGTCTAATCCTGCTTGAGGCTACTGTAAGAAGGCCTTGCCTTGTCATAGGCTGAATTAGGTGGCCAGATGTGAGTGGAGAGTGTGAAGGTCATAGAATGTTTTCCAGGTGGGAGGATTGAACCATCACTATCAGGAAGTATTTCTGGCAGAGCAGTACATGTAGGGGGCTTTCATATCAGCACCATGCATTTTTTAATACAGAAGCCATTTATCTTTACAACAAAAATCCTTTGAGCACCTGCTGTATGCCAGATACTGTTCTAGAAGCTGAACACACAGCAGCAAAAAGACAGATAGATGTAGGTGAGATAGACAGACAACGAACAAAAAATGTAATTAGTGGCTAGCTATTGATGTATAACAAACCACCCCCAAATTTAGAGCAATCAATTATTTTTAGCTCACATACCTGTGAATCAGCTGATCTGGGTGGGGATCTGTTGGCTTTGCTGAAGTTTCTCTGGGTCCATGCAGGTACTCATCTATTCCTGTGACCAGTGAGCTCGCCCATGAATGCTCCTTTGAAGGCACTGGTAGAGAACCTAGTGAGAGCAACCTGAAATGCACAAGGCCTCTTGGAGCCTGGGCTTTTCACTGGTACCCCATCACTTTTGCCTCATTCCATTGACCACACCAAGTTCATATCACACTATGATTTTGGGGCCAAACCCAAAAATCAAGGGGTGAAAGATGTACATGCAAGTTGGAGTGAAGAATTGAGACAATAATAGTGTCCAGTTATAGTATAAGGTCAGGTAACACAAAGGCAATGAAGAAACATAAAGCAGGTTCATGGCTCAAGCAGATCGGGGATGCTACTTTTTTGGTGGTCAGGTATTGTGGGGTAATATGTTATCATAATCTTGGGTATTTTAAGCAGGCTGAAAACACTGAGAGGTGGAGTTTCAGCATTATGCTGTGTTATAATGCCGTATGCTGTGGGCTCCCTCCCTGCTCTTCAGGCATATCCCAATTATCAAGTGCTCCTGCATACTTGATAACTTTTGTGTCTCATAAGGACATCTATCTGGTTTATCACTATTCTATTCAAATGCCTCATCACAGCAGCAAATTTAAAGGGTACAAAAATTTGAATAAATTATCTCTGCTGCATGATATCCCAGTTGCCCCTCTCCACACACACACGTTCATGTGCCTGTATGCATGACAGGCAAGCACTGCACACCCCCCCACAGCCACCTCCACACACTCAGAAATCATGTCTTCATCTACACCAGTCAATGTGAGGAAACAGGCTCAATCCCTGGAACCTCAAGAGACAGCTGCGGACTGCTGGATGATGATCCCACCAACTCCAAAGCCAGGCTGATGTGCCAGAAAAAGGAATGTGAACCTGGAATGTGTCTGAACACAGACATGGCTTCTGGGGAGCTCACAGCTACAAAAACTGCTAGGGTTTGTTGAGTTGCTGTGGTAGGGGAGACAGAGTAGAGGTAGGAGGTGGTTTTTAGCTTCAGTATTTACTTGCCACCATCAATCAATCCATCGGCCAAAAGACCCTCATTAGGGAGCTGAAGGGAAAACAAGGCAAAACAAGCAAACAAACAAATGGATATCTTCTTCAGAGGTCTTTTATTACTGGAGCAAAATTACTTTTCTCCTGTTTTTGTTGAACAAAACATGATACATTTTTTGGTGAAATGCACATTCTGTGAGAGTAGAGGGCAGTAGGAGATAGACGGAAAGAGTAACATTTTTTTTTTACAACAATCCTTGGAATGTTATGTTAATATTTCCATTTTCTTGATGAAGAAACTGAGGCTTGGGGAGTAAAAGCTACTTACCCAATATAAGCAAAGTCTTGAGATCCCAATCCAAGTGTCATTTTATTGACAAATCTTTTTCCAACTTCCTGACCTCCATGAGTTTCTAGAAATGAGACTCAAGGGCTAAGAAGACTCTGAGAGCTAACACCCCCCCCCCCTTCTGAGGTAGGAAGGGGTGGGGACTGGCCCTTTGGGCACAATGGCCGGAATCAAGTGAGGTTGGCTGGAGCACTCTGCCTGCTAGTAGAATAGCTCAGGACAAAAGCCTAGGACCTTGGTGAATGCCAGCACAGCTCCTGGTTGGAGACAGACTCAGCAGAATTTTGGCCAGGCAAGTGTATATCTATCTTCATTGGTGCCATTAGATGCCCCAGGTCATCTGCAGCCTGGGAATCACAGCCTCCAGTCACCTGTTGTGGGTGAGAACCTTTGTTTTATATATAATGATGAAGCTGAAGTCAGACTGGAATATTGCCCTTGGCTGCACCACGCTACCTCACCCAAGATTAGTTTCCTACCTGGGGGAACAGCTAGCCCCATGGGAGCACAAAGGCACAGCCCACTGACTCTATTAGGGTCATCTCTGAAGGACCACTCTAGCCTCAAAGTACCTTGATATTGGCTGAGTCCTCTACCACAAAGACAGCTGTGTTCACCCTCTCCCTCTGCCAACCTTGATTCCCTCCTTCTTGTAGTTGTTGCTCCTGAGAACACTTCCCATTAAGCCACCTGCACAAATCTTCATCTCAGCACCTATTCCAGGGAAACTAGTCTGTCTCACACTGGTAATTAAATGCTCCAGCCTTGTAGTGACAGCTGTCACTTTTGCTCACCACTTATTGGCTAGAACTGGTCACACTTCCCCATGCTAACCACAAGGGGGCGACAAGTGCAACCCTTCCCTGTGCCAGGAGGGGGAAAACTGGACCTATTTGGTGAGCAGCAGTAAGAATGATGGAACAGGGAGACCAAAGAAAGGTCCAGCAGAACTACAAAATCAATAATACTGCTGTGTACTTTGTGCAAGGATACACGTGCATCCTTGGAAACACCCTACCCTTAGGAGTGCTTCCCTGACTGAGTGGCTGCTTTTGGAAATGTGGCTGGAACATCATCTTACTGCCATCCTTTGCCCCTTATCATTGTTTATCATCTCCTGAGCTGTCCTCTGCTTGCTCTCTCTCTGTCTTTGTGCCTGCTGAATCTATGGGCTCAGCTCAGCTGGCCCCTGATTGGCAAGATAGCTTCTGCCCTGGAATGGAGAAAAATTAGAATATTTCGTGATGTCTTGATTTGAAGCAGATCTGACTCTGAAGCACCCCGTTTTACTCTTGTTGGCGAGCTATGTGGGAACGGGTCTCCACACACATGGGCTCCAAACCGAGACGTGCACAGTATCTAGCCAGCACTGTGACCGCACGTCTCAGAGGCTCTGGGGCAAGGCCTGCTTCGACAAGAGGATGGTGGGAAGTTGGAAGAAGCAGTAGTAGTCACCTTTCCTGGGCTCCTCCGGGTGCTGTTTGGCCAACATTGCCATCTGTTGGATCAGCTCTGGTTAAAGCAGTCAGGCAGTCAAATGGCATTGCATCTTCATTAGTGACCTTGGGACCACATGAGATGATAGACAAGCTGACAATGAAATGATGTTTAAAAGTGCATCATTTTATATTTATTGAGTGGTTATTTTGTTATTTAATGCTCACCATGTCCTTATGAATTCAGTATGATGTGTATTTTAATTTAACCAGTGGGCAAACAGAGGCACAGACAGTTTTAGTACCTTATTAGTCAGCGGCAGAGCTGGGGGTTCAGCTTAGGCAATGTGGCTCTGAAATCTTTGTTCCACCCTGCCATTGCTACTTCTTGATTAAGTCTAGACAGCTATTTAACACATACTAATGGTGGTCTCCATGTTCCAGGCCCTGTGCCAAATGCTGGGAATACAGCCCAATCCACTGGATCTCAGCGTGGCCCATTGCTCATTGTCCTGCTATATTAGATAACACATAATACATTTATCCAATTATTTGATGTCAAGGGAACTAATGTCAGAAGATATTTGTGTACCTACTTCTATAAGAACTATGTAGCTTATGTGTTTCTCTTATTGCTTTAGCCACCAGGAGGCTCAGATCTAAATCAGAGCAAATTTATTAGAGTTTGGGTTTAGCATTTCAGTTTTCTGATTCTTTTTTTCCTTTTGGCCCAGATTTTCTATTTTGGTTGCACAAATTCTATTGCACAAATATCCTTTATTCTAGAATACCCGAAAGGCTCTTTAGGAGGCTGCGTGGAAGTGACAAAATAAGGTCTTTAAGGCATTTTCTTAGATTCCTACCGGGAAAGGCAGACGTAGATGTCCCTCTTACCCTCATTTCCATAGGACCCCACTTATAAAATCCCTCGAAATGTGGCTACCACTGTTTTGAGTTTCTGGGGATAGCTAGGAGCTTCCAAGTGATCACAGTCATATAAAAAATTAAAAAGTTTCCTCAAATCATAGTCCCAGTTTTGGTGCTAGATGCACACTTGTGGGGTAGGTGGCCAGTCACATTCACACCTGAGCAGTTGATAAAATCTGTTGCCCCTTGATGGATTCTTTTCTGCAAGCTAGAATTGATCTGTCCTCTTTGTGATTTGTGAGATGGCAGGGAAACCACCAAACACCATCATGACTTGGGCCACGTGGTGAAAAAAGGAAAGAAAAAGAGAAAAAAATCTATTGCCAAGAAAGGGCTGAAACTGTTGGGGTCATTTTATTTGATTTATTGGAAATAAAGTGGATCTTATTAACATTTTAATAAAGAGAATCTTTTTGCACTGGTCTGGAAGTGGCCGCCAGTCCCCGGTGCAATTCCATTCTCTGTGTAAGTGGAATCGGCTGGCGTTGCCCAGTGTGATTTGTGAGATGGGCCCCAACAGTCCAAAAAAGCAAATGGGTCGTCTCCGCTAAGGGGCTCGCTTTGCGCGAGGCGCTAGCCAGTCTCCACCATGCAAAGCGAGGGCGCGCTATGAAGGAATCCGTCTTGTAAAGCCATTGGTCCTGGTCATCAGCCGCTACCCAATGCTCTCGTGATGCTGCCGCTGATCTGTTTGGGAAGTTGGCTGGCTGGCGAGGCAGAGCCTCTCCTCAAAGCCTGGCTCCCACGGAAAATATGCTCAGTGCAGCCGCGTGCATGAATGCAAACGCCGCCGGGCGCTTCTAGTCGGGCAAAATGCAGCCGAGAACTCCGCTCGTCCTGTGCTTTCTCCTGTCCCAGGTAGGGAAGAGGGGCTGCCGGGAGCACCCCGCGCCCCAGTTCTGCATTCCGATTACCTGGCGCGGGCAAAGTGAGAGGGCTTTCGGGGCTTAGGGACTCCTGGAGCGGTGGCAAAGACAGCCCTGGGCTTGGAAGGGAGGTCATTTCCAGCCTCGGAGATCCTAGGGCATCTGCTTACCCACTCCGACTTGCCTGTGTGTGTGTGTGTGTGTGTGTGTGTGTGTGTGTGTGTGTGTGTGTGTGTTGGGGAAAGAGGAGAAAGCTTCTCCTCCAGGGCGACATTCTCGCCTGCATCAAGTGGGGTAACTTTGACTCGCCTTCTCTCGGAGGCTCCTGCATTGGAGAAAGACTCAGAGACGAGTCCAAGGAGTCGTGATTTTACCCAGCTCAGCGCAGGGCAGGGGGAGCGCCGCTTGTGTCCGGATTGCGGGCTGTTCGGAGGCTGGAGAGGACGGCCTGGCATTGCCGGCTTCCTGGGGCGCCAGGGTCTCCTCGCCCACTCCGGCAGTACGCTGGAAGGTGCTTCGGGTTAGCGGTGCTCTGCAGCCCGGCTGCTGCTGTCGCTCAAAGGCGCGGGAGCCAGTTGCGCCAGCGTAGGGGTCCTTTCCCTCCCCAGCCTTAGGCCGGGAAGGACCATAGCGTCCCCTGTCAGGGCTCAGGCCCCAACCCCCCTGCGCCCCCTTTGTCCACATAGCTGGAGCTTCGGCCCTAAGCCCCAACTGCTGCCTCTGCTGCTTTCCTGGGTGGCGCGGAGAACAGAGAAAAGTTCAAGCCTTGCCCACCGGGCCGCAGCTGCCTGTTAACCCTCCGAGCGCTGTGGCTGGAGGGAAGGGCCCTGAGATTCCGGAAAGGGGAGTGATGGAGACGTGATCCTCAACCACCTATGTGTCTAGGAGATCTCCGAAGTTTGTATGTGAAAAGCAGTGTTCAGAGGAGGCCAGACTAGAGGTACTGGAGGCTTAGGGGCACGCCCAGCACTGCTCAGGGGCCCGCGGTTTCTGAGAGCACTGAGACCTGGCTGGCAGCCTGTGGGATTTCGGATGAGCAGAGAGCCTACAAGTGGGTGGGTAAGGTCAAGGCAGGGCCAGGCAGAGAGGAGAAAAGGAGATAGGGAGTGCCCTGGGGTGCTGAGAATGGGTGTTGAGCCCCTGTCCAGGACTCCCTGGGTGCCAGGGGAAGAAGCACTTGTATATATGGGTGAGAGGGGGCGTGAGCAGCTAGGGTCCCTGGCAGGAGCTGGTTAGCATGTGAGGATGCAGAGCAGCCTTCTAAGGGGAGGCTACTGCTGGATTCATATTGGAGTTAGACTTTGGACATGGGCCAGTGTCCCAGGAATGCCGTGGCCACGGAAAACCCTCCAAGTGTGTGGGTGTGTGTGGGAGGGGGGTGATAGTGCCTGGAGGCAGAGCAAGGTGCCTGGCTGTGGAGCCCTCTCTCCCCACTCATTGTGTCCTTCTTCCTTGTACCCACAGCCACTGTTCAGTGACCCTCCTCTTCTACCAGGGCTTTGCTGGCAGATTCTCTTGGGGGTCCCTGTAGCCTTCAGTCCTGCCACAAATCCTGTGCCTGTCTATGAATCAGTTTTCCAGTCTTTCTGGACTAATCACTCCTCAGGCTGTATGTGTATGTATGCATCCCAATTTAGCAGGGTGGTTCAGAGCGTGCCTCTCATTTGGGCAGATCTGCTCTGCCATATGTTAGTGGTACCACCCTGGGCAAGTTGGTTAACCTCTCTGAGCTTCCAGATTCTACACTGAAAAATAATCTTACCACCTTCCTAGGATTTCTAGGCAGATCGGATTGCATCCAACAGGATGTCCTAGGTAATGTGTTTACCATGAGGCCTGGCTCACTGGAAGCCGTTGGTGTCTGGGGAGCACCGACCACTGCCTTTCCTAGGACTTTTCAGTACTTTTCTCTGTGGGCGTGTTTTGACCTCCGTTTGGATTCTAGGGCTTGCCCAAAGTTATGCCTCCTCTTGAGTAAGACAGGCCACATGACAGCAACTAGTGATCCATACGCATTATGGGCTGCTCACGTGATGCCTTTTGCAAAGCAACTGGTGTGTCTTCTCACCCAAGGCCCAGCTAACACAGTGTGTTAGGAAGGCTCTCAGTTCACTCAGTTTCTTTAGAATGGGCGGGTGGAGGTTTTACTCTGAATTAAATTGCCTGCCCTGAGAGGAGTATCTCTCTTTTAGACTGTTATACATACTCAGAGCAAATGTCCACATGAGGACAGTAACTGATGTCCTGGTAAAAATAACACCTTGCAGAGAAATCACTTTGGTACAATTCAGTTCACCAACAGGAGGCCCAATGCAGAGCTCTGTGGGCCCTAGAGTGAAAAGTGGGGCAAGTCTTGGGGTCTTGGGGTCCACAAGCAAAAACAAAACTTTCCTGAGGCAGAGAGAAAACAGAAGAAAGGGAAAAGCAATGTAATAAAGCAAATTAGTCCCTCAGCCCGGCGGTGTTCAGGCAAGCCCATGTGTGTTTTTCCACCCCAGTTGTAATGTGCTGGGTCCAGCTTTGGCAGACATCAGTCTCTGTAAGTTTATTGGCTAGGTTGCTGTTTGGGGTATTTTTGGAATGGGGGAGAGGAAATCTAAGCAACAATGGCTGGAAACTGGCAAAGTTGAGAAACAGTCACCTCTCTTCTCCCCTGGGGCATTTTGGGAAAGACTGTCTCACAAGTGGCCTCTGGAATTTGGCTATAATGATTAATAAATGTGAGAGAAAGAGAGGCATGAGCTAGAAATTCCACTGCAAATATGATTCCCCCTCCCCCCACCTATTTGGGTATCGCAACTCGCCAAAAGTTCTAACAATGAATGAGTAATCCCCCAATAATTAGGACTTGAGGGAGTGGTTCAGGTTTGGAGAGCATTCACTTGGGAGTGACTAAAAATGTTCCACAGAGTTCTGGGGTGTTGCTTTTAAGGGGGGGAGCGCTTTCTTGGAGTCAGAGTCTTGATTTTCAAAATTTAAGTGAGAATCAGTGTTTTCTAGAGCCCCGTCGACCTCATTTGTTACATTTTAGAGGTGGTGTTTGTTTGCAGAATCGTTCTGATGAGGATAAAAGACTGAGAATTGCAGAGAGTGCCCTGCTCCGAGCAGGGTTCAACGTGTGACAGCCCATAAGATCTCAAAAGCAGAGATTAAGTGGTGAAGGGAATCAGAGTGGTAGAGTTAATTTGTCTGAACACTTTTTTTTAGCAAGTCCCCAGCGACATTTACTAAACGGTAAGGGTGAATGTGGGGTCTGGAAAATGCAGGTAATGCCATCGTCTGTATTAAAAGCCTCAACAGTCACCTTAGCTAATCTCTCCTGCTCTGCCTCCCTCCCCTCTCTTCTTTTCTATCTTTAGCCCTTGGATTTCCACTATATCCAATCTATTTCCTTGCAGAAGTATTCTCTGTTATGGTGAAACTGGCCGACAAACCATGTTCCCAATGAAGGCATTATCTAAAAGCACGAGCATTTAGAGGTACACGTGGAGTTTCAACTCAGTCTGAAGCTCACTGGTTAGGTAAAAGTACAGCTAGGTTCTTGAGGATCCATTTTTCTTTCCCTCCTTCTAAAAAGATAGTTGCTTGGGGAGTAGAGTTAATTTCTGTTTAGTGGGAGGTAAGGAAAAGGACAAACTATGGATTCAATTCACACGTGAATGACATTTCATCTCAATAGTCAATAGTATTTCCTGGTTCTCTTCCTCTCTGTGTGTATGTGTCTATCTCTGTGCGTTTTGACTTTGTTGTAATATCGGTTGAAAAATTTCTCCAGAAGAGGGCTCCATCCACAGCATTACAAAATTCTGAATCTACAGCTCATATTTTAAAGAACTTCAGTACAACGGCTCCATTAAAACCAAACTACTGTTCTCATTCCCAATTATTTGCTACAAGCTCCTCCAATGAGAAGTCCTGTCATTTTGCACTATCTTTCCTTCTTTTCTTTCTCCCTTTCCCCCTAGTGTAGTCGCTTCTGTTCTACTTTATTCCTCAACTGTGTATCCCCTCTGACTATTAGAGCAGGGAACATTTCAAAGACCTTTGTAGACAATATAATATGAACTGTGAGGAAGTTTTGAAATTTCCTGCCATTTGACTTCAGCTAGACCCAGTTTACTCTTCAGGCAGCCGAAAGGCAGGCACAGTTCTGCCTGGGAAGGGAGATAATCTTCCCCATTTGGTAACTACCCAGAGGAGTGAGTCATGGGCCAGATCTGCTCACCCTTCAACACAGTTGAAAAGAAGAGGGAAATATCAGTCTGTCATCCAATTAGAATAATCAACTGGACAGAATCAAATCAAGTGACCAGTGCTTTTGGCACTGTTTCCACTTAGCTGTCTGCAAGGTGCCCACATGCCTGGGAGAATCTGACCCTCTTGAAGGATGCCGCCAGTACAATTCCCCACAGCCTGTCTCCTCTGCAGCCACCTGGGGGACCCCAGGCCTGGATCCCCCAACCTGAGCGAAGTGTACAAATCATGACTAGCTGGACATTCACCATGCACTCAGTAGAGGCTTTATTTTAGGGTTAGGGTGGAAAGCAATTTCTTTCTCTACAGAGAGAAGAGGCTAATGATAGGCTAAAGAAGAAAGAAATGACATTTCAAACTTGAAATGCAGACTGAGCCAGGTTTCAGGGAGGTGAATGGTCACCCATTGGTGTAGCAAATTGAACCTCAAGATATCTGTTTGATAGTGCTGAAGCCATCCATCCCAATTCTGCAACTCTGACCTCCAGGCAGAGGTTACAAAGTAGCAGCCATAGGCCAAATGTAGCTCATGGATGTGTCTTCTTTGGCCCAAATGTTTTGTAAAGTAAGACATTTTGTACATAAAAAAAAAAAAATCTAGACTTCTTGTATATCTTAAAATGTCGAAGTTTAGGCAACACTAGAGCTTCATTTCCACATGGCCACATTTTACTGGAGCTGAGTCACTACTGTCCCCTGAGGGAGGACATGCCTCTGGAGTTTGTCACAGCCCCCGACTATTCACGCAGCCCATTTTCCTTCCTAATTTTACCCACTTGCCCCTACAGCCACTTTGTATCGGGAATTTCTGCTTTCCCAAATTTTGAGGCTTGATCAAATGTATGCAGTCAAGTTTTCAGTAACAGACTATTTTAAAAGCTTCTTTTTGATTGCTCTAATTGAAATCCATCAATGTGCCCTTTCAATGAACATGCACCTTCTGTCTGAGAATGTCATTACCACTAGCCATTGCTTGATTCGGGGTACCCAGAGCACCATAACACCCAGACCATTGTTTCATGCAGAACAGTTGCACCCGGAGTCAGTATGCGTGCTGGAACACCAGCGTGTTGACACTCCCAACACATCGTTATGCATTGGCAGCCAGGGGCTCTGGGGCCGCTGAGTAATCTGTAGGTCCTAGAGCGCTGTGTGTAGTTTACACAAACAGCATCACTGCCCTTGGAGCACAGGGACACACTGGGCATTGTCATCCTGTCTGTGTTGCTCACCCATAGTATGAGTATAATCAGAACACCACAAAAACATATTGTACTGAGGCCTGCAGGGTACTCTGGAAGCACTGAGCTAACAGAGCATTTGTACCTTCAGGGTAGTGGTAGCTCCATAATTTTGTTGCCTAGAGTACTTTTATACATAGGACATTGTTACCCTAGCACCAACTGGAGTTTGTGTGATGTTTTTGTGACTGTTTTTAACAGTTAACACCCACCACAGCCCACACATAGTGTTAATGCTATAATTAATGCTCTCTGGCTCTGTAAATACTAGACAAATTTGTCCACTCATCCCATTCTAGCAGGTAAGCCTCAGATAACTCTGTTTTCCAAAGCTACAGACCCTAAAGATCAGGGTAAATATAACTACATACATATACAAAAACAAAAAGTAATTGTTTTTCCTCTAATTGTCAGTTGCCAACAGAAGTCAAATTCCTGAAAATTAGCATTAGCAATAGGCAGGTTTTGACATGTCATGTCTCCTTTCAAAGGCCCCACTGAGTGTCCCCCATTCTGCACAAAGCCCCTGTGTCTGCCAGCGGAGCGCAGGCTGGGCAAGGGTGGAGGGCAGCAGCTGCTTAGCTGAGAGCAGCCCTACCACATGCCTGGGCAGGGCCAGGAAGTGAACTCAGCCTCTGGAGGGACCTGGGAGCCCTGCAAGGAACGTGGCAGCTTTCATCCCTGCCTTGTGAGGCCTGCAGGCCAAGTCTCTTTCCTCTGGGAGTGGCAGGGAACTGCTTTTCCATATGCTGCAGGAGATGGTACCTGCAAATGCCTGAAACTTGAGCTTCTGTGATAATCTCTCTGTTAATTGACGTAGGGTCTGCGGAAAGTTGTAGGGTTCTGCCAGCAGAACCCATAGCTGACTCAGGCCACACAGGCCCCGCCTTCAGCTGCCATAAGCGGCTGGGCCTCCGGGATCATCAACTCAAGGGTTGCAAACTATTGCCTGTGGGCCAATTCCTGCCTGCAGCCTGTTTTCATAAATAGGTTTATTGGAACGTAATCATGCCCATTCATTTATATAATTGTCTGTGGCTGTGCTTGTGCTATAACAACAGTGTTGACACCATATGGCCTACAATGCCTAAAATATTTGATATTTGGCCTTTTGGAGAAAAAGTTTGATGGCTTCTGCTCTGACTCAGAATGACAGAAAGAGGCTGCAGGGAGTATTCTCAAAGGGCAGGGAGGAGTTTAGGGTCTAGCCGTTAGGGATTGTCCCTCCCAAGCCCCAAGCACTCAAACAACTTGACTTCAGGGAGACTTATTCACCTAGGACCAAATGGTCATGACATTCTCTATATCTCGCTTGTTTGTGCCTTGTCTTTTTTTCTCACTGAAATGTAAGCTCCATTATAGCACACGTTGCTATGTGAGGGGTTCACTTCTGTATCCCAGGCACCTAGATCAGTACCTGCCATGTAGCTGGCTCTCAGTAAACATGAGTGAATGAGTGAGTGAATGAATGAATGAATGAATATATGTATGAACAACATAAGATCCAGATGAAGGATCCAGGAGGCTTCCCTGATAGCCCGATGCACAAGTTACAGTCTGGAAAAGTAGTGAGGCTTACGCAGACGAAGCAACACTAGAGGGTGCGGGGAGGGAAGAGCAGAAGGCACAGACTGGTGGAAGTCTCTGGGCAGGAGGAAGCAGGGTGCAGCCCAAGGAGAGTGATGTGAGGAGCAGCTAGGAGGTGCCAGAGCCGCTGGGGCCTTGTCGGCCCTGCGAAGATTTTGGTTTTTGTCCTAGAGCAATGGGCGGCCATTGAAAATACCGAGGGGAGGATAGAGTGTGACAAGGTCAGATTTCCATTTTGAATAGGTCGCCCTGGCTGCAGTGTGGCAAATAGATGGGAACTGAGTATTGGTGGAAGAGAGAACAGTGCAGGCCTGAGATCATGGAAATCTAGACTAGGGAGTGACAGTGCAGATGAGCGAAGTAGACACACCCTCCTCAGAGCATCTGGGAGATATTTAGGGAAGAACTTGGCAGGGCATGGTAGCTGGGTTTAGAGATGGCAGAGTGAGGGTCAGGGAGGGGTTAAGAATGCAGGCTGGAGTTCTGGTTCTTTCAGTTGCCAGGAAGCTAGAGTACTTGCCCAAACAAGGAACCCAGGTGTTTGACATCGTAAACAGGACCCGAGGGCTGTTTCCATCAGGGGTGTTAGCTAAGCTGCAGTAATACTTCTCAGGAGAGGTATCCATGGCCCCAGTTACACTAATCCCCACAGATTCAATCCATGCTTGCATCTGGGATGGGCACTGGGGGGGGGCCTGGAAATGCCCTTCTCTAGAGAGAGACTAACGTATAACTCTATAATTAACCAATCTCTGAGGCTTTTCGCAAAAAAGATATTTGAGTGAAACATTGCCAAGGCCTTTAATCGTTTCTTGAACATTCAATCAGTAGCACTGGAAACATTTCTTTCATGGAGCAAATAATGATCTACCGCCTTCAGCAATCACTTTGCGAATGCTAACAAACCTTTGTTTCAGCATATTAGATACAGCTTTGGTGACTCTTATGTTTCTGGGTGTCATAGCAGAATCTTCCATGGGGTGCCAATCAGTGGTGTGCTAGTAACTGTTCAACAACAGACTCTCCTAAAAAAACAGTAACAAAACCCAGCAACACAGTTAACAATATCCCGAGAAGGTGAGGAATGAACACTTGTCCATTTGCTAAGTATTTATTGAAGTACTTAGGGAATTCATAGGTAATACGATAGAAATGAAACCTGCTCTCATGGGGCTTACAGTCTACTGAGGGCACCCGATAAGAAACAAGAAAATAAATAGCTGAAATAATACACACATGGTAACTGTAACAGTAGGAAACACTGGGGGCTGAAATAGTACTGAGGGAAGGGTTGCTGTGCCCTCCTTCTTTCCTTCCAGCCTTCCTCTCTCCCTCTCTTCCTTCCTTCTTTTCCTTTTCCTTCCCATAATTTTTAATATCCCCCAAGTGGCAAGAGTGCTGGCAATTTGGGGATCCAGAGATGAATACAACATAGTCCTGGTCCTCTGGGGAAAGTGATGGAGGTGAATCAGGGCTGACAGTTTGCATGGATCCAGAGAAGCGAGCATCTTACACTTCTGAGCCTTTGACAAGTGAGCTTAAATCCTGACCCAGCCATTTGCATGCTGTGTGACTGCAAATAAGTTACTTTATTTCCCTCCTCTTCTGTTTCCCCCTGTGTCTAAATAAAAAGAGAGAATAGCTATGCTTGCCCAGTAGGGTTTTGGTGAGAATTAAATAAGTGTATGCTCGAGACCTCATCTCACAGTTGGCAACTGCTATGTGCTGAAAGAGTGTCGGTTGTATTAACTTCAGTGCGCTGTGCTCCAACGGCTTGAAGGTACTATGAGGCCTTGGCCTTGAGCATCTGACTTAGAGGTGGGAAAAATGCTTGTGTATTTAAAAATTCACAGAGATTTAAAAAAGTAAAGTCCATTCCCTAAAGAAGGATTTGCCAATTCCCATATTGGTAGTTCCCCAAAGGTTGTTCCCCTGGGATTTCATGCCTCATAAAATCATTTGATCTGACAGGATCTTATCTTCTAGATGTGTCTTCCCAGCATCTGTTTCTCAGGAGCTTTACCAGGGCAGTATATATATGGGTATGCCTGCTAGCATCATGAGCACTTATGATTATTATTATTTAAAATATCAAAATAACTGTGGGAAATTTAGTGTACTGTATAATTTACTGCTGTATACCATTTGCATACTCTATCTCAAATCCTTACTCAGGGGCAACTATTATCTCCATTTTATATACGATGAAAAGAAGTTCAGAGTGGTTTGTCATTTGCCTAAGGCCACACAGAACTGGGACCAGGGTTTGAACTCATGCATTTCTGATTCCTGTGCATGTGCATTTTCCTGAACATTTCATAAATGTTTAAAAACTTCCTCCATTATTCCTGCAAATAGTGTAAGAATTCTCTCTCTTGACTATTTTGTTCTCTGGCTCTCTTGGAGTCAAAAGGGCTGCCTGCAGTGACCCCACTTTTGAATTCCTGGTCTTTAAAAGTGGGTCTGGGACCTGGCCCTCCTGTCCGAGTTACCGGCTACAACTGAGTTAGCCCATGGTCATTTGTGTTCTTTGTCCTGAGTCCTTGCTTTTGACCAGGACATACAAGCCCTCCATGTTGCATGCTTCGTCCAGTAAGAATGTCCATTCCGGTAAGAATGCAGTTGCCAGGACCCAGCTCTGGTGTGCCACCTCTGAAACTTCCAGGCATATAGGTAAATTCTCTGGCAGTTTCCTAGTTTCTTGTCAGCTGCTGAGCTCAATGGCTGGATGGCATTCCTCCCCCGGGGTGCCAAAGAACACACAGTCTAAGCCAGTGTTTCCTGCTGTCTACAATAACATTTTCCCCAATCCATAGGAAAATGAGAAATATATGGCCTGTAGCTATAGCAAGACACACAGATCTATAGCATGTTGCAATTGGACTGAATCTATCCTGAAGTTTCATTCTGTTTTACCAGAAGAGTTTTCGTTTTTCCTTTTAATTCAATTTAAGTGCTTTTAGACAGGGTAGCCATTGATTCAGTGAACATTTGCTGAGTGTATATTGTGTGCCTGGCACTATCCTATGTACTGGCAAGAGAGCAGAGAGCACTCACAGAGCCCGTGCTGGCGGATGGTCACACTCTCCCTTTGCCCCAGTCCTCGCCACTCCACAGTGGCTCTGCATTTCTGCTTCTCACTGTGCACCCCAATCTACAAATTCCATATTTGGTTAAGCCAATCATTTAACACATATTTACTGATCAATGACTATATCTAGAGCGTGATGTGTGACATGGAGTAAGCAGCAGTGATTAAGAAAGACAAGGTTGCCTCTCCCCATGGAGTCTACATTCTAAGGAGGGGGAAAGGCAGTAAACAACAAAAATACATAAATGCAATAATTTTGTATAGTGATAATGCTATGAAAAAATTAAAATGGGATAGGAGGTGGTTCTGAGTTTATCTACCACCCGCTATTGGGGTGGACAGTCCCTTGTTCTGATGCAATGATGAAATATCCTACTATCTATAAAATGAAGTTGATCAATAAATAGAGGGAATTTTTGTCCTTAGTGGTATTGTTGGCAAAACTTTGTCCATTCTCTATTTTTTATTGCTGTAGTTGTTCTTGAAATTTTGCTTTTGGGAATCAAAGAATATAGCAACCAATGATTTAAACACAGGTATGTAATCTTTTTTCTGTAAAGAGTGATAGAGTAAATATATGGTCTTTCTTGCAATGATTCAATGCTGTATCTGTGTAACATAAAAGCAGCCACAGACATTATGTAAACAAATGGGCAGGGTTGTGTTCCAATAAAACTCTATTTACGAAAACAGGCAGAGCTGAATTTGGTGCTTGAGCTGTAGTTTTCCCACCCCTGACTGAAACCACCATCCGCCTCACAGCTGGTCGTACTGGGGTAGGGTAGAGGCCAGGGGGAGACCAGACATTTTCTTTGTCCTCTCGTCACCGTAAGAATTGTAATATTTCTTTAGGACCACACATCACTGGCTTATTTCACATTAAATTTGATCAAGGTAAAGATGCTGGTAGTCAGCTATGAAATGTAATTCTCAGATCAGCTCTAAAATGTATAATAATTTAGCTTTTGTGGTAATTATCTAGATTACAATTCTTAACCCTTTCTTGCCACTCAAAGGTATATTGGTGTTTTGGATTGAGTTCATTTAAACAGTGATGGGGATGTAGGCTTTGATGCAGGGAACTAATATGGGAGATAATTCCAGGGCACAGAAGTGAGGAGTGGAAATAAGAAAGAAAGCCACTACAGACTGTGTCATTGAGCTGGTCACAGTCACGGGTAACTGGGGCTTGTTGCTGGGGCCTTGTGGGAGAACTGTGTAAAACGTAACTTCAGAATGGTCTCTTTGCAAGCTAGAAGCCCAGGGTATATATCTGCCTATGCCAACCTTCCGTTTGTAACGGGTGACCCCTGGCACCATTAATTCCTCTGTACTTCCCTGCTGAGCCTTTGTGGCTCTGGGGGAGCAAGTATGGTTTTAGAAAAGTCCTGAGAAGGAAAACGTAGAGGTGTGAGAAGTGCTTGGACTGGCAGGTAGGCTCTGGGTAGGTCACGAGTATATAGGAGATTCCATTTGCCACCATTATGTGTTACTGCAAACTTCCTCCGTAGAACTAATGATGAAGGGAAGTTCTGTTTGTTGCTTTCTTAAACCCTCCCCGTTTTGTTTAGCACCCACCTGCAGATACTCTCTCTCCCACTAGATGGTACCAGTGTGCCAAAGCCCTGTAGTGCTACCTAGGGCCTCATCTTTGACTTGGATATATTCCTACTCACTACTTTTAAGCAATTATAAGGAATAAGTACATTGAAGTTGGAGGAACAGACTATGGGTGTCTTGGGGACAGAAGATAGGCGAAAAGTGGAGGCTGTCTAAACAATGACCCTCATTCATTGATTTGCTGACAACTCTTACAGACCACCCACTAAGCCCAGCACTGGGACTGCAGAAGTGAGCCGTACAGTAGAAGTCCCCGCTCTGGTGAACTTCTACACTGTTTGGAGGAGAAAGTAAAAACGAACGGGCAGACACGTGACGCCTGCCCGGCGGTGGCGAGCGCTAAGGAGAAGGACAAAGCAGGCGGAGGGTGGGCGGGATGGGAAGGAAGGAGCACCGCCCGTCTTGCATCTGTGGTCCTGTCAGCTGGTGGGGTGAGAGATTGTTTCCGTCTGCTTCCTAAGCCCGTGTCCACCACTCACTAACCTCTTATGAATATGCTTATGTGGTTTATTTTCAAAATGAGACGGTGAGCTTGTGGAGGGCAGAAGTGGTGCCTGGCAAACAGGTGTTGCCCACCGGAACCTACTGCAGCCAATGCCCAACTCCACCGACGGACTGCTTCTTGGTCGGTTTTCAGTTGTCTGGAATCATGCTGAATTGTTACTGCTGTCGACCCACAACAGAGTCACATTTCATTCAGGGGTTAGATCGTTAAGTCAAGGTTTAAGGCAAACAGGGTCAACATTAACCTTGAGATCTCTTAAATTGCCCATAGAATTTCAGGGTGTGTGGTTTTCTGTATGCAGCCCTGTACTGTAATCAATATGTACCCATGTATAATGCATGCAGTAATGCACAGTGCATAGTAGAGAATATACACATAATATAATTCTACAGCATTTTGTTGCAGGGTTTGAATTGTTCTTTTTCCTTCTCTTTTTGGTGGGAGAGCTGGATTTCCATTTAGTTAAATGTGCCTACGATAAGGCTTTACTGTATCCATTTAAGCTGGTTTCCTAATCCTGTAATTCCCACCAGGCTGTGCGCTGGGGAGGGCAAGAGCTGTGTTTTCTGTGCTCTGTTTGTCTTTGGGTTCCCACCACCAGTCACGTGCTTTGGGGCAGAGGAACGTCATACTAGTAATAACAGCAGTAGCAGAGTCGCGGGGGTTGACATCTAAGTAGTACTTACAATGAGCTAGGCCCTGTGTGAGTACTTCAGATGTATTAATTGGTACATTAATCCTCCTCATGACTTTATGGTATATCTACTATGATTTTATTGCAATAATTCCATTTCACAGATGGGGACATTCTGGGAGCACTTGATGAAGATCACATAGCTTTTGAACTCTGGGACTGAGATTTTCACTTAGGCAGCCTTAGACACAAAAGGGCACATGTTGTATGATTCCATGAAATAGGAAGAACTGTCTAGAATAGGCAAATCTGTGGAGACAGGAAGGAGATGAGAAGCTGCCTAGGGCTGCAGAGTGGGGAGTGGCTGCTGGTAGGTGTGGGATTTCTTTGGTGGGTGATGGAATGTTCTGAAACTAGATAGTGCTGATGGCCGCACAACTGTGAATACACTAAAACCCACAGAATTGTTTATTTTAGCAGTGTGAGTTTTGTAGTGTGTGAAATATACCTCAGTAAGCAAACCCTGGGTAGTCTAACCTCAGTGTTTCCGCGTGTGCCATCTCTGAGCACACACAACCTTCTTACAGGCGCTTACCACGTGTTAGCAGCATTCTACTTCTTTACTTACAGAAACTTGACTGTCCCTTAAAAGGGCCTACCATCCACCTCATTTCAGAGATTGAAACCTGAGGCAGAAAGACACTGAGAAACGAGGGGCTGGCAAGTGACCCAGACAGTTCTGAGTCATGCCAGTTCTCACACCTGTTCCATTAATTAGGAGCAACCCCAGTGGTCCGGAGCTGTAGGGAACTTGGGTCATTTCTTCAGAAATAAAGCAAGGGTTTCTCACTTTTGTTTTGCTAGACAAAGTAGATTAAAATCCCTCTTTGTCTCCCTGGTCATCCTCCCCATCTGACCCAGGTGTCTCTGGTTTTGGGTCCTGGCAGGAAGACCCAGACACTGTAGGAAAAGATGTGTTAGTGTGGCTGACTTTTAAAAGAAATGAACGTAAGTGCTCAGGAAGAGGGAGAGATGGGGAGAGAGAGGTGAATGGGTGGGAGGGAAGGAGAGGGAGCCTGGGAGAAGAGGGAAGGCCAGAGGGGGAGAGGGATTGAGAAAGAGAGGGAGAGAGAAACAAATTGACATGCTAATTATTATTGTGCTCAAATTGACACCAGACTGCTGAAAGGATTTACCCAAATTAATACAAAGGTTTGGCACCCCTTGGCTGGTTCAGTTAAAGAATTCCATAGCTTGGCAATGAGAAGGTAATTTAAGGTCTAATGCTGGGGAAGGAGCTCTTTCTTGCTCCTTGTCCTTAGCATTCAGTGCTCTCCAAGTCAAGCCATCCACCCCTGCAAGAAAGAACGCACTGCTTCATCAGTACTACCCCTGCCTAGACCTCCTTTGATTACCAAGCCCCTTAAACATGGAATTTATTTCTCTGTGTCTTCACTCTTGCTTTGATAATTTTATTTCTATGCTTAAAATACAGAGTGACAAAGCCATTAGCCATGCATAATGCAACAGGAAAGGGAAAGAGGGCTTACTCCCTGACCAGGTCCAGGATGCCTGTTTGTGGTCCTACAAAGCTAGGATTTATAAAGACAAAGCTAAGAAACTGTAAATAGCTTCCTGGGTCTCCAGTCTGGAGTAGCTGCTGCAGTTTGGGCTGGGGCAGGAGCTTGTGTCCCAGATCACTCACTCCAGGTGAGAGGGGGTCTGTTGGGCTCCCAATGATTCTTAAAGCCTTCCCAGGTGACAACAGGGAAGAGCCACATGAGTGTTTGAATCAGTCCTCCCTGACCATTTTTCCAATGCAGTGTTTTGCAAAGTATGTAATGAAGAAGCACTGGTTCTATGGGAATTAATAAGGTCTCTGGGAAAAAAATAGGTTGCATGAGTTAATACTTTGGAGAAACTCTGGGCTTTCCAAGAGAAGTAAACTAGATTGTGTTTCGTTTTTTTTTACAACTGAATGTCTTTGAGGCTTCTGTGTGCATTTAAGTTTCAAAGAGGGGCTTCCCAAGCCTGCGTTTCTAATGTTCCTCTCAAACTCCCAGGGGTAAGGAAACTTCCATATGGTATGCCATTCCCAGGACATATATGAGTGAACAGTTGTATGGTCTCAGAATTTGGGCCTTGACCACCAAGGCCAGTAGTGTCAGCATCCCCTGTGAGCTTGTTAGAAATACAAATTCTCTATCCGAATTTGAATCCTACTGAATCAGAGCTCCGGCATTCTGTGTCTTCACATCCCCTCCCCCCCCCCCCCCCCCCCCCCCCCCCCCCCCCCCCCCCCCCCCCCCCCCCCCCCCCCGCCCAGGGATGCTAATGCTCCCTCAGGTTTGCTGTTGTGTGGAGACACCGACCTAATGTCTTTCTGGGTAAAGAGAGGACAAACCTGGGCCAGGAACTTGCTCCCCCGAAGCAGCAAAGATCACAAAAGGAAGACCACAGTGATACAGGAGTGGGGACCAAAGATTCTGCTCCATGTCACAGCATTCACTTCTGTGAAGCACTGAACTGTATTCACAGGATGCCTTTAATGAAAGCTGTTGTCTGCACAGCAGACCAGAAGACCTGGGGTAATGACAGAGGAAGCATTCAGAAAGGCCATGTAGGGGAGGTAAAAACTTTACCTTTACCCATCTTAGGTTTTCAGTGGGGCTCTTTAAGGAAAAAAAAACAAAACAGATTAACAAGAGAAAAAGCAGTAGTTTATTAACATGTATGTCTCGTGTATACATGGGAGATACCCAGGGAAAGATGAATAATACTCAGAAATGACTTAAAACTCCAGCTTAAATACTATTTTACGTTAAAGACACACACCACACACATACCCTGCTGAGCACTGCACTATCGGTACCTACTAAATTCTAGGTTCGAGTGTTGGCATTAAGGATTCTAAGGTGGACTGGACAGATGCAGACTCTGCAGCTGCTGATCTCATGATCTCGTGGAGATTACAGACACAGGGGAAGAATGATAAAAAGACAGTGACACTTCTGGGTCCATGAGAAGAACCCAGTGCCAGTTAAGTCTATAGCCGCTGGGTTTTGAAGCCCGTCCAGAATAATTCTTATTTGAATCTTCATGAATCTTTGCTGATCCTTTTAGCATCTGCCTATGATTCTTACTCGTGAAGTGCAGTCTAAACAAGTGGTTCTCAACTGAGGGTGATTATGCCTCTCAGGGAGCGAGTGGTGATGTCTGGAGACACGGTTTGTTGTCCTGATGGGGAGAGAGGGAACTACTGGCCTCTAGTGGGTGGAGAACAGAAGTGCTGCCCAGCACCCTGCAGTACTCCAGAGAATTATCCTGACCCGAATGTCAGTAGTGCAATGCTGAGAAAATCTGGTCTAAGTGTGGAGCTTCATACCCACCCAGCACACACAGACCTTTATCTTTCTTTATCTCCACTTTATCCTGTTATTAATAGGAAGCCAGAATCCAAAGTTAGGTCTGTGAAAGTTAACGAGTAGCAAGCTACTATACATGACACATGTATAATTTTTCAAAAGTTAAAACCATGATGCACCAACAAATACACATATCAATTCATTAATTTATGAGAAAACCAGTAAGATGCTATGACAGTTTAAAAGGCCATTTAAGAAGCTGAGGTGTTTACGAGCAAAAAGAAACGTTAGTGTGAGACTACTGCACTAGAGAAATGCTGGTTAGTGTGCAGCGTGCCCAAACCTTGGGGGTTACCTGTTCCACTAGACGGGAATTATTGTCATCTCCTACTGAGCAAAAAAGGATGAGTAATTGGTCATTTCCCTAAGTCTGGGGTCTTCAATCAAGAGTGAACCGTGCCATGAACTGAGAACATGCTCCTAGACATCTTCTGGTGGCCTTTGTCCCTGAATGATATTTGAAGGATTTTCATCAATCATTTTGGCATTGTTTACGAGGTGTGGATCATTTTTTTTTCTGATGCCTCAAACACGTGACTTTTAATGTACTAATGCTGCCTTACTAGAAATGGCCTATGCAATGTGGGGCAAAGCAATGGAAGGAAGTAGGCTGAGGTCTAGAAGGTGGTGGGTGGAGAGGTCATAGTAAGTCAAGGTGATAGTATACATAGATGCCATTTGTTACCTGCCTTCGATAAAGCATGCACTGTGCTAGATGTTTTCACTCAACACTACTGGTGGGTTTAACCATCATCCCCATCTATAGATGAGGAAGAGTGAGAATGGCAATAGCAGAAGTGGGCAAAGTAAGGAGAATACAGGGTGGGATCAAGACTAGAGGAAGAAATAGAATTTAGCTAGACAGAGAAGGAAGGGAGGATGTTACAGGCTGGAGGAAAATGGTCCAAATTTGAGGCAGAAATACTGATAGCATGTTCAGGGGCAACAAGGAGGCTCTTCTGGGTGATAATGAATGTGAATGCAATGTGAAATTGGATGAGTGCTACAGTGACAACAGCTATTAATAGTATCAGTGTTATTTTACCCAAATGATCTAACTGTTGCTACATGGCAGTGCCTGGCAGTACATGATGGTTAAGAGCCAGGTCTTAGGAGAAGGTGGAATTGAATTTGAACACCAGCTCAGTCACTCCAAGGCTGTGTAGGCTTGGGCAAGTTCCTTAACCCGTCTATGTCCTCAGTTACCAAACCTGTGAAATGAAGGTGATGATACCTACCCAATACAGCTGGAATGGGGATTCAACACAACCCTGTGCAATCTTAGTCCTTGATGTCCTTGATGATTTAAGAATGGAAGTTGGTTCTGGAAGAGGAGGTGAATAGACAGGATTTAGCAGACAATGCTTTTAGGCGTTTGTTGATAAGCGTCACAGAATTTGTCTGAGTTTTCCCAAAGAAAGATTCTAAGAAGAGACTTTAGTGCAATTAGTTGATCTGGGAGGTGACCCATGGAAAACTGTAGGGAGGGTAGGGAAGTGAAGCAAGGAAGAGAAGGCAAACACATGAATTGTCTGTCATTCAGCCAGTGGCTTCGGTGGGTGCCTGTAACTTAATTCCTCTGGGGACCTTTGGGAGCAAGGATAGAAGACTTCAGAGTCATCCTACCTGAGGGGGATGGGAGCTTTGGACTTTATACCACAAATCTGGGTGGGCATTATTTTGGAGCTGCCCAAGGTGACATTGATTTTGAGCACTACTGGACTCCCGGTATGGACTTTGGTCCCAGATAAAGCTCTCAGCAAAGAGGTGTAGAATTCTGCAATAGGGAATTGGGCCAGCCCTCTAATGGAAAGCCCACAGGGGCATGCTTTTGTGGGTGGCCAGGATGTCCTCAGCACCTGCTAGAGTCAGTGTCAAGTCATAAGAACAGTAATGCCCTTTGGGCCAGTAATCTACATCGGAGAAATTAAATAAACAGCTGGATACAGAAAAAGATGTATGGAAACACTTCTCTGCATCATATGTGTAGCCAAAATTGGAAATAATAACAATAGTCAGCATCTATTGAGTGTTTTCCCTGTGCCTGACTCTCCTAAGCACTCAACAAATGAGATAAATTTCTAACAAATGGAAACTGGTTAAGGAACTCAATGGAATATCACACAGACATTGGAGAGGATGTTTATGAAGATAATAATGACATGGAAAAATTGCATAAATGAGAAATTAATATGGAACAGATTGCATGTAGAATAGGATTCCCACTAAGCCCCCCCCCCAAAGCTTCTATATATGGGGAAGAGGGTGGAGTCTAAAAGGAAACTTGTCAAAATTTGAACTTCAGTTTTGGTTATATAATGGGTTTGTGAGTAATATTTTCACTCTAGTTTATAAATCTTTATTGATGGACATGTATTACATTTACAAAGAAACCTATAATAAACCTGAAAAATTGAAAGAAGAAA
Organism: Micronycteris hirsuta; assembly: GCA_004026765.1. Classification (NCBI taxonomy): domain Eukaryota; kingdom Metazoa; phylum Chordata; class Mammalia; order Chiroptera; family Phyllostomidae; genus Micronycteris; species Micronycteris hirsuta. The sequence continues at coordinate 102,748 of PVJI01000546.1, forward strand.
AACACATCTAAAAATAGGTGGTGGAGATCCAGTGGACATTTTGAAGAGGGAATAATATAATGGAAAATGATATTTCAGAAAAATTAATCTGGGGATGGTGTGGAAGATGGATTGGATTGGCAAAGACCCAAGGTGAGAAATCCAGCTTTCAAATTATCAAGGGTCATAGGGAGTGTGGAAAGGGCCAATTTTAGAGGCTTGGCATTGAATGGAATGGAGGGGAAGAAAGAGAAAAATACCAGAAATGACCCCAAGATTTTAAGGCAGAGTGGTAGAAAATTAGAAATGAGACAACAAATATAGACTGAACACCTCTTTGAGCCAGGCTTCTTTACATCTGCTCTCTAATTTAAACCTAACGACAATCTTATAAAGTATTTTTGATAGTCCTATTTTACAAGTGACATAATGGAAGGTCTGTGACCTTGTCCAAGGTCACAGAAAAATCTGAGCCCAGATAATTGTTAAGTGAACTGGATGGATGGATGGATGGATGGATGATAGATGGGTGGGTAGGTGCTGGATGGATGGATTGATAATCATATAAGGGGGAAGAAGTGTAGTCTATTATAATGTCAAAGTAGAAAAGAGAGAATTTAAAGAAGGAAGTCGTAGATAACTTAGAAGGCAAAGAAAGAAGAGATCCAGGGAAAGCACTAGATTCTGCACGAAGGAGTGGTCACTGGTTCTTTCTGAGAAGGCCATTCCATTCAGGTAATAGGAAGTAGGTTTAAGCTGCATGGAAGGCTGATGGGCCAGGATGTTGTTGGGAGAATTTATGAAATGGCAGGTCAGACCATGTAGGAGATCAAAATAATTCATAAGTGAAAAATATATTTAATAATAGGAAGGAGAGGCAATATAAGAGAACAAAAGGAAAGGGGGTGATGGGAAGGAGAAATGGAAAAAGGAAAACAAAAAAAATTACTGGATAAGAACAAGGATACCGGACTACCTGGGCTTGAGTCTCAGCCCCACCACAATGTGACCTTGAGCAAATCCTATAACACTCTTTGCCTAAGTCCTCTCATCTGTACAGTGAGGAGGATGGTAATGTCTCCCATCTCGGTGGCTTCATAGGAGGATGAAGTGAAGGATGTAACATGCCTAACACAGTGCATGGCACACCGTAAATCCAAGTCAGGCAGGGATCCTGATGCCCTGTCACAATAAATGCCATTTCCTAGGAAAGAGCCACAAGCTATAGGTCAAGAAACTGAGACTCAGTCACTTGGAGAATGTGCCCCAAGAAAGTACACCTGAAGTCCCAACATTGCACTGCCCGAGAGAGCAAGCAGTCAGCTCTTCCAGGTCAGTTCCCCCATTCTTCGGGAGAAAATAGATTTTGTGTAAGACACTGCTAGCTTTGTTCGTTGGAAACTGACCTTCTGTAATTTGTACTAAATGAGGCATAGTGGGTTGCACTTTTTTTGTTGCTGTTGTTCTTTTTTTTTCTTTCCTTTTTTACCAGAATTAATAAACAGAGGCTGCCCATTAAAGCAAAGTTAGAAGGAATTTTGGAGGCACCAGAGAGTGGCTAGGGGAGCAAAGTAATAAAGCACTCGAAGATTCCAAGGGCTCAAATGAAGATCCATCAGACCCCAGCAAGCACCCTGAACTCAATGCCCTTTCACTATTCCAGAAAGTTTTATGCTGCTGTAATTGATGCTTGGAGTAGTATGCACACTGCAGACTCAGCATGAGGGATCCTAAAAGCCTTATTAACCCAGCCACTTAGCCTTTCTGAGCACAACCCCTACCCTTGCTATTTTGACTAAGGATGCACTGAGCCCCAAACGTTCCCCTGTCAGGATGAAGAGGTTCAATTTAAGGCCTCTCTCCTGTGGGCTCTCCTCCCAAATCCCCTTGCCTATCTAGTGCTGGCTGCTGGCAGGCTTCATTGGAGCTCAGCCTGCTCTCTCCCCACTCTTTCCCTTTGGGATCATGTTACCTGCCAAGGAAGTTTCCTCTCCTAGACAGAGCCCCCAGAAAAATTGCATGTCTGGGATCGATTTTGCATGGTATAAAAATCAGCCTGCGTACCGGGAAGTTGAGGCACCTCCTCTACTAGAGACCTAGCATAGGCTGGTTGGAGGCCCATTGGGTCAGGGCAGCAAGAGTTTAAGTCAGAAAGTAAAAAAATTAAAAATAAACAAATAAATAAATTAAAAAAAAAACAGATGAATTGAGGCGTGTGCTTTGCCATGGTAGAATGGGCTTTCTCTTTCTGTGTTAGCAAGCCTTATTTGGCACAGCTGGATAGAGCCATAATTTTGGTAGGCAGAAGGGAGTTTCCCCACTAGAAACATTTTCCTGCTGGCAGGAGGGGCCCCAGGAAATCAGTGTCAGCTTGACATAGTCTCCAAGGATAGAACTTTAATATGCTTTGGTGATAAGACTAAGAACAACCATTGTCATTTGTGTTCTAATACTAATTATTTTTCTTTTCTTTTCTTTTCTTTTCTTTTCTTTTCTTTTCTTTTCTTTTCTTTTCTTTTCTTTAAAGAGGAGATACCTGAGAATCTTGCAGTTTCTTCTGCCAATGCAATCTCCACTGGTTTTTACAGCCAGAAGTTATGGGGACTTATATTCCTGGCACTGGAACCCTGGGCTGGGTGGTCTGGTGTGGGCTGGGATCCCTTGCTTCTGAGATATCCCACCATTTTATATCCACCACACATAGGTTTGGGACCAGTCTGGTTCGCATCTCTGCCTGTCTGTCCCTTCTACTCGAATGGATGTATGTGGTTTCTTTAATTCCTTAGTTGTCAGACTTCCATACAGCTCAATTTTCTGATGGTTCTAATTGATATTTGTTCTATAGTGTAGCTGTAATTTTGCTGTGGTTGTACAAGGAGGCAGACCATGTTCATCTATGCCTCCATCTTGACCAGAATCCTGTTCATTTCCATGAGCTCTTTTTATATTGAGTTGATTTGGCATTCATTTGTCATATGTATAGGAAGTATTTTAGGAGCTTCCTGGACTTTCTGGAAGTCTACTTCCTTCATCAGCTTGGGGAAGTTCTCCTTCACTATTTGTTCAAATAAGTTTTCAGTCCCTTGGTCTTCCTCTTCTCCTTCTGGCACCCCTATGACTTGGATGTTGGGACATTTAAAGATGTCCTGGAGGTTTCTAAGCCTCTCCTCATGTTTTTGAATTCTTGTTTCTTCATTCTTTTCTGGTTGAATGTTTTTTTCTTCCTTCTGGTCCACTCCATTGGTTTGAATCCCGGTTTCCTTCCCATCCCAATTGGTTCCCTGTACATTTCCCCTTATTTCTCTTAGTGTACTCTTCATTTTTTCATCTAATTTGTGACCAAATTCAACCAATTCTGTTAGCATCCTGATTACCAGTGTTTTGAACTGTGCATCTGATAGGTTCGCTATCTCTTTGTCGCTTAGTTGTATTTTTTCTGGCATTTTAATCTGGTCTTTCATTTGGGCCATTTTTTTCTTCTTGGTGCACCTGTTACTTTAAGGGGTGGAGCCTTATGTGTTCACCAGGGCAGGGTAACCTATGTTGTTGTATTGTGATGCTGCCTGTGGGGGTGGGGCTCGGGAGGGGACAATGGCGCTTGCTTCGCTCTCCGCAGGCTCCCAGTCACTTCCCTCCAGTGAATTCTCCTGTGAGGCTGAGAGTTCCTCGCACTGCCCCTCAACCCCCACAGGTGTTTTCAATCAGTGGTTTGAAGCTTTTTTTCCCCCACGATGGTGGGTTGCGTGGTCTGCTCTGATCCCCAGCTTTTTCTCCTGGTTTATTATCTGAGTGCGAATGAGGGACCGCCCAGTCCACCAGTCTTGGCCCCGCTGGTTCCCGGTCAGCCAGCCACGGTGTTCTCCAGGTGCGCTGGCCAGGGATGTCGCCGAGTGCGCCTGCTGCTTTTTGGTTAGGCGCATCAGCTGTGGGTCTTTCCAGGCAGCTGCAGCATTGCCCGCCCTGCTCCACAAACTGCTGTCTGGATGCATGCTCTCTGTCCGGCTCCCGCCCTGCTTACAGGTCTGGATGAAGGTGTCTTCTTTAACTCCTTGGTTGTTGGACTTCCTCACACTTTGATTTTCTGTCAGTTCTGGTTGTTTGTTTTGTTTTTTAAATTGCTGTTTTTCCTCTTTTGGTTGTGCGAGGAGGCACAGTGTGTCTGCCTATGCCTCCATCTTGGCCGGAAGTCCCTAATACTAATTCTTTTATTAAATAATTAAGTTTAAAACAACTAAGATTTTTGGAGCACTGTGTGTCAGGCACTCAGCTAAGTACTTACATACACAGTATCTAATTCAAAACTTCAAATGTTGGAGCTGCTATGACTCACTGCATTTTATAGCTGAGGAGCTCACAGTGCGTGAGGCCTGCTCACATACAGCGTCTCCCTGGATCTTCACTCAACCCCCGGGAGGCTACAGATAGCATTTTGCAGTTAAAGAAACAGCCTCAGGTGCTTTGTCTTCTTTGGCAAATAATTGGCAGAACCAAAATTTAAATATGGGTCTCCTGACTCTATATCGTTATGATTTTATTGGGAGAGAAGAAGTGGTGTGTATTCATTAAATTCCTCTGTATGGCAGGCCTGGAGAAAGAGTTTGTGTATTGTCTCAAATCTCAATCAGGAGGATATTGCTTTCCCACCTTACAGATGAGGGGACTGAGGCCCAGAGAGGGAAAGCCATGGGAACAAAGACACACAGGTAGAGGATAGAGCTGGGGCTTATAGCCTCCCATTCTATCCTGTAGATTTTCTTTGCTACCAGTACCTCCCTGTTTCAATTGGAGAAACAACACCATGTGATTTTCCAGCGGGGACAATTGGAGGGTGATTCTGGTCTTGGACCTTAGGAATTAGGACAGGTAATTGACACTGACAATTAAACGGGCTGCTAGAAATGTGATTCCGGCCTGGAGGGAAGATCAGACATGATCAAGAATTTAGGAAGGACCAGCTCCATCCAATCAGAAGAAATTTGGGGTCTTTCATTTTCCTTGAAGGCTACAAGTTTCAATTTGAAAGTAACAACTTGCTGGACCAACCTATTGTTGCTGCCTTCCCCTGCCAGTCACAGTCATCAAAGCAAAGGTCTCCGAACATGCTAATGTCACAGCACGTTTTGAAGGAGATCACTGTCCTGAGAAAAGCTCAAGTTCTGGGAAGAAGGAATCATATTGTAAAGTTGAATCTCCATTTCCCTGGAGTCTTGTGCTTTGGAAAAAGTATCATTGGTTTGTCATTCTGGGCTGTCACCAGTGACACCCCTGGGCTCTGAAAGGTTACAGGAGAATAATAGGCTTCCTGGCAGTTTCCAGCAGGTTCCATTTCTCACCTGGGCCAGGACTGTGCCTGTGTTTTTTATTCATGACAAGATGAGAAGAGCTTGGTTAAATAAGGAGCAGCTGCTCTTTATACATCTGCTTTCCTGATTGATGGCGTCAGAAAGCCATTCGTCTGGTTTGAAAATAGACAGGTGTTTGCCGTCACTGCACTGTGGGCATTTGAAGTTTACTCTGTGATGTGATTACAGCACGTACTTAGCTTATGCTCCAGGGGGTAAAGTTGACCTTTGATCCTACTCCTCATTTAAAAATCACACATCTTGGAAAATGAACCAACCTAGGAAGCTGCTGGAAGCTGCTTTTGCTGCTGATGTTGGTTTCAAACCAACTTAAATGGACTGATTTACCTATAGTTCTGTTTTTTATGATTTAAACTAATGACCTTTAAAGTCCTTTTTTTCCCTCTGAAAATCTCTAGAGGACATCTGGTTTTTTGAGAGTTCTGACGGGAACCCCAGAATTATGCCATGCTATGGGTTCCAAATGAGGAAAATACATTTAAGAAGGAGCCAATCATAAAAAATTCAAACTGAGAGTGCATGTTCTTTACCTTTCTCATTCATTCATTCAGTTGCCCATTCACTCAGCATTTCCAGAGTCTTCTCTATGTGTCAGTTGTGCAATGGCAGCCAGTGATAAGGAGGTGCCCAAATTATTCTGCAGGATCTTATAATTCAGAAGGCTACACAGAAAAGGCAGTCAACATTGTTAAGATAGGATGAGAGACCTGGGTGTACAGCCACTTTGGAAATGTTCGGTTTGGCTTTGATAGATAACCTCGGACAGTTTTCCAAAGTGGCTGCAAAGAAGGCAGGGTGGGGGCTTCTGAGAACCTGATAGTGCTTTATTTATTGACCGCAGTGCTGTTTGCATGGCACCTTGTGGAAAATACTGAGCTGTATACTGAGACATTTGCACACTTTCCATAGTGCCTAGTATAATTTCAATGAAAAATAAAGAAATAAGGGGTAGCAACTTCAGGATCTTTGGGAGCACAGAGGAGAGACTGGCCCTGCTTGGGGGAGGAGAACAGAGAGAAGATTGAGGAAAGTTTTCTGGGAGCGATGATGTTTGAACTGGGCCCTGAAGGATCAATAGAAAACTAGGCAAACAGAAAATGTGATGAGATGGGCTTGCACAAAGCCCTCAGTAGGAAGGAGGCCATAGAGTGGAGGGAGCTGGTAGTTGGTGCTTGGGAGGTCTATGAGTTGCTGGTGTGGCTGAAGCCCAGGGTATGGGACTGCGGGGGCAGAAGGGAGCTGCAGGGAAGGGGGCTGGACTGTCTTCCAGACAGGATATCCTAAAGGCAGTGGGAACCATGAGAGATTTTTTTAAGATGCAGTGACAATGTAAAGCCTGGCTTTTCCAACAATCAGCATGCCTGCATGGTGGTGCAAGATGAGAGACATTTAGGCATCTTTCCAACAGTCTGAGAAGAAGGCACCTCACTGAGGATACTGAGGGAGAAGAGGAGGAGGCAGATCAGAGATCAGGAGATATCATGCAATCAGTGAGACTTCCTAATAAACTGCAAGGTGAGGGGTGGGGAAAGAGATGTGGAAAAATCAGGTCTTTCTTCCAGACCAGCCTCTAATGAGAATCACTTGGATAGAAACACTCGGGCCTAAGAGCTGATTTCCTTTATTACATAAATTCATGAAGATTCTCATTAGTCATTCCAGAAACATCTATTTCATGTCTATGATGTACCAGGAAGTGCTGAGGTTCTGAGGGTATCCAGATGGAAGGGACTTATTCTTACCTCAAGGAGCCATCTGTAGAATGTAGGGAGATAGAGGTCTGATTCTCTCTGCCTTAAAGCTCAGACAGTATGTTTGAGTTTATGCGGTAGTGTCAGTTTCTTATTTGATTCAAGGTCAGTTTCCCAGCCCTTGCAGTGACAGTGATATGGCAATCCCCAAATCCCTTGCAGAAAGCATCTTTCTTTCCCCTTGAGTAGTTTTGAGCCAAGCATGTAACATTGCATGAATGTTTGAAAACTTCTCCTGCTTCTCAGAATGCAATTCTGACAGTGCTGAAGGCTGCCAATTAAATGAAGATTTAGATAAAGGCTGTGTGGGATAGAGAACGCAATATTCTTAAACCTAATAATGGTTTTCTTCTGTCTTTTTGAAACTCTCGAATAATCCTGATTGACTAGCTCTCTGCTTTGGGCATTCCCATTTACTGGACAATTTAATAACATTTAAAATGTTTGACAACCTTTATTTGGGGGCAGACATCCTAGAGGAGTTGGTAAGTATGCGAATGCTGTACAATTAAAAAGAGGAACCAGGATTTTATATATTTATATATATATATATATATATATATTTTTTTTTTTTTTTTTTTTTTTTTTTACAATATATATTGTAAAGTCTCCCTCATGTTGTACAGCAGGGAGCACATGCTGGTGGTGTGAGAACAGGCTCTCAGATTATATTAAATATGGGAAACATGCAATGACTGCCATGTGCCTTGCCTTCTATTCAGTGTTTTTATCCTATCACCTCATTTACTCCTCCCAACAGCACTGGGTGGATGCTATGGCTGTAGCTGTTATGTAGGTGAAGTAGCCAAGGCCCACAGCTATGCTGCTAATTAGCTGTGAGCTGGTGATGCTCCATTTTGTGCTCTGGGTGGATTCAGGAATTGGGGAGAGAGTTCAGAAAGAAATCCATGACAATTTCCTACCATACCAGGGGATTCATTTGGGAATTCATCTGCTCATTCATTCATTCAGCATATTTATTGAGTGCCCACTTTGTGCCAGGTATGTTTCTAAATCAAGAAAATAGCAATAGACACAATGAAGTCCTTGCCTTCACAGAGCTTTTGTGTTAGTGAAAGAAGCAAAGAGTAAAAAAAGTTCATTACTCATATGGCCACAAAACCAAGGCATCATGAAGGATAAAGTATGATAAGGATACTATTTTCCATAGGGGTGAAGAATTGTGTGTGGGGTACCCCAGGAGAGGGGACATTTCAACTGAGACCTGCCTGAAGTGAAGGAGACGGAGAGGTGGGACCGTGGGGGAAAGAACATGACAGGCAGAGTGGAGAACAAGTATAAACTCCCGGAAGCAGGAATGTGCCTGGTGTGTTCCTGAAATAGTGAGGCAACTACAGTGGCTGGTCCAAGAGTAGGAAATGAGATAAAGTGTCAGATTAGGCCACCAAGAGGGTTTGGATGTTTTTCTGAGAGTGGTGAGAAACCGTTGGTGGGAGGAGGGCAAAGCGTGACATCATCTGTTGTTATGTACTATAGAGGAAGCCTGAGCAGTTAAGTCTGCAGAAACTCACCTTCACAATCTGTCTTCTTATTTACACACATTAATTTTACATATGTTAACCAATTCAGTCCTCACAACAACCAATGAAATAGGCATTGCTGTCATTATTCCTTATTTTAACAGTTGGGAAACTGAGAGTCAGTGGGCAAACTGGGAGTGGAAAAGATGTTGGAGCTAGTCCAACAAAGCAGGGGGTATGAGGGTGAGGAGAGGGATTCCAAGCAGAGAAATCAGTGGTTGAAAGACATAAACAGGGTGGAAAGAGAATGGCAGCCTGTTCACCATGGCTGGAGCGAGAGGCAGGGGTGCATCTGGTCACATTTGAATGGTGTTCCTGTGCACCAGTGGTGGGAGTGTGTGTGTGTGTGTGTGTGTGTGTGTATGTATGAGGTGATGAGATAAGAGTCTGGAGAGGGAGACAAGTTTGCACCTGGTTGCATTTACTTTTTCAATAACTAGATAAACTTTATGTTTAAGAGCAGTATTAGGTTTGAGAAAAACTGAGTTGAAGGTTCAGAGATTTTGCATATACTCCTTGTCCCCACATTGGCACAGCTTCTCCCACTGTCAAAATCCAGCATCACAGTGCTACATTTGTTACAATTGATAAATCTACATTGACACGTTATTATCACTCAAAGTCCATAATTTACCTTAGACTTCACTCTTGGTGTTGTACATTCTGTGGGTTTGACAAATGTATGACAGGGATCCACCATTATAGTATCACATAGAATATTTCCCTATGCTAAAAATCCTCTGTTCTCTGCCTTTTCATCATTCCCTCCTCCATAACCCCTGGGAACTACTGATCCTTTTTGCCTTTTCTAGAATGTCATATAATTGGAATTACAGCTTTTCAGAATTGCTTCTTTTACTTAGTAATATGCACTTATGTTTTTTCCCTGTCTTTTCATGGCTTAATAGCTCATTTATTTTTATTGCTCAATAATATTCTATGGTCTGGATGTACCACAGTTATTTATCCATTTGCCTGCCAAAGGACATACTTTCTTTCAAGTTTTGGCAATTACGAATAAAGCTGTTGTACACCTTGTGTGCAAGTTTTGTATGGACGTGCCATTGCTGGATCAAGTAGTTTATTTATTTTTGTAAGAAACTGCTAAAGTCTAACAGGGCAGTTGTACTATTTTCATTGCCATCAGCAATGAGTGAGAGTTCCTATATCCTCATCAGCATTTGGTGTTGTTAGTGTTTTGGATGTTGACCATTCTGATAGGTGTGTGGTGATATGTGACTGTTGTTTTAATTTGCATTTTCCTAATGACATGTAATGTTAAGCATCTTTTTACATGCTTATTTGCCATCTTATTTCTTTTTTGGTGAAATGTCTGTTAATGTCTTTGGCCCATTTTTGTTGAGGTTTTCAAAGTTCTTTGTATATTTTGGATAACAGTCCTTTATCAGATATGTCTTGCAAATATTTTCTCCCAGTCTATGCATTTTTTAAAAGCAGTGTAAAACTACAAACATTTATTATTTTACAATTTTTGTGAGTTTGGAACCCCCGTGTGGCTTAGCTGGGTCTTTCTAATCCACAATCTCTTAATGAGGCTGTCAGCAAGATGTTGGCTGGGGCTTGAGAATTCCCATCCGAGCTTATTTGTGTGGCTGTTGGCATGCCCGTGGTCCTCAATGGCTATTGGCCAGATGCTTAAGTTCCTTGCCATGCCATGTGGGCTTCTATATAGGGCTACTTAAAACATGGCTACTTGTTCCTCCAAGAGTAACAGATCCAAGAATACACAAAATGGAAGCCACAGTTTGATTTTTACCTAATCTCAGCAATAACATCTTATTACAACTGCTGTACTCTGTTGTTGCGAATTCTGGCCAGCAGGATTCGTATACCATGGCTGCGTGTAAATAATTTTACACGTATTTTACAATGGACTAGAAATTCCGGGACCACGAGTCCCCTCCATAATCATCTTGGAGAGGCCCTGAACCGCGTGGTGACTGGTCTTTTATTGCCGTTTCTTGGGCACTTTACATATGAATGGTCTTCATTAACTATGCATGAACTGTAGATTTACATTAGGTGGTAGATGCCCAAGATAGCACATCAAGAGGATAGATATGCAAATGAAAAGACAATAGGCTTGGGCTGACTCACTGGTCTTAGGAAGCTAGGCATGCATTAGCATAAGTCCTTTTGACCTAGGGAGAGAGAGATTTTTAGCAAGAGCAAGGTTTTATTTTAAATCTAAGGAATATGCCAGCCTGATTTCCCCACAGGAAATTCTGCTACCCCACTCGTGGGTCCTGCATGCCAACTTTATGTTCCATGAGAGACCGTGCTCTTGTTAGATGTGAAAACATAAGGGCTACATTTCCCAAGGTGGATGCATGAATTTCCCTTATCTCCCCCTTCTTTTTTAGAAAGAACCCCACAAAGCTTGCTACTTGCTGATCTCTCACATGACCCTGGGAAAATAATTTATAAATGCAGCGAAGTACACAGAGCATTACTATATCAGTAAGCAACCAGTGGCTTCAAAAAGCCATATTCTCAGATTAAGACTATTAAACCAATTTTTGGGGTTCAGCCAGCTGAGATTGTCATGGAGGTTTTTCAAGCACCTCCTATTTGGTCAGACTCTGAATGTCCCCCAGCCACTGATATAATTCTAGCTGCAATTTATCAATTTGTCCTTTTAAATTGGTAGAGAAAAAGTCTCGCTGGGTGATGTTGAATATCGCTCCAAGGATGTTGGCTGGAATTCTGCTTCAGGGTGGGTGATGTACAGCTTGGAGAATCCTGGATTGGAAGAGACCCTTCCAGTGGGAAGAAGTTGGGTCGCTGCCAGGGGAGCCTCATCTGTGACATGGCTTCACCCTCTTCGTCAGCAGTTTCAAAGATCCTTCTGGACTATTTTGGGCATTCTTTCCCCAAGTTGATGCGTTGACCAGTGGCAGCGGCTTGTAGCCTATCTGTTCCCTGTCCCAGGCACCAGATGTTGTGAATTCTGGCCAGCAGGATTCGTATGCCATGGCTGCGTGTAAAAAATTTTACACGTATTTTACAATGGACTAGGAATTCCGGGACCACGCATCCCCTCCATAATCATCTTGGAAAGGCCTGGATTTTTTTTTTTTTCTTATTCTCTTGACAGTGTCTTTTTTAGAGCAGAGGTTTTTAATTCTGGCTTATCGGTTCTTTTGTTCTTGGATAGTGTATTTGGCATTGTCTAAAAAGTCATTGCTATACCCAAGGCCATCTAGGTTTTCTACTATGTTATCTTCTAGAATTTTATGGTCTTGTATTTTATATTTGGGTGCCTGGTCCGTTTTGAGGTAACTTTTGTAAAGGATGCAAGGTCTGTGTGGTTTTTTTGTTTTTTGTTTTTTGGCATGCAGATATTTATCCAGCTGTTCCAGCTTGATAGTTTTTGTTGAAAGCACTATCTTTGCTTCACTGAATTGCTGTTGTTCCTTTGTCAAAGATTGGTTGACTGTATTTACATGACTCTATTCTCTTCCAGTAATGTTTTGTCTATTCTTTCACTGATGCCATACTGTGTTGATTACTGTACTTTTATAGTAGGTCTTGAAGTTGAACTGTATCAGTTCTCTGACGTTGTTCTTCAGGGTTGTGTTGGCTATTCTTCCTTCCCAATTATTGTACCTTTTGTTTCTTTTCTTGTCTTATTGCGTTAGATAGGACTTCCAGTACAGTGTTGAGAAAAAATGGTGACACAGGACCTTTTTGCATTGTCAGTGATCTTAGCAGAAAAGTTTTGAGTTTTATACCATTGAATATGATGTTACCTGTACGGTTTTTGTAGATGTTCTTTATCAAGTCAAGTTCTCCTTTATTCCTAGTTTGTTGAGTTTTTATTGCAAACATGTGTTGGATTTTGCCAATACCTTTTTTTGTATCTATTGATGTAGTCATGTGATTTTTATTCTTTAGCTTGTTTATGTGATGGATTATATTAATTGATTTTTAAAAAGGTTTCGTCTGGTTTCTTATTTATTTTTTTAATTCTCACTTGAGGATATTTTTATTGCTTTTAAAGAGAAAGAAGAGCAAGAGTGAGAGTGAGAGTAAGAGAGAGAGAGATGTGAGAAAGGAACATTGATTGGTTGCCTCCCATATACACTCAGAGCAGGGACTGAACCCACAACCTAGACATGTGGCTCAACCGGGGATCAAACCCACAACATTTTGGTGCATGAGGCAGCACTCCAACCAACTGAGCCACTAGCCAGGGCACATTAATTTATTTTTGAACATTAAACTAGCCTTGGATACCTAAAATAAATTCCATTCCAGTTGCACTTAATATGCTTACCTCTTTCTATATCTGTCTCAAGAGAGTATAACTCAGTGGCAAATAATGGAGTCAGGCTGCTTGAGTTTAAATTACATTTCTATTTCTTACTAGGTGTGTGAACTCAGGCAATTTAACCTCTCTGTGCCTTAGTGTTCATATCTGTTAAATAATGTAAAACAGTACTCATCCAAAAGCATGTTTTTGAAGATCCAGTTATATCTACAGAGCACATGACTCCACCCTGCACCTGATGGATGTTGTGATGGTTTGCCATAATTATCTCTCAACATTTGAAAATCTGCTCGGTATGTTTTGTTTCTGCTTGGATTACCAGTGCCTGGTACAAAATAGATGTTCAACGTGGGAAAGATGTACATTTTCTCCTTTGTGTGTGTGTGTGGTGAGGATTCTGTAATTATACTTTGATTATACCCTTTCTATTCATTTAAACTAGCCACAAAGGAGGTTCTCTAGAGGGTGGATTTTCTTGGACTGCTCTGATCATAGCCACCAAAGTCTTCTCCATTGTCTAGTGCTGACTCTGACCTCCTCCTGGTTGTCATCTTGGATTGTTTATAGGAGCTGCAAACAGGAAGCCTACCATGGAGTTAAAATAGATATCATTATTCCCATTTTATATAAAGTGATGCCAGGAAAAAAACATACATAGCTGCTTATGGTTCCCAAGGGTGGATACACTTCTTCAAAGATTTAATGTCACCGTGTTCAGCATCTAAAAAGGTATAACTTCTCTACTTAACCCTGGCTCCACTGCTTGTCTCTTTCTTTTTATAGCATTAGAGTCAGAATATTCACTATCAAGCTTGCAGAAATTACTTCAAAGGTAAACAGACAATTCATAAACAAGTGTGAATAAGCTTTAGTCATAACAATGGAAAGATGGCCTTGGCAATGAGAGAGGAATGGCAGAAGCAAGGCTGTACCGATTGAGCTTATTCGCTGTCTGTGTGCATGTGCACAAAATTATTAAAAATGTCAGTGTGTATTCCACTCCCAAGTAGAAATTGGCACAAAACATGTAAAAATATAAATTATGGAAAGAGTATATACTAACTGTTGCAAACACAAAAAACTATATGCATGAACACAAACTCCCCTATGGGAATTTTGCTCAAAGGAATAATCCTAAAGAAACAAAACACCATGTCCAAAAGAGCACCCCACAGGCCAGGTACTGTGTGAAGCACTGGGAATAAAACCATGAGTAAGATGGACTTGAGAATTCATAATGTTATGGCATGAACCTGGGAAAATCTGAAATTTTAACATTTGGGCAGAATTTCTCTCCTGTAGCACTTTTGGCATTTTTGGCCAGTGGGTCTTTGTGGTGGAGGCTATCCTGTGTGTAAAAGCATGTCCAGAAGAATCCTTGGCCTTAACTTACTAAGTGGCAGTGGCATCTCCCACCTGTGACAACAAAAAATGACTCCAGCCATTGTCAAGTGTCCCCTCAGGAGGGTGGGGGGTTGTTCAGAGTTGCTCCCTATTGAGAACCACTGCTTTAGGAGAATAGTTAAAAAGTTAAGGAGCATCCACTCAATAGAAAATGAAAACTGTAATTGGGAGGCTTGTACAGCATCACTGGGAAAAATAATGTTAATTTTAAAAAAAACAGAGTAAGATTGTATTTATTCTATAGACTGCACCCAGGTTGGCTGAGGTTCTAGGTTCAGAGGAAAGGGAGGAGAGAAAATGCTATCTCAGAAATCACAGGAGGCAGGGAACCTCAATGAATCGAGTAGACCAGTTTGTCTAGGATTAGGAACTCAAAGATAAACACAGATCAGGCAGATACAGGTAAAACAATCAAATGCACAAACATGGAAATTGGGTGCCAAAAGTGACTTAAGTAAAGGTAGGCAAATATGGGTATATCAGGAATAATATTTAAAATGTTTAACAACAAAATATGGCAGAGGAACTACCAATCCTAATAGTTGTCTGCTGAAACCATTCAGTATGGGCATTCTTGTGCTTGCAAGAGTGTGGGGGAAATCCACAAGGGTGTATGCTCTCAAGACACAGTTGGCCAGAGTCACACAGTCTAGCCATGGTTCAACCAGGGCTCAGGGACTAATCTTAGTGCAAGGCCTGGAAGAACAGGGGCAGAGTGGAAGAATAAGAGGACTTAGGGTCCAGAACGAAATCTGCTGGAGGATTGAGTTATATTTAATCCCATTTGCTGCATACCTGGAACCAGACAGGAGAGCAGCTTCAGACATAAATTATGTATACACATGAACAAAGACAGAAAGAGAAAACAGAAAAATGAAAACAGTTTGATTTGTAGGGCTTTCAGCATCGTGGGTGATTTTTTTTCTCTTCCTATATTTAGAGATCTGTTGATGCTATTACAGTTTTGTTCCGGCAATAAAAGTAAAATATATGTTGATCTTGAGAAAGATGAAAAGAGCTTTGGAAGGATGTAATTGGTTAGAATTTAATATTTATTAGGTTTAAAAAAACCTATTAAGTTCATTAAAGAAGTCATATAAACAAACCAAGTACTCACCATTTTCTTCCTTCCCAAGACCATGGCAAGGGCCCCTTCAAGCAGGCCCAGTCTCTGTGAACAAAGGGGGCCAGGAAGAGTATGATGATTGCCCAGGGGCTGGTGTGACATTTCATGCTGGAGGGATACAGCTGTCCATTTTCTTTGCCACCTCTCATCCTGCTCCAGCATCAGCTCATTGTTCATGCTGCCCCAGTGAGGTTGGCATCAAGTTCTCCCCTCCCCATGCTGTAGGGAGAGATAGTCCTGAGGACACATGCATCATCCATCCCAACAGATTAGCTCTGATCACAGCCTAATTACGTGAAGTGCAGCCAAATCCCTTATTTATGCTTTCCTGGGGACAGGAAGGAATAGATAGGAATGGGTAATTGAAGGACATTAAGAAACAGACTAAAATATTGCTTGTTGTTCCCTAATACAAGCGCTATTAATGATGCATTATTGCAAGCACTGAGTAAAGAGGTTACTGCCAGCTCATTCATGCTGGGCATTCAGCAGACCCTTCTTCCCAAGTTGGAGATTAGTGCAGTTACTTCTTTGGTGAAAGTCTAGCTATCAGCAGCAGCACCTTGTAGAAGGTCCAGCCAGCCCATCAGGTTGCTACAGGGGAACTATGCAACTTAAAAGGACCCGAAATGCCAATATAAGAAGCTCTGTACCTTAAGGTTAGTTTATGGCAAATATATGGGCACATCTGCCTTTTATTGTATCAGAAAAAATGCAGATTGTAGGAACCTGGCTTATTATTAACAGAGAACACAAAGTATTGGGGGGAAAAACCTCAGTTAGGGAATAATAAGCTAGCACTCAGATATCCACACACACAGAGATGTGCATCTCTCAAAATATGTAACAGAGACAATTTAAGACAAACTAATGTTTGCCCTTCAATTAGCTGACTCATTAAATCTTCACTAATATAGTAGCTACTAGCCACACGTGACTATTTATGTTTAAATTTTAACTAATCAAATTAGAGAAAATGAAACATTAAGAATTCATTTCCTGAGCCTTGTGAGGCATAATTCAAATGCTTAATAGCCACATATGGCAACTGGCTACCAGATTATACAATGCAGATATAGGGCATCTCCGTTTTTAAAGAGATCTCTTAGAGCAACACTGGGTTAAATAAATGATGGTGTAGTATATTCTCAGAAGAATGAGATACAGATATTCTGGCATAAAAGATCTCCTTTGTGTATTGCATGTAAACAAGTTACAAAACTTTATTAATTAATTTTACTTATAAACAATGCAATGCACAATTTTTGCATAAGTGTAGGAAAAAGCATGGAAGGATACTCACCAAGTTGTTTGCAGTAATTGTTTTGAGAAGGAAGGAGTAGACATTTATTTTTTATTTTCTCCACTTATGTATGTACTGACTGAATATATTTCAGTAAGAATGCATTACTTTTGTATTTAAAAAGAGATTAATTTGATGAGAACCCATGAAGACAGTTGAGAAACATAAATAGTTTTCTCTCTTTGGGTCTTTAGTTGGTTAAAACCTGACTGAGGCTACCTGAGTGGAGTTGACCAGATGGCTCTTCAGGAAGGCACATCGTGAAAAGAGAAAAGGGTTGGTTCATAGCAAATCCATCCCCGATGCTCTCAAGACACATCCACAAGCATGCTCCCTTTGTCTTAAATGCTCTATTCGGGTAAGAAGACAAATGCATTTCATCATCAATTCTGAGGACCTCTTATTATTAATCTTTGGATGAATCAATAGAAACTTCTGTTATGGGATGAGGCAGGAAAACACTGGGCTTAAATGTCAAATAGCCCTTGGGAGGCATATGCAACCATAGATACGTGTCGGTCAGGACGGCTTCTCTGCTATTTAGGAGGGAATGAAAAATGTCTTCCAGGCTGGTGTAAAAGCATTAAAATTGTGTGTGTAGAGTGGGGGTGGTGTACGTGAGGTACCCTCATTTATCCTGTCCTGGGGGATTTACCTCTCTGCTAGCTTAGGCACTATGTGAATAAAGCAGGGGCTTGGAGAAGAAATACTTTCCTCTTTCCCTTTTGAAATTCATCTCTGTCCTTCAGCATCACAGACATTGTACTCTGGGGTAGAGTCACTTGAACTCTGAGGAAAATTCTGCTTCTTCTGCTCCCATAGCTATGGTCCATTGGTCAGAGTTCCTTGGCCTTTGAAATTCCGTGTCATTCTGTAGAAAATAATATATTGCTATCCCCTGACTCATAGGGTGGTTGCTCAATGTAAAAGGGAGAAGAAGGGTGTAGGCCGTGCTTGGCACATGTTAAGTGCTTCATAAAAAATGTTAGCTTTCAATGAAATTAGTTTTACCTTTTGCTAAGAAACATTGCAATGTGGATGTGTCTCTCCTCCCAAGACAGAAGGACTGTCATTATAGGGTAAGAGTATCCTGCCACACTTCTTTCTATCTTTTTGGATCCCTGACAGTGACTTGCACCGGCTAATTGGTAAACTCATGCCAAGTGCCTGGTGCCTGAGAGTGATAGCTGAGTGCTGCCCAGTGGAAGCTGCCGGTCAGTGAGCCCAGTGCAATTCTGGGGTCCTGTCAATGTCGTAGGTGGGCAAAAGGCATTTGAAGGATAATTTTCTGAGGAAGGGGCTGGATGTCTTTCCATTTTGATGGCAGGGAGAAAGGATCCAAAATTTTCTTGCAAGTTTTCTTGAAAGAAAAGGAAGTTTCCTTGATAAGTTAGGCATCTGGATAGTACTTTCATGCTATGTGTTTTTTTCAATGTTTTTCCAAGAGAGGACTACTTTGTTCATCTTTGACTCTTGACCATACTTACAATTTCACCTTGCTTGTTTAGTTCATGAAAATAAGGATTTAATTTAGCCAAGTCACAGATCTTTATATGAAACAGTAACAACACCATGTATTTTCTGAATATGTATGGTACATAAATGGTCAAAAGCATTTTATACACATATATGTATGCATATATACAATTACGTATATATACATGAATGTATCCATATATACACAAACAGAGTTTATCTCCATTATCTGAGGATTCTGTATTGTGAATTCACTAAGATGTGTTTATAACTCCTAAATCAGTGCTCACAGCACATGTCACAGTCATACGCGGAGCAGTGAAAACTTTTAGTTCTTCCCCATGCTTGTTTCCAGCCAAAGCCCAACAAGGTGATGCTCTGCCTTCTTATTTTGGTTCTCATACTGCAAACAAGTATCCTTTTGGTGGTATTTAGTGCCTTTTTTAAAACATTTTTTATGCTTTTTGTTGGCAATTTTGATATTTAAAATGACCCACAAGTGAAATGCTGAAGTGCTGTCAAGTGTCCTAAGCACAGAAGGCTATGGTGTGCCTTATGGAGAAAATACCTGTTAGGTAAGCTTCGTTCAGGCATGGGTGGTGTTGACTGTGAGTTCAGTGTAAATGAGTTTCTCTCTCTCTCCGTGTGTATGTATGTATGTGTGTGTGTATATATATATATATATATATATATATATATATATATATATATATATGAAATTTTATGTATATCAAGTAGAAAGAGAAACATGCCATCAGGAGCACTAGTTCGCTATTTGCTAAGTCACTGTTCATGGTAACCATATAGACCATGAATACCATGAATGAGAACAAGTTGTGCATATAACTCTCTATAAACCCTCCCAGAGTCTATATGAAAGGGAGTAGACCGTGGTGCTTTATTTTCTGGACTCTGGGCCAGAGTCACAATGTCCCTTTCTGCCTGTAGCCATTGTACCCCTGTTTTGTCAAGGCCCATAGCTGCTGGGGAACCTGCTCAGGGAAGTTGGAGTGTGTTTGTCTTTAGGTGTGTTTTCATCTTTTCAAGCTCTTGCAATCACAGACATACGTAGGGGAATGGATGGCTTGTCATTTATTATCCCAATGATGCTACTGGGAAAACCTTTCTGTATACTTCAAAGGCAAAGTCCTTGGATCAGAGCACAGCAAAGCCATAACCAGCCCTCCCTCTCAGATGGACAGATGGCCACACACTGTGTTTATTGCTTTCATAGGAGAGATAAACTTGAAGATTTGGTGAGTACCGTGAGCTACTCTCTCACTCTCTATGGAGTAGGCAGTAGGCTGTGAGAGACAGCACAGGCATTGAAGCCAGCCTCACTTGCATTGGAGTCTGGGCCCTTTCACATAAAAACAATCAATCTGTGTGTGTGTGTGTGTGTGTGTGTGTGTAAAATGTACTTTCTGTGTATATAAAATTTACTATAACCCAGGAACTGTTAAGTGAGGCATCTGGGTATCTTTGATCATGTGTTGTACATATCACAACAATATGAGGATAGTACTGTTAATATTCCCGTTTTGCAGATGAGAAAACTGAGGCTTAGAGAGGATAAATTGCACACAAAAGATTACACAGATGGAAACTGGTGAAACCAGGATTGAAGTTAGGTTGTTTAACTCCAGAGCTCCCTTTCCTTTCCACTGACTCAATCATGCTATTCCACATCCTTGAGAATTGGGGCCCTGTCAAGATGGGTCATGACTCCAACAGAGAACAGATATGAAATGCATGGTGCAGCTTCTGCCAGTGAGTTGAGTTTCGTGGCAGGGCCTAGTCTCTTCCTTTTTTTTTAAATTAATTTATTGTTGTCCAATTACAGTTGTCTGCATTTTCTCCCCTCCCCTCCCTCCCACCCCATGCAAACCCACCTCCCTCCCTTGCTTCCACCTGCCCCCTTGGTTTTGTCTTTGTGTCCTTTATAGTAGTTCCTGAAAACCTTTCTCCCCACAGTCCCCTCCCCCTCCCTCCTCCCCTCTGGCTATTGTTAGATTGTTCTTAATTTCAATGCCTCTAGTTACATTTTGTTTGCTTTTTTTCTTTTGTTGATTATGTTCCAGTTAAAGGTGAGATCAAATGGTATTTGTCCCTCACCATCTGGCTTATTTCACTTAGCATAATGCTCTCCAGCTCCATCCATGCTGTCGCAAAGGGTATAAGCTCCTTCTTTTTATCTGCTGTATAGAATTCCATTGTGTAAATGTACCATAGTTTCTTGATCCGCTCATTTGCTGGCGGGCACTTAGGTTGCTTCCAGGATTTGGCTATTGTAGACTGTTCTGCTATGAACATTGGGGTGCATAGATTCTTTCGGATTGGTGTTTCAGGGCTCTTAGGGTATAATCTCAGCAGTGGAATTGCTGGGTCAAAAGGCAGTTCCACTTTTAGTTTTCTGAGGAAATTCCCTACTGTTTTCCATAGTGGTTTCACCAGTCTGCATTCCCACCAACAGTGCACTAGGGTTCCCTTTTCTCCACATCCTTTCCAACACTTGTTTGTTGATTTGTTTATGATGGCCATTCTGACCGGTGTGAGGTGGTATTTCATTGTGGTTTTAATTTGCATCTCTCTGATGGCTAGTGATGCTGAACATCTTCTAATATGTCTCTGGGCCCTCTGTATATCCTCCTTGGAGAATTGTCTGTTCAAGTCTTTTGCCCATTTTTTAATTGGGTTTTTTGTCTTCCTGGAGTGGAGTTGTGTGAGTTCTTTATATGTTTTGGAGATCAAACCCTTGTCCGAGGTATCATTGGCAAGTATGTTTTCCCATATAGTTGGTTCTCTTTTCATTTTAATGTTGTTTTCTTTAGCTATGCATAAGCTTTTTAATTTGATGAGGTCCCATTTTTTTATTCTTTCCTTTATGTCCCTTGCTTTAGGGGACATATCAGTGAAGATGTTGCTGCATGGAATGTCTGAGATTTTCCTACCGATGTTCTTTCTCCTCTAGGACTTTTGTGGTGTCATGACTTATATTTAAGTTTTTTATCCACCTTGAATTTATTTTTGTGTATGGTGTAAGTTGGTGCTCGAGTTTCATTTTTCTGCATATAGCTGTCCAGATCTCCCAACACCATTTGTTGAAGAGGCTATTTTTACTCCATTTTATACTTCTTTCCCCTTTGTCAAATATTAATTGCCCATAGAGACTTGGGTTTATTTCTGGGCTCTCTGTTCTGTTCCATTGGTCTATGAGCCTGTTTTTATGCCAGTACCAGGCTGTTTTGATTACAGTGGCCTTGTAATACAGTTTGATGTCAAGTATTGTGATCCCTCCTGCTTTGTTCTTCTTTCTTAAAATTGCTGCAGCTATTTGGGGTCATTTAGAACATACATTTCTGAAATATCTGTGAAATATGTCATTGGTATTTGATAGGGATTGCATTGAATTTATAGATTGGATCCTAATCCCAAAACCAGATAAAGACATAACAAAGAAAGAAAACTTCAGGCCAATATCAGTGATGAACATAGATGCTAAAATTCTCAACAAAATATTGGCAAACCACATCCAGCAATACGTTAAAAAGATCATACACCATGATCAAGTGGGATTCATCCCAGGGATGCAAGGATGGTACAATATTTGCAAATCAATAAACATAATATACCACATAAACAAAATGAAACACAAAAATCACATGATCATATCAATAGATGCAGAGAAGTATTTGATAAGGTACAGAATCATTTATGATAAAAACACTCAGCAAAATGGGAGTAGAGGGATCATTCCTCAACATAATAAAGACCATATATGAGAGACCTACAACCAGCATCATACTCAATGGACAAAAACTTAAAGCTTTCCCATTAAGATCGGGAACAAGACGAGGATGCCACTTTCACCACTCCTATTCAGCATAGTACTGGAAGTCCTAGCCACAGCAATCAGACAAGAAAAAGAAATAAATGGCATCCAAATTGGAAAGGAGGAAGTAAAACTGTCATTGTTTGCAGATGACATGAAAGTGTACATAGAAAATTCTATAGATTCCACCAGAAAAGTACTTGACCTAATACATGAATTTGGCAAAAATATGGGGTACAAAGTCAATACTCAGAAATCAGAGGCATTTTTGTACACCAGCAATGAAATATCAGAAACAGAAATCTGGGGAAAAAAATCTCACTTGATATAGCAACAAGAAAAATAAAGTGCCTAGGAATAAACCTAACCAAGGAGGTAAAAGACCTGTACTCAGAAAACTATACAACACTGAGGAAAGAAATTAAGGATGACACAAACAAATGGAAGCATGTACCATGCTCATGGATTGGAAGAATTAACATCATCAAAATGGCCTAGGCTCTTCCTTAAACTTCTGTTCTCCTTCTGCCTCCAGGCCAACTCTGAGCATTCTGGTGTTTCTCTCCAAATTGACAAGAATTCCTTCTAGGATGGGAATGTTTTGACTTTGGTCTTTAGAAGTGATTTAATATCAACTTAATCACATTTTCTCATCTACTAGCAGCAGAAATGAAAGATTTTGGTATTGGAATTTAGGACACCAGCCTTTAGCTACTCCCTTAGCTGGGTACCACATAAAGCACAGGGCTTGTATGTTCAGATTATATTAGGGAAGATAATTCCAGAGAGCACAAGCGAAAGAGATGGGACATCAATCTGGGAAAGAGTATGTGAGGACGTGATATTGAGCTGACTGAGCATCTCCAAGTACAACTGATTGATAGGTTTCAGGAACTTTCCTTTGAGAAACCTGCCTCCCCAAGTTGTGGGGTAAAGAGAAGAAGGTAGTCTTTTTTCACTTATTCACTCATTTCCCATCAGCCACTGGCTAAGTGTTCACTCAAGGGGCTTTCCCTCCTTGTACCTTTGGTCTGTGAGTGCATGGGTAGAGACCCTCTGCAGAAGAAAGAGACCCTAGGGAAGGAGTTGGGAGCCTTTTAGGCTAGACAGGAACTGGGTGAGGTCACACTTGCCTCTACCTGAAGGTAGCCACTCAGAGCACACGTGAGGCCAGGAAGCTACACATCAGTGCATACCCAGTGTCTGGGACAGTCATGGAATTTCTGTCACCATCCATGATCCCACAGCTCATGCCTGTTTACCACATCCCTGTCCCTATGCTTTTCTCTGCCTTGGCCCTGTCATAGCAGGAATTCACAACTGTTGTTAAGGAGCCTTTTCAGTCTTTTATGTTCTACTTTGAAAGCTGTCTCAAAATGAGATAAGTTAAAGCCTAATACAGTTTTTCAGAAACACCTGTATTTGTCTGGCTGACCTAATATTAATGCAGGTTCTCATCTGTACTTGAATGCTACTCCGCTATCGTTACACCTTAACCAGGGCTGTACTCTGAGTCTTTAGAGCTCATCTGTGCACCTGATGCTGTGAATACCAAGTAGATTATGTAGGATGGCTCACACCCACGGGGAGACAGGGTTAGGCTCCCCAGAAAATTTATAAAGACTCACAGGAGGCAGCCTACAAACCATGGGCTTGTAGCTTCAGTTCAACTGCTCTGGTGAATCCTGGCACCTAAGACTTTGGTTGTCCTCTGTGTCCCATGAGCCCTAATCATAAGGTGAGTGATGCTGTCCAGGCTGGAAAGCAAAGTTGACAAGAACTGCCAACCCTGGAGAGGCATCAGACCCACTGATAATTAAAGGGCACCTAGCATACATTGCCAAGTCTATTATTGGTTCTAGTGGACTTGAGTACATTCCACAAGAGACAAAAGAAATTGACAGTTAAGCACTCAGGACTTGTGCTGGGATAAAGGAGATGGTTCTTACCCCAGAGCTACAACTCAGGACAGCCATTTGGGCAGTGATTTTGCCTTAAGCAGAAGTCTGTACTATCTGCTTTAATGTTACCTGAGATGGTATGAAAAATGAAGAGATTTGGGGACCCTGACTCTGATGCAGAATTCCTTGGGGCTGGGGCCAGGCATCTGTACTTTAACAAGCTTCCTGAATGAATCTGGTGCACACTGAACTGTTTGAGAACTATTGCCCTAGGTGTTGTCAGCAAGTCAGGCCTCCTGGAGTGCTTGAAGCTATGTCATGGTCCAGCACAGTCGGAAGAAAACAGGGAAAGCCAAGGAGTTAGGATGCCTCTCTTATATGTACGATTTGTGCCTCTAGACCTTTAGCAAGTTCCAGAAGGTCTGTGAATACAAGTTTCTCCCCGGAGAAAGTAGAGGTGATAACAGTGCCCGCTGTTGTCCTAGAGGGTTGGAGGATTAACTGATATGGTGCCCATGGTGTGCCAAGCACAGTGGCTTCCTTCTGACTGCATTGCTGTCATTACCACCCACATCAAAGGGGCTGGATCAGCTGGACCCACAGGCCACAGATGAGCCTCAGATCAGAAAAGCCCAAGACTAGCTTTTAGGACTTCCTGAGGCTCACACATGGGCCATGCTTTCTAAGCACAAGGCAGAAAACCCACTAGAGAGGGGATTTCGAGCACCTCTCGGGGATGCCATTCTCCACAGGCAGGCTTTGGGTTTGGTCAGACACGAGAACAGTATGTTGGGTAACACCGAGCCTCAGATCCGAGGACAGTTTCCTTAGATCCCCAGTGTAGGGCAGACAGGCCTTTCAAACACAGTAGATTATATTGCCCTATCAAGCTCCTGAGAAATGGACACTGGTATGATATATCTTATCCACTACCATATTAATAAAGTCTAAGAAAAAGAAGTGGGTCTTTTAGGACTTACCCATTGAACTTTTTATTTTAAGTGGCACATTCTAGTGCCAATGTAATTGTAATTCTGACAGCATTACTGGTAATACTGTCTTCAGTCCTTAGAATTAATTTGGTTGGAAAAATTCCAGGAGGACTTAAATGTTTCTCATTAAAAGCATTATAGATAACTTATTAGACAATGTAACTAATTGTAATATCACCCAATGTAAAGCCACCCAATTAAGATGTGGTTGCTTCTCTTGTGATTAGTTGGCAAACTTTTCCATATGAGCCTGCCCTCCAGAATCTAGATCAATTAAGCATATATAATTTGGCTGAGCCGTTCGCTGCCCCATCATCACTCTCCAGTGACAGATATCCCAGCCGGTTGGTAGGCTTGCAAAGACAAATGCTCCGGACGCGAGTTAGGGAGTTGACAAATGGATCCCTGTGAGCAGTTTATGTGCTAAATATTTTTCTTAGCCCCTCTGGCAGAGATGTATTCTGTTTTCTCGGTATGGAAAATTTCTTGCTATTTGTACATTTTCCCTTTAAAAAAATAAAGAGAAGCCATTATACCCTCTTCCTTCTTGACCTGCCTTAAGGCAGATACAGATGGGAAAGCAATCCCTGTTGGGTAATGGCTGGTTGTCACGGGGTGTGAGGGTCTGCCTGGATTCTTTGAGTCACTGAGTATATAGGCCTTCTGGCTGGACGGCCTGCTCCCTGTGCCTGGGGATTCACTGGGGCAGTTCAATAAAGCAAAACAGGGGTTTGCCAGCTGCCACCAAAGTATTTGACCTCATGCTAATTGCAAATGCTCCCTGAATCAGAACATTTGAAAATCATCTGTAGGGATCAGGAAATAACCAAAAGTTTTTTTGTGGGAGAGTTAGAACAATGGCTGTGGCCTGACATGAAGAGGGAGCAACTTAGAGCTTTTTCTTCCCTCTTCCTTCTGTCGACTTCCCCCCAGTGGATTTTCCTTCAGGCACATATGAGTACAAACTGAGGAACGCTAACTTAAAATCAAAATCCTCAGCCATCTGGAGTCGATAAAAAGTTCACCTCTACAAAGAAGCATGAGTTTCCAGGTTGTGCAAGTGCCCAGGTTCGCTGTACCTGGATGTGGCAAGACAGATGTACATGGCACTGGTAAGTAGAAGGCCAGATGGGGCTATAATTAGAGGGTGAGCATCCAACAGATTCTTAGAATGGGCCAGACATTTGTGGTGTTCAGAATATATAGACTGGCTCATAATTTGGGGTGTTGGGGTATGAAGCTTAAAGACACATTCATGGATTTCCCTTTACTAAATCATCTCCTCTAGTAGTCATTTTTCATCAATAGGCAATTCAGTAAAAGTTAGAATTGAACATAATGTTGCATATCATTTCAGAACATCTGGTCCTAATATGTGGTAACAGCTGTTTAGTACCTGAGATATAAACAAAACATTTTCCCCGTGGCTGTCAGTGTTTATCCTCCTGGAGGCGCGGTGTCTTTGAGGCAGGCCTGCTTCTCAGTATTTCCAATCACATACAACAGTAACGGCAACAGTATCAATAATGCAGTGATGATTGTAATATATTGTTTTACTTACATGCCAGACACTGTGCCACCCATCAGCCTTTTGCCAGCATTTAGACGAAAAAAAGTGGGGTAAAGCTAGATAGTGGCTCTGCCGAAAGTTGAACCAGTCTGTTCAATGCCAAAGCTAATGTTCTTTTACAATTATAATAAATTGCTCCCAAGTAAGGCAAATGAGAAAAGGATACCACTGTGTATGTCATAAATGACAGAGACAGCAGAAGGGAACCCAGAAGCGTTTTGAAGAGCCTTGTTCCAGAGTGTAAGGTTGATTTTTTGCTGTTATCTAGTATTGTATATACCGTGGTCATATAAACCAGTCAACAAGCCCTGGTTCCCCACCCCCCCTAAAATTCAAGATGGTAACTTCTCGAGCAAAACCACATTTATAAATATGGCTTTACAAATCTTCAGTCAAAACTTTTAAAATGAAATTTTAAAGAAAATAATTATACCTATGTACCCAATATCAAAACAAATCTTTAAAGCAGACTTGTAAAAATAGTTTTAAGATCTACAGGTGTGTTTTTATTACTAAGCCATAATTGTTAGATAGCATAGTGTACCTGTAATCTCCTACCCAGGCCTTGATATAATGCTAATCTTTAGGAACACAGCTGAATACCTTAGCTTCTCCAATACTCAGTTTCTCAGATCCATATTTGGGTTTCTAAAGACTTCAGTTGTGTACCTTCTGGGTTTTCTTAGGGCTTTTTTTCTTTCCATCTGTGACCTGTTGCTTTGTACAAGAGGATATACACTCTGGAGAAGGCCTGTCCAGGAGAAAGAGAGAGAGGAAGCTGAACACCCTTCCTCTGAGCATCAGTTATACTGTGCCTCAGTTAGAAGGAAGAATTCCTTTAGACGGCTTCCTGCCCCACTCTCCCTCACCCTGCAACTGTCACCTATTTTGGAAAAAAATGACTTTGTTCCAGGATCCTTCCAGGGATCAATACCTAGCCACTCATCTACCTTCTCTCCTTTAGTTTTCAGCTAAGAACTAAGTCTTTGAAGTGGGCAGATCTGTGCTCAATTTCTAGCTGTAACTTTCCAATTGTATACATTTGGGCAAATTATTTAATCTCTTAAGCCTCAGTTTTCTCACTTGTGAAACGGGAATAAAATAGGACTGATAACAATAACTTCCCCGTGGCGTTGCTGAAAGGGTCAACTGTGATACTGTGTGCGAACTATTTAGAAGAGCACGCGCTCACCATTACACCTCAAGGGCAGCTAGTGTCGTTGCATGCTTGACCCACACCTATTTCTCTATTCTGACTTTTCTCCTTAGCTCCCGTATGTACGCCGTCACCTTACACTCAGTTCATTGCTATGCTGTGATTACCCTCTAAAGGTAATTTTAGTCCCTCCCTAGTCACCATATTTCCATCATTGATATCAATGTTCTTGAAATCAAAGTCAAGATATCTAGTATCATTCTTTTTTATTTTATGTTCCAATTACATTTTACATTCAATATTATTTTGTTTTAGTTTCAGGTGTATAGCATAGTGATTAGACAATCATATACTTTAGAAAATGTTCCCCCCAATATTTCCAGTAACCACCTGGCACCATACATAGTTATTACAATATTATTGACTATATTCCCTATGCTGTATTTTACATCTCTGTGACTGTTTTGTAACTACCAATTTGCACTTCTTAATCCCTTCACCCTTTTTACCCAGACCCCCAAACCCCCTCCCATCTGTCAACCATCCTTCTGCTCTCTGCATCTATGAATCTGTTTTTGTTACGTTTGTTTATTGTGTTCTATAGGTTCCACATATAAGTGAAATCATACTGTTTTTGTCTTCCTTTGACTTACTTCATTTAGCCTATTACCCTCTAGGTCCACCATGTTGTCAAATAGTGTTAAGAGAGATGTCAGAGATTTTACTGCCTATGTTTCCTTCTAGGAATTTCCCAGTATCCTTCTGATGCTTCTGTCCCCCAGTTCATCTGCAAGCCCTTTGCCCCACCCATATTGTCCACTCACTTTCCTACACATGCCTCTGGATAATCAGCCACTGACTCCCATCATTTCCTCTTTTATCATCCTTGGAAGACGTCTCTTGGAAGCCTTGGTTTCGTTCCCTTTGAAACAATCCTTCCATTGATTTACCAAAGCTCACTGATGTGCCATTTCTACAGACTTCCTTGGGACTTTCTTGGTAGGTGGAGATATCATATTTCACTTAGGAAAGGAAACATTTTTACTTCTTGTGTCATCCCTCAGTGCCTAGTAAAGCACCTGGGCCCGAGTAGTAACTTGATAGATGTAATGTGGTTTATAAATTTCCTTTTCCCACTGTTTCTCCTCACAGTCATTTGTTCCTTTATTCTGTCATTAATCAACAGTTCATTCACTCAGTCTTTGAAAAAACACTCACTAAGCCTCATGCACACGAAGGGAGCTGAAAGTCCTAACAGCGTAATAGTTCTCTTTAGGAACTCCCCAGCAGGAGAGAAAAGTATCTCCAAGGAGAGAGCCTCGGGAAATAAAATTTTCAGTGCAGCAAGCATTTGTTGGACACTGACTATAACTCAGGTGGCACTGGGTTTCAGTGGTGAACAAGATAACAGCCCTAATGGAACTCACAACCTAGCAGAGAAGACAGTTTTAGATAGATAAATCCATAAAGCTTACAAAAGGGAGAATGTGACAACGTAATGAAAATGATTTTATCCTGAGTTGGGAAATGTCTCTTGAAGACACTGTATTTATTCCGAAGTTTGAAAATTGAGTCTAACAGAGCTAAGCATGATGCGTAGAGGAGGAGGAGGAAGAGCTCCTGTAGAGAGGATTGAGGGGGTTCAGAGAAGACGTCACTGGCATGGGTTCTTGAGGTATTCATAGAAGCTTGTTCATCAGTGTGGGAGCCTTAGCAACAGACGCAACTGTATGGGCAGCAGCTCCAAATCCCCTCAGATTGAGAGACCATTTCAATTCTTTCCACGCCTGACAATCTTCTCTTTCACACATCTCCAGTATGTGGGTTGGCTTAGTGTGTTAACGAAGTCTAGAGAATAAAAGTTTTGTTTCTCCTTCAAACCTTCGAGAGGTGTACGTACTCCAGAGCTTGAGGAGGGAGAGAGGAGTTGATTTTATTTATTCTTCTATTTGTGTTTTTCTTCCCGTTAAGAACATAGTTTTGAAGCTACAGCCCTAAAATTTGTATAATCAGAATTGCAAACAAGCTTCCACTTATAACAGGAGAGAAATAAGCACAAAATCCCACCCCAGTTCAGTAAACCTTTACCCCTTGTAGTGACATTGTGGCCCTTTGCATCAGTTTAAGGAAGTCATTATCTCAATTGGCAGAATTGATGGCTTACATTTCACCCTCTTCTAAATTGTCTTTATAAAGATCTCTTTCTTCAAGTCAGACTAAAGCTTGCACTACAACTAATATAATTGAATCACTTGATTGTCATCTCTGATTTAAGGTATTTGAAATGTACAGGAGGTCTGAACAAATGAAGGGGTGTGCAGAGCGTTGTTAGCAGTTCTCCACATAGGCAAGTGTCTTCTCCCTTTGTCTCCACTCTGTCAAAATTGAAATCCTCAGTTGACTGCAGCAGGGCCAAGTACCTGGACTTGGAAATACCTTTTGATTCTTGCATTCTTACTTCTGCTCCAGAGAAGTCTTTGGATAAGATATATAAAATGAGAG
Organism: Micronycteris hirsuta; assembly: GCA_004026765.1. Classification (NCBI taxonomy): domain Eukaryota; kingdom Metazoa; phylum Chordata; class Mammalia; order Chiroptera; family Phyllostomidae; genus Micronycteris; species Micronycteris hirsuta. The sequence goes on from PVJI01000546.1 coordinate 132,938, forward strand.
GGGGGCCTCACCAGGGATTACATAAATGGTGGATATTTAAATTTGCACAACGTTATTGAGAATTATGAGACATGTCAGCCATCTCCTGTGCTAATATTTTTCAAAGTGAATTATTTTGTAGATGTTTGAGGTGGGGGCATGCTGGAAAGAAAAAAGATAGGAGGAACCAAATTATTTATAATTATGTTCGTGTTGGCGGAATGGGGGCTGCCTTCTGAGACACAAATGGATAACAAAGAATAACTTATCTCTTTATAGATAGAACATGACAATAATTGCATAGTTTCTGGCTTCAAAAAGTCATAATCTATTAATTTGATGTATATCAAAAAGCCATAATCTGTCAATCAGGTGTCAGAAGAAAGAATGTTTCAGAGCTTTGAAGTGTGACATTTAGAATTTTGCTGGATACCTTTTTTTTAATCTGATAGTAATGGGGAGAAAGGATTCAGACATTCTCAGCATAGTTAGGGAATGAATATTATTTTAGCTGTCTTAACAATTTTGCAACTTGAAAGGGGTATTGAATCAGTATGCTGTATTGAAAAAGTATAAAATCACACAGTGGTGAATTAGAGGGAGATAATTTCATCCTAAGTTTTGTTGACATACCCATTGTAACATTGCTTTCTTGTTTTAAATGCGAACAGAACCTCAGATTATTTCTTTGAAAATTCCTGTGATACATCTATTATTCCTATGTACTATGTGGATGTGTCCTTGAAACTTTATTAATGGGTAATGAGGAAAGTGCTCTAGTCTATCAATGGAAGGTCAAATGGAAGGGAGACATGGGAGATGTAGCACACATACAAAAATAGAGCTTTTCCAGAACCCAGTAAGCTTGCTAGTACTAGTGAACAAAGGCATCCTCCTTCTTGGATAGGAAGAGAAAAATTAAATGCTGTAACCCCTTGGTATTACAACATATATTTCAAAGCTAAATGCACTTACACATGCCTCATTACAATTACTTTGGTTTAAGATGCTTTTATAGATACTTGATACATTTTTTGCAAAAATATTTCTGGTGCAGAGGTCACCAGACCCACTGGATTTACCTCCTTGCTCATGACAAGTATGGCAAAAGAATAGTGTTCCATTCCTGCCTTTCCTCCTGAGGCCCTGCTAAAGTTCAAGTTGAAGAGAGGGAATTATTCTACATATTTAGTTTAGCCTTTGTGGCCCCTATCTTGAACACAAACACCTAGTTTAAAAAGCAGAAGGTAGGGAGAGCATCAGTGTTCAGAACCCAAGAGAACGGGCTATTGCTCCTCCTGCAAAGATCTGTTCTGAACCTAGATTGTGTGCTTAGGAGAGCAGAGAAGCTATAAGCAGAAGATTGGTTCTTCTCTTTCTCCCCATCAACTAGCTTCCTTGAGGGTTTGCCTAAACATACAATTGTTCAAAGGAGAGGGAAAGAGGGAAGGAGGTAAGATTTATTAATACCCTATTTGTGTCTGATAGCATTCTGGTTGCTTTGTAAATGAAAATTTATGTTATTTTCACAATGATCTCATTCATGTCCATGGTCTCAATTTCATTTACCTGACCACCAATGACTCACATAAAAGCCCTTCACTTCAGTCATCTCCAAGCTAAAGAGCTGTACACCCAACCCAGTTAACACCCTTCTTTCACATCTCAAAGGCACCTTGGACTCAGCATTTCCCAAGTCAATATGTGACCTTCACTCCCAAACTTTACCGTTTTCTGTTTTTCCCTACCTCAATCCATGGCATCACCACCCATCTAGTTTTGCCATTACCTCATTTTGAAATTTAAATCTTACCTCCTAAATGCATCTACTTCTCTCCATCTCCATCACCGGCACTGTAATCTGAGCTACCCTCGTTTTAGCTTCCAGGCTGGTCTCCCCATAGTCACTCTGACCTTCCTCCTAACTCCTCTCTTATCCCAGTCAGAGTGATCCTTTGAATCATTCTGATGCGTCGGATCATGCCATACCTTTGCTTAAAAAAGCTCAGTGGGGTTTATTTGCTTTAGGAGTTAAATAAAACAAACTCTTGACATGAGCTGTGAGGCCTTGCAAAGGATGTACTTACCAATACCAATATCCTCTCCTTCCACTCTACACTTCAAACTCCAGCCATACGGGTCTTTGTTCGAGACCGTCATGTAGCAAGGCCTATACATACACTGCTTTCTCTTTTTTAAAAATATATTTTATTTTATTGTTATTTTTGTTTTTTTTTTAATTGATGTTTGAATACAGTTGTCTCCATTTTCCCATCACCACTTTCCCCTGCCCCACCCACGCCTACCTCCTGCCCTCAATCCCACCACCCCTTGGCTCTGTTCATGGGTTCCTCATTCATGTTCATTTACTTCCCTTTCCCTTCTTTCACATGTTATTTCCCTCTCCCTCCCCTCCCCTCTGGTTACTGTCAGTTTGTTGTTAATTTCAAACTCTGGCTATATTTTGCTTGCTAGTTTGTTTTGTTAATTAGGTTCTACTTATAGGTGAGATCATATGATATTTGTCTTTCACCACCTGGCTTACTTCACTTAGCATAATATTTCCCAGTCCCATCCATGTTTCTCTATCAAGAATCTATCCGCAACCGCCCGGCTGGTGTGGCTCAGTGGATTGAGCATGGGCTGGGAACCGGAGGGTCCCAGTTCGACTCCCAGTCAGGGCACATGCCTGGGTTGCAGGCCGGGTCCCCAGTGAGGGCCATGTGAGAGGCAACCATACATTGCTCTTTCTCCCTCCCTTCTCCTCTATCTAATAAATAAATAAAATCTTAAAAAAAAAAAAAAAGAATCTACCCGTAACCTATTCCTAAGCCTTTTCCTAATTCTGACTCATTCATTCTTTTGATCTCAGCTTTACAGCCAGTCTAGACCAGACACCCCTTTATTCTGTCTTGTAGTGTCATATGCCTCTCCTGCATAGCCCAAGTGATAAACATTCTTCCATTTATTTATGGTGACGATGTGATTAGCGTTTATCTCCCCCTGAAACTCAAAGGTATACAAGGGCCTGGGCTTTAAAAATTTTATTATTGAGGGCCCACTGCTGAGCACCTTAGATAACTATTATTAGATAACTAATAAATAATTATTGAGTTAATGGATACATGGATTAAGTGGGTAGAATTACACCCTTTTAAAAAATTAGGAAATCAGAGCTTACTCTAAGTGAGAGCTTAGAAGTATCAGAGGCAGGATTCATTCCCAGGATCACAAAACCTAAGACAGTGTAGTATCTACAGGAACACTGACAGATACTTTTTAAGGATCCTCTGATCACACTACACTAACTGGTTTCAGTTTGACATTCTGTAGTATTTTTTCCCCCATGCACACAGAATATTTTGAGGGTAGGAACTAGACACTCTAGTTGGAACAATGAATTTCCTCCTCTTTTTTCACTGTCTCAATGTCTTCAGGGTATCCTAGTTAAGCTTTTCTTCAAGAACCCAAAGTAATCCAAGTAAACTTGGCTGCTGATCCTACGTCCACAAATATGTCTTCTCAGAATGATTGATGTCTGCTTGCTACCTTTTGGAAAAGTGCTCGCAAATATGATCCAGGAAAGCTATAGTCATGAATGTAGCATAATTTTAATGAGTCTTGATCAGAATAGTAAGAAGTCTTGCATGAAAATTACGCATCTTCTGTCATCTTTGCCCTTTATATTGGCCTCCCTGGATGAGCTATCCAGCACCATCTCTCTCCTAGAAGAATGTTGTGACTAAACACATTTGTGTTAAATGTATGAGTGCATGGGTGGGTGGGTGGATGGATAGATGCTTTATAGTATTATTTTTTATCTCAATACAGTTTACAGGTTTAGGACCAGAAAGAAAGCAAGATAAATCTAAACATTACATTCATTTATGTTGGTTTAAAATGCAATGCATGGTATACAGAAAAGATTTTTTTCTTTGAAATCTCTATTTTTACTTTCATAATTACCCCAGTTATAGTACTTTTTGCAAGGTATGGGAACTTTCTGTTTACTTATCTGCTTTCAATCTAGAATGTTCATTCCATAAGGTCAAGGACATGGCAGTTTATCTTCTTATCCTTGGAGACTTGCGTAATCCTGGTTGGTTCCAGATTTTTGATATTTTCTTGAATGAAACATAATCTCATGATGACAAAAAAACACATTGGAAGAGGGTGAATCTCTGTTTTGTTTTACTGAGAACTATTTGAATCTCTTGGCTAAATCAAGAATACACGCCTATTTTTATGCAGTAGTCAGCCCAATCTGCCTTTGGAGATTGCAGAGTTCAAAGACACAGCAGTGTGTGCAGTTCTGTCCTGTAAGACCTGTGCCACTCTCTGAGGAATCTATCTCTTGGGCAAGGAGAGCCTATTATTCACAACAAATATTTATAAAACAGCTCTTCCATCATCCCTGATTTAGCCTTCACTCACCCGAGAAAGCAAAGCCTGTATGATGGAGTGTTTGATTTCAGGAAACAGGATGGAGGGATGAGGAAAGTAAGACAGGGAAGGAGGGACAACCCACTCAAGGGAACAGATGCAGGTTGATCACCAATGTTGGCAACAGAGACACTCCTTCCAGGACCATGTGAGAAGAACCATGGAAAGTACCTCTCAAAAATGTTGATCTCTAGGAAACAGTTCCCATCCCCCATTGGTCAAGGCCTGCCCATGGGGCATCAACGTCCTCTCACTCCTAGGCTATGTAAGCTTGAGTCACCCTGTAGTTCCCTTGGGCACTCCATTGCAAAGTGTCTGAGAAACCCCAGAGCAGAGTGCAGGAATGAGAGGTGCAGCTGAGCCCAGGTGCTGGCTGATCATACCTGAGGGAAGCTGGTTGTCACAGCTATGGCCATGAAGCCTTATACTGGGAAGCATGTGGAACAGGGTGCAGAAGTGTCCAGCACAACCTACTAGTTTAGATATGGACTTTAAAGGCCCTTTATGAGGCTCCACATCCTCTTAGAATGGGCTTATTAGCCTAGGAAAGTTAAGACCTGGTAGGACGCCAAAGAAGAGGCACTGAGGTAGAAGATAATCCTGTGACTCAATAGGTCAACATAGTGCAGTAGACATGAACCCAGGCTCTTGCATCAAATACTTCTCATTTTGAGTTTCACCTCTATGGCTTCCCAGCATGAACTTGAGAACATTATTTAGTCTGTTTTAGTCATTGGTGTATCATAAGAAAAATGAGGATATTAATGGCAACTTCATACTATTTCAGTTTTGGGTCTTTTATAGGGAAAATGTATTCATATGTTACCTGAGTAACTGAAAATAGTAATACTATGTTTGAACCAATTTTAAAAATGGATCTGGAACAGATTTGTAACAGAGTTTTAAAAAAGGAATCATACCATAGGATTGATAGAACCCTTAAATAAAGTATGTTTATCAGGTTATCATCTCAGAGTTAAATCTTCCGCACATGGTGGCCTTCTTGCTGGTGATAAAGAAGAGGAGGTAAGCGCAAGGTTAAGGAGTGCCCCAGGGGTGTTCTTTGGAACGGAGGGTATAGGGTCTATGGAAACTTGCTTCTCTCCACATTCCCTAATGAGAAAGAAAATTGGTGCTAGTTCACTCCCAGGACTAGTCATCGCTGGCTCAGCCTCCAGGAAGGGTGTGGGCCAGCAGAGAAGACTCCTAGACAAAGCCAGGGAAAGCCATTAAAGACCAGGAAAGAAGAATTTGACATTAGGATGAATGTGGGTTAATAAAATAGCTGGCATTTATTGAAAACTTCTAACGTGTGGCCCTGTTCTGAAAACTTTCTGCAAATTGTCTATTTGTCATAGATAGTCTAGACAGCATAATTTTCACTTTACATACCATGAATCTGAGGCTTGGAGAGATTAAATAATTTGTCCAAGGTCACAGCGCCAGGAAGTGCAGAGCTAAGAACTGAACCCAGGAAATGTGATTCCAGATCCTACATTATAAGCGTTCTACTGCAGTGCCATCTAGCCATTGCTATCTGATTCACATCTGGTCTGGGAAGTGGGAATAATACACAGAGGCGCAGAGTATCTCTCAGTCCCACGGTTATGAATGGGCCATTATGAAATGTGCTTCAGTGATTGAGTAAAGTATTGATGACTTATTCTATCATTGATCATTATTGTATTAGTTAGAAGAAAATTGAATAGACCATTTAGAAAGATGTGAGAAGTTTTGGGTAAAACTAATGAAGGATAATGCAGTACTTGAGAGCTACCAGCAACAGGAAGCTGTTACTTTGTTTTGGTCTGAAAGTACAAAGGGAGAGGGGCCAACAGAACCTGGAGAGAGAATCTTGGTGGAGAGGACCATTTGACGGGGAACCCGGTCTTTGTAGGGGACACACTCTCTTTCCCAGGGAGGAAACTGGAGAAAAAAATGACTTAATATCTGATATCCTGCCAGTGACATTAACCAAAGCTAGCAGGAAACCAAAGAAGAGAGCTAGAGGAGGAGGCAGACCATGAAGGCCAGCGTCTTGGAGCACAAATGAAGATGGAGAGGAGTGAAATGTTGATCTGGCATGGCAGACAGTGTACACCTAGCACTATTATCAGTCTGCAAAGACATATTCTTGGGGTACCTCTGTGATGTCCAAAAAGTGAGAGAGAGTACAATCCTTACAATGAAATTTTATTCAGCCAGAAAAAAAAAATGAGCCACTGAGACACATTACAACATGGATGAACATTGACAACCTGATGCTGAGTGAAAGAAGCCAGGCACAAAGGACCACAAAGTGGAGGATTCCATTTATTGTACATGAACTTTCCAAAGCAGGCAAATTCAGACAGACAGAGAGTAAATTGGTGGCTGCCAGCGCCCAGGGAGGAGAGAATAGAGAGCGACTGCTAAAGGGTACAGGGTTTTTTTTTGGTGGGGGGGGGTTGGGCAGGGTGATGGAAATGTTCTGGAACTAGATAGTGCTGATGGTTGCATAACATCACCCTATTAAATGTCACTAATGGTAAATTTTATGTTATGTGTAGTGCCAGGAAATTAGCTGCTCCCAGAAGCCCAGCCAAACAAGGGCAGGAGTCTGTAAACACCATCCTCCCTGTCCTCCAGGTGAGAGTGCAGGGAGGTGTGTGCTCCTTGCCTGCCCCGGAAGGCCCAGCAGGCTTGATCTCCAGCTGCCTGCCGTGGTTAACTGACAGCAACAGCCCTGTACCCTACCTTCCCCTTCGTGTCTCGTTTCCCCCCTCACCCACTGACTCTACCTGCACCTCCCAAATCAAGCTCTCAAGCCCTTTTCTGAGGATTTATAACAACTGTAAATTAATAGATAACATGTATTGAATTCATACTATTTAAAACATGTATGAGAGGAGACTGGCCTGTGTTCATTTTGCCTGTCCTGGTCCCAAAGATGAGGCTGTCTTCACATATCAGGTGACTGACTGTCACTGACTCTTAGACATTCCTGTAAACAGAATCCCCTAGGGAGAATGTTAGTGCAGATTCTCAGCCCCACCCTCAGACGTGCTGATTCCAAAAGTCTAGGTTCGGAGCCTTCAGATGTGCGTTTATCAAGCTCTCAGATTACTCTCACACAGAACAGGAACGGTGTCCACTGAGAAACACTGGACAGTGGGGTCATGAGAACCGAGAGGGGAGGCCACTCAATGCAGGCATCTGTGAGTATCTGCTCAAGTGTATTATTTCTGCAAATGAGATCCCCCAAATTCTTCAGGGAGAAATACCCCATTATGTTACACATTTACTCTCTCCTAAACTGATGCAATCTACATCCAAGTATGGCAGTTAATTTCAGTATTTAATAATCATTAAGTAAAGAGAGTGAAATATCTACACTATGTAATTACATAAAACATGCTTCTGGCACTATTTGCCCCTTTGGAAATTCAGATAGGAAGTCTCGAAGGATCAAGGTTGTATTCTTGGAGGTGGACACAAAGTAATTGAGTTTAGCTAATGGAAATAATTAATTAGGAAATGGATGTGTTCACTTCTAAGAAAAATATTGGAAGGATCTCCCTGAAGGCCTAGCCCTCTGCTCTTGTTATTTTCAGAAGTCAGTGACATCTAGAGATCCCAGTGTTTCCTCTGAGTTATGGCCCCGCCACGCTCAGGAGTTGAAAAGGCAGAGAACAAATAGTCCCTGCTCACAGCTCAGCCCAACCCTAAGAGCTTCTGGGCTCTATCTGCAGGAAACAGTGCCTGATTCAACCTGAGGTTTAAGTCCCAGCCCTCCACTTATTAGTTCTCTGAACTTATTCAAGTTATTTGACTTACATGGGACTTCGTGTTCTCATCTTAAAACCAGGGGTTGTGACTGTAATAACAGAAATGAGCACTAGTGAACCAACACCCTGCAGGAATACAAGTTGTGAATCAGAAAATGATGCCCTGGTGTGGTCATGCTAAACATTCTGTCAGCCCTGGGTCTTGTTAGTTTTCCAGCATATGGATCACCTGTTTGACCCTTTCTGCCCACGTTTGATCTGCACACACCTACCACGGTGGCCTGATCTTTCTAGCTTGTCTGCTTGCCAGTCCCCTTCCTACCCCCGTGTGGTTCCAAGTGTTAGCTCAATCTTGCCTACTCTCAATGTTACCAAGTGGTAGTGCCCTGAATCTTCTAGTCCAGCCCTACATTTTGGCATGCCAATGATAAGGACCAACAACCCAGTGATAAGAGATTGCATTCAGATCCTCTACCTACCTCTTCCCTAATCATATCACACCAGCATGGGGCAGGAAAAGAAATCAAGCCCATAATTATGGTTGGACCAGAAGGACCAGCCATAATTATGGGCTTGACTTCTTTTGGATCAGCAGCTCTCCGGGGGCAGGAGAATAAGAAGTCAAATCATAGAGGTCATAGGGAAGGCGTGTGAGCAATCATGGATTGAAGTATGCATCCATCATATGGGCAAAACCACATTTGTCTTGTTCACCAGGCTATCCACACCATATAGCTCAATCAATAATTGTGGAATGAGAGAGAAGCTGGGCTTCAAGCTAAGGAGGCAGAGAGATGATGTGGATGATGTTTTTGCTTTCTGGTGGTGGCAGATTTTACCTTACATGTTATAAGGACATGACACACTAAGTCTTTTGATTTCTATGTTGATGGAAAATGTGTGCTTTTTATTTTTCTACAGAACTAATGGAATCATAGCACACTTATCTTTGACTTTTCAATCTCTTTTTCCTTTACTAGATCCCCTCTAGGAAGTTGTGTATGAAATGTCTTTTGTCCTGTCTATTCTTTTCCAAATAATTTATTTATATTGCAGCAGTTAAAACCAACAATGAAGAATTAATGAATAGCTGATATCAGTGTGGGAAGAATGAGAAATCTCTGTGGAGTGAGGGACTCAAGCCTATTTGGAGGAAATGGCCTAATAATGGGGAAAATGCCCAGTTTTTTATACCTACAGGCATCTCTTGGTGTCATGGATTAGAAGGCAATCTGACAGAGTACAGGTGCAGGATTCAGAACAAAGAGTTGACAGTGACAGTGAGCCATGGCATTTGATATAGGTGTTCCTGCTACTTATCTCAGTAGGGCCAGGTATAAATATCTCTGGGTTATCAGTCCATTGGTAATAATCATGTATCTCTGAGACAGCAACTAGTTTTCCTTGTGTGAGTCAGCTGTCCCATAGAGGCCACATAGGTCTCTGTGCTGAGTAAGATTCTGAAACTCATCAGGAAATTGTGCTGTTGTTGATTAATGATGTCTGTCATGGGCACAGGTATAAAGTTGTGTCATGTGTGCCACATACTCACCATCTCAGTTTAATTTATACACAGTGGAGCCAAGAACTACCTCAACAAATGAGAACTCTTCCCAAAATATTTCTTTGGGATACTAGGTGTCATCTGTAGTCTATATTTGTTCTACAGAATAGAACTATTTACACTTGTTTTTTACCCCCTTTTCAGATGACTGAGTGCTTGGGCATAAAAGGGCAAATGCATCATTTTGGGAACTATGCTCTATAAACATGACCTATAGGCATACCATGAACCTGAATTCAGAGTCAGACCTCAGCCCCTTACCTCAGTTCTGCTGCTTTCCTAAGGCCACAGCCCCTTTCTGAGAGTTGAGGAGGATAAGGGTAGAGGACAAATAGCTTGTATATTCTAAAGAAAAAAAAATTGTATTTAAAAGGTTTCTTGAAAATGACTAAATCCAACTGCTTATCATGCAATATCCTGGAGTGTGGCAAATTTAGTCAAGCTGGGCTAAACTGAAGGCAAAGGGTATATCACCTACCACAAAGGAACACGTGTTTTGTGTATCTGCCCAGTAAACTTTTAAGTAATTCAGAGCACAGCCATTGTCAGGTAAAACCTATTTTGGAAAAAAATGATTCAATGAGAGGAAGAAAAACTTCACTTTTCTTCATGAAAGGCCATGAAGTCACGTCCATGTTGTAAAAAGTGACATCTGGGTCACTTTGTATGTGTGTGTGCTGGAGTGTGAGCTTTTGTACATGAGAAACTGCCCGAGCTACAAGGAGGCCAGTGGGCATTCAACCAGGCTTGACTCAGGCAGCTTTCGCCTTCCTGGGCAAACCTCATGCTCAGCCCTTAGATACCATGAAGATATTTGACCAATACCAGAATGTTCACTGTGCCTAGGTGCCATTTCATAGGCCCTTCCAACAGAACCTTGGTGTGGATGATGAGTGGTTTTCAGGTACAGCTCTTGTGAATGGCCCCCACTTAGCTATCATGGTGCCTCCTGGAAGTTAAGTCATGGCAAACAAGCTTGATGCTTTGGTACTGGGAGCTGGGTGTTAAGGTGGAAGATAGTACATTTATCTCTATTTTATCCCTAGTGAGTTAACATTAACATTTTTTTCCTAACTGTAAGTGGAAATGATAATGATCCTTCACACCACCCTTCCACACCCTTCTCAGAAATTCAGGTAATGCTTCATCATTTTAATCATCAACCTTGATGGTTACCATTTGCAGAGAACATGTGTTTGATATATGTGGGGACTGCGGAAAGTGACCATGTAATTTCTAGTTTGAACAAGGATACCCCTGAAAGCAAGCAGGGGTGCTATTAATAATTGGATTGAGGTAATTAGTCTAAAGCAGGACCTTCCTGGGAAAACTGGGACGTGTAGTCACCTTCCTTGGGAAAGATCTTTGAACTCTTTCTCTCTCAGTCCTTCAGAGGACACAGGGAGGAACAGAACAAACCCCTGGATTTGTCAGGATTTCCAGTTATACATGTGGAGGATCTTAGCACGTATTTGGCTGCTAGCCTCACTTACGCAGTTGGTTACTGCCATGAGCAGAGATTGTGTGGGGAGAACTAAGGAGTGCAGGTTCCCAGTCTCTCCGTTTTCCCCAGAGGCAGCAGGATGATGCGTGGATCAAAGAATGGTCTTGGAATCAACCAGACTTGTCATTGACTTGCTGAGCTTCAGTTTTTCAGATCTAAAAATGAGAACAATTGATTTCTTCACATGATTATTATGTTGATTCTATGTGATGATCTGTGAGAAAGATTCTAGCACCCAATATGCTTTTTCCCTTGTTTTGAAAACCCAGAATGTCACTAAATGCACAGGAAAAATAGACTGACCAAGAAAAGCTGTAATAAATGAGAGTTTATTTTAGTAATTGTGCCAAATACTGGCAATATCTGTGACCATAGCATACTCCATAGCTGGAATAATTCAGGAAAGATAATTTCTTGCTCAAGCTACATGAAGAGACTTCCTCCCTGGGTCTATCTTACAGAGAGAAACCTCTAGGGGTTTCTCTCTCCATAAGTTTTTTTTTTTTTTTTTTAAATCAAAAGGTTAGCAATGAGAGCTCAACATTAGTAAGCTTTTGCTTAATTAAACAAAGACATTGCATATGGGGAAGCCCATTGCTCCCCTGTCTTCATAGGTGTAGGTATCTTACTCAAAATTGTAAAACTAGGGAGAGAGAGGAAGGGAGCTGGCTCTTTCATATTACATACAGGTGTTAGGTGTTCAGGTCAGCAGTTTACCTATGGCAGGGAGACCAGGTCCCTCTTAGGGTAGATTCTGACTCTAAAGCTGATGTAAGGGAGAGCTTAGCACCTCTGGACAGCGGGATACAAGGGGTGTAAAGGAGAAGGCAGCATTTGACACAAAGAGAAACTAAATCCTTAGCCTGTGGGACACTGTGCAGTGGGATTTTCCAAATGTATAACAAGATGTGAGTGGTTATCAGCAGGAGGCCAGGTTTACTGGTCTATTTAAGGTAAAGGGATCATTTACAATATGGTTGCTTGCCATTCTGACCTCAGCCCATTAAAACCGTGGACCCTAAAATGGTGGTCAGCAGGGGCCTCCCTTCAAACTGGCCACCTTCGGGGTGGGAGCAGAGTCAGGGCACATGGTCATAGGCACAAAGTGATAGGCAAGCGTCCTCTTGGACAGAGACATGCTTGTGATTGGGTTGATAGGATGATTTCACCTGTTAATTGCAACACTGCAACACCGCAGCGTGGGACTTTGGCCCTCGGTGACCACAGACCTGTATGCTAGCAATGATCTAAGCTCAGCAATGACACCAGTGTTTGTGATTTCCCCTTTTTGTGAAGCTCGGCTTGGCTGGAGCTTCTGCCTGGAATCTCTAAAGTTGCTTGGTTCTTGCCTCATGTGGGCAAGCTGAGGGGTCCTCTTGGCCAAGACTGGTATAACCTATCAGTAACCGCCACCTGCAGGCTGGGTTCTGGATGCCCCACTGGGCTCCACGCCTGTCTGGAAACAGGCTGTCTGTGCACAAAACCAAGCACCCGAACATATAAAGATCCTAAGTGAAGAAGGCAAGCCCTTCTAAACCTCTCCGAGCCTCAGTTTTCTCACCTGAAAAAAGGGGGCCACAATCACAAGAAAGTTTGTATCCTAAATCAAATAATGACTATGGCAAGCCCTGACCTGGCCATTGTTGTTATTCAAGATTCTGAAATCTGTCAAAGCTGAGTCTATATTTCCTTGGTTGCATTTCCTGTGCTTGGTGCCCAGTGGGCACTCACAAATATTTATTGATTAACACAACAACTATGACAACATAGTTTAAGACTAATAATCCAAAACATCAATCATTAGGTGGCATGGTTTCATTTGGGGATGTTTCTGTTAGTGGCTATAAAATGAAGTAAGGATCCAAGAATGATGCAAGTGAGTATTCCCCAATTATTCGCTTCATTTTATATGTGTTTGCAATGTTTAGTAATTAAAAAACATACAGAGAAATAAGGTAAGAAAACTGGAGAGGACTGGTTGGAGGTTTGATGACCAGACAGATGGAAAACTAAAGGAAAAGGGACCATGGTGACCACATGGCCAATGGTTTATGCCAAGATGGGAGTGAGGGAGGGCTCTGGCCCAGGCTTGCTGACAGTGGCCAGTACCCGAGAGCTCACAGAGTGAGGCCCACTGGCAAGCAGAGCACCTGGGTTTTCCCTTGCCAGGATCATATGCTTCAATTTAAGGACTGGGTTAGCCGTCTTTCTCGCTTGCTGGGTTCATGTATGGGAGAAAAATGTGCACAAAGCGATGAGCATGTTCTATCAGGATTAATGTACTTATTCAGGTTTATTCCTCTAATTTGCCTGCATCCAAACATTTTTTTCCCCCAAGGTAAAACCAGTATGTCAAATTGTTAAGCTAACACTACCTGGTAGGTTTAGAAAATATCTGAGTTAGAGATGGACCACACAGGTTCCAGTTAAAATGGATTTTTCATCAGGTTGAGTCACTGCTATTAAAAATGGATGCCAAGGATAAGTTGGTAAGCTCTCCTGTTCATCCACTCTTCTGCAAAGCCAATTTTATCTGTTTTGTCTATTTCAAGGACCATCATTATTATAATCAGTTTAATAATCTCCTTTTTTAATTTTATTTTTTGTTGTTGTTAAGTACAGTTGTCTCCATTTTCCTGCCACCACTTTCCCCCACCCCACCCACTCCCACCTCCCAACCCTTAATCTAACTCCCTTTGGCTTTGTCCATGAGTAATCTCCTTTTGCATAGCATTGGTTGCTTTGTTTCTAAGGCCCCTCATAGGGGGCAGGCAGCTCATGACAAATGACTTAGCCTTCCGTTTCAGTTTAGGACAACTCTGAAGGGCCATTGAGATTGATGTTCTATATAGGATCTACAGAGGCTTCAGATGACATCCCATTGTGGGTTTGTTTTTCCCTTTGCCCAACTCTGCTTCTCTCACATCCTTATGGGATATCTTTCAGAACAGTCCCCAGATCCTCCTGGATACAACTGTCTGTCTATATCTGGTTTTCATGATGGAGAGCTGTTTTTCGTGATGTAGAAGGCCACAGGAATGGTTCTTTTAGGTTCTAATCCCAAGGCCATAACTTGATGGTGTCCTGTGAAGAATCTATCCACAGGCAAAAGGAAAAACAAATGCAAAATCCCATGGCAGAAAAGGGTCTGGGACTTTAGGGCACAGAAAGGAGATGAGGTCAGTCAGAATGAGCAATCAACAGGCAGGGTGTCAAGACAAGTTTAGAGGGGCTGGTGGAAGGCAGCTTCTACAAGGAGGGGGTGGAGTTTATTCAAAGTGCAGTAGGAAGCAATTGGTGGGTTTCACTAGAAATATGATAGTATCTGTTTGATTCTTTAAAAAGGGTTCCTTTAACCATAGGGAAAGATTTGTAGGAGTGTGCTTGGCTATATAATGGCCCCCAAATGTGGCCAGGTCCTTATCCCTGCAACTTCTAAGTGTCACCTTATATAATAAAAGGGACTTTGCAGATGTGATCAAGTTAAGAATCTTGAAATGGGGACATTATCCTGGATTATTCTGGTGGGCCCAATGTAATCACAACAGTCCATATAAGAGGGAAGCAGGAGATCACACTTAGAGAAGGTGATGTGATGAGCAGAAGTTGGAGTGACGAGGCCATAAGCCAAGGACTGGGGGAAGTTTCTAGAAGCTGCAACAGATGAGGAATAGATTCTCCCCTGGACACCCCAAAAAGAACCACCTCTGCCAAACCCTTGATTTTAGCCCCGTAAGACTCATTTTGGATTTCTGACCTCCAGAAGTGAAAGAGAATAATTTGTGTTGTTTTAAGTTTGCAGTAATTTGTTACAGCAGCATGGGAAACTAACACAAGGGGTCAAGCGTGGAGGTGGGAGATGAATCCAGATGGGCATAATGATGGAGGGTGGGAGCAGATGGTGGCAGAGGCTGGATATCATCGTGAGGTACAGTGAGGGGGCTGATGCAATCGAAGACCCAGACAGAGCTGAGCTCATCGTACAGCTCCATTCCTATCCGCACCAAGTAAATCCAGGAAATGCTCCAAGGCTTAGGTTTCTACTTTGTAAAATGGTGGTGGTGCTTACCTTGTGAGTGTATTATGAGACTTAAATTAGATAAACTGCATCAACAGTTTAGCATTGGACCTGACATTGTGCATTCCTTTGCCTCCTCTCAGAACACGCAGAGGGCCCATCTCTTCTGCCCTCTTCCTCTAATGCCCCATCAGTCTCACTGAAGCCTGAGTGAGGAAAGGTAACCAGTCAGCTTCTGGAACTCTATACCCCCAAAGGCTCATAATATACTTTTGTCTGGGTTCCCCCAAAGCAGACTCTATGAGAAGGAGTTAGGGGCATTTAGTTTATTTGGGAGGAGATCCCAGGAAGCACTGGGAGGAAAAGGGGAGGTGAGATAAGAAAAGAGGACATTCCAACAAAAAGTACATTAATGAAGGGGGTCCTTTGAGGGTCACTGAGTTTCAATCCTGATGGGGACCCTCAGAGATGGCATAGCTCTCAGAATTATCCTATCAAAGGGCAGGGAGGCTAGGGCACTTATCTACCAATTCACTCTCGTTAGTCAAAGATATCTCCTGGGCATTAACTCTGCATCAGGTCCAACCTGCCCCAAGCCCAGGCTGACCAAGTTGCTTCTGGTTCAGAATGCTTACAAGTGGGGAGATGCCAGAAGCCATTGGCATAGATGGAAAACATCAGCAGGGTCACTGGGATAGGCTGAGAGGATATGGTTGGACACTGTGGGCATCTGCTGAATGGTTAGAACACATCCGAATTAAGTTGTGGATGGCAGGGCCATACTGAAGGAAAGTCAGATATTTAGGGGTGAAGCTGCAAGAAGAAATAGAAGGAGCAGCTAGGATAGGCTGAGAAAGTACTGCAATGTGGGGACTCTGTATTGCCAGGTTCAAATTTGTCACACCCTGGAATAAGTCATTACAAACCTTCCTAAAGGATGATGAATGGGCTGACATGACTACGTGGTTCCTAACAGCCAGAGGAGGGAGAACACAGGGTCCCCTGTGTCTGGAGTCTGAATTCCTAGTGCCCATCGAGTTGCATGCATGGCAGAACTCAGCAACTCTCAGTAGCTGGGAAGGGGTCTGCCTAGGCTCTGGTTTTTAGTATACATGGTAGGCAGCTTCTAAGGTGGCCCCACTTCCTGGTGTTCACAGGCTTTTGTAATCCTCCCTTCTTGAGGAACTTACTTTCAGCCAGTAGAAAAGCTCAGCATTTAGGGAGGTCACTTCTGTGATAGGATCACTAAAGGTTTTGACTTCTGTCATGCTAACAGACTATCTCCCTTGTTGGCTTTGATGAATAAGTTGCCTTGTAGGGGAGGCTCATGTGGCATGGAACTCAGGGTGGCCTCCTACCAACAGCCAACTAGAAACTGCTGATTTTGGTTCAACAGCCTAAAAGGAACTGAATCTACGTGCAATCACATCATGGGCTTTGAGATGACACCCCAGTCCTGACTGATCCTTTGACTGGAACCTTAGGAGAGATCCTCAAAGCAGAGGAACCAGCTAATGCATGTCCTTATTCCTGACCCACAAAAACCATGGTATAACAAATGTGCATTCTTTTTAGCCTATTCGTTTGTGGTAATTTGTAATGCAGCAGCAAATGACTGATACATACATGAAAATCTTGGCTTGAATATTATCTGAGGACCTGCTGGCAAAATCCTTGTATATGACATTATGTAGGACATAATCCTTGTGTAGGACATTCCAGTACACCCCTTTGCTAAAAGCAACATTTCTTGTCTCAGGAAGACCACTGCAGGCCCATGATGTGGGTAGACATTGAGGCATAGACCCCCGGCATCAATGCCTGGGGTGTGATGGGATGCACATCTCCCTACACTGAGTACTCTGCAAGAATGTCCAAGTAGACAATTATATAAACATACCAATGTGCAGGCACACATCAGATTTCTGCTGCCATTTATTTACTAACTGTATGACCTTGAACAAGTAGTTTATATAAATTCTGAACCTTAACATCCACATCTGGGTAAAAACTAAAACATACACTTATACAATATAATCATAAAAATTCAGTGACTGGATCTTAGTAGGTGCTTAATAATGCTTCCCCTCAATAATTTATCCACAAGCACATAGAAATATTTACGGAGAAAATTTTACGTGACAACTTGCAGTTATGGCTACTTTTATAGAAAACATGTCTGCCTTATAATAAAAAATAGTGTTTGGCTCCAAGCAGATGAGATTAAACAGAGTTATTTGAGCTACTTTATAATAAAATGTGACAGGCAGACTTTGGTATTTCACTGCCCCAAGGTTTTTTTATTTTTATTTTTTTTATGGACCACTTACTATCATTGCAAAATTCAGCACTTTTTTTTCTGTCAGTGTGATAGACAATATTCATATTCTTTTTGGGTAATTGCCTTTTTAGCTGAATCAATGCCTTGCAGGCATGAGAAGGGGGCTATTTTATCTCAACTTTATTTATTCTATGATTATACTAAGACTATTAAAGTGAATTTTCCCTGCCTTCCCTCCTCCCAGGCCCATTCCCAAACATCTTCCCACACCTCTCTCAATACTCAGCCTTTTTGTAAAATTTCCCACTGGCATGCCTCACGTTTCACAACGTATTTCCATTGTCTGGCAGAATTCCAAATTTTAAATAAGGATCTGATGAATGAGTGAACCACTAGTATAATTCACTCATTCATTCAAAAACATTCTCTGAGAGTTTATAGTAGGAGGATACAAAACGAGGGAGAAGGATACCATTATCCCAATGTGTAAAGGGGATACAGTTGTGAGAAGTTTTAGAAAGGAGAAGTTACTATAAAGAAGGGTTCTTGGGTATTCTTCATGAGCATAATAAATGCTGATGAGTAGCTAATCATGGAGGAAAGAGTTCTCTGTGTGGAGACTGGAGGTGTCAGAGAAGTTAAGTATTTCAAGGTAGAGGGGACAGCATGTGCAAAGTCCTGGTGGCTGGAGAAGGTGTGGTGTGTTCTTGGAACAGGAAGCAGCTCAGTGGACAGACGCCTGACAGGGTACCCTGGCAGGCACCCTAGCCCAGGCGCTGGTAGGCCTGCAGACCTTGTTGCACATATTCCAGACTCTGTGCCTGGGGAACTGGGGAATCCATGAAATAAGCAGGAGAGTGGCACTATTAGAAAAGGATAGTCACGTTTCACAAAGAGCCCTCTGGTTGGGGAATAGGGAGTGGACTGGAGATAACCATCCTGGACGTGGGGCTGTCACAGTATTCAGGTAAGATGTGATGGGGGGTTGACCTAACTTTACTGCCATAGAAATGGAGTGAGGTAGGAGGCATTTTGAGTTATTTAAGAGGTAAAATCCACATGATATAGTGTGGATTGAATATGGAAGGTGCAGGAGAAGTGGACAGCAGGGATAACATCTCAATTTCTAGCTTGTCCTGTTCAATGACTGGTGTTTCCTGTCATTCGCTGTTAGAAAGCACTGGAAGAAAACCAGATACGGGGAAGGGATGGCACTTTCCCCTTGTATGTGGCTTCAGCTTTCTAGAGTGATTAGATCTCAGGAAACAAAGGCTGAACCATGTTGAGTGAGCACAGGTATTATTAGTTTTAGTTTGCTGTATTCTTTCAGAGACCGCCCCTGCCCAAGCTGAAGAGCGAGCAAGCATTTCCCTGCCAGTATGTACCAAATATGCCACATCATCCATTACAGATTATCCGAACAGTAGATACCTTGGTCTTGCAGGGGTCTCTGGTATACCTTTTGTCCTTCATTGCTGCTGGAGAAGCTAGAGTTGTATCTTCCCCTTCTTTGATCACCATAGGAGTTTTACTCTTTCCTAAATGTGTGTTGGCAGCCTTCCCTTTCCTGTCACCTATTATCTCGACATCCTTGTGCTTTGGAAACGGATCATTTAGTGTTTTGATTCTTTGAACTTGTGAATTCAGGTAAACAGGCTTCATCCCCCAAGCTAGATCAGGCTAAGTGGTAGTGGCTGCCCCCTATGTGTATAGAAGATTCTGGAGCCATATCTAGGCTTCCCAGGAAAGAATTCTGGGATTAATTGGTAGTGTCTGTCATGGTCTCAAAAGAGGAGAAGAATGTCATGTAATCCATCCATTTTATTCCTCTTTTAGTCTTTCCCAACTGCTAGCTTATCTCTTTAATCTATAAACATATTAGATATTTACAATAGTTCACGCTTCTCTTCAGTATGTTGTTTTTTGGATATTTCTGCATTTCCTCAAACACTATATTTTATATGACAGCAAAGATCAATTTGTCTGTTTCTAATTTTTGGTCTTCTCCTCAGCTTTTGGGTACCCAGAGAGTTTAATAAATTATCTTTAACTCTACTTTCCACTGTGTTCTCTCTCTTCACCCTGTCTCTCTATATCTACCACCCATGGCAAGGTTAGCATGTGGCTCTGGGGCTGAGTGGGAGGAACGTCATCCCTTATCCCTCTCCTGGCTTTTGTGTGTGCTGCTCCCAAAGTAGCTTTGGAATTAGCGTCCAGCGGAGGAATATCTGACAGCATTGTTGGGTTAGGTATCTTTTGTACAGACCCATTCAAGCCTCATAACATTCTTTTCAGGGACAGGAATCTGTTTTGCTGATCTATGGTCAAAGCCCCTGTCTGAACTTCTGCAAGAAACATAATTGTTAAGTCGTTGATTGATTCTCCTTTGAGTTGGAACAGCAGGAGATCTGAACATGAGGGCGTGAGGGTATGCACTGTAGCCTGGCAGAACCGAGCTGAATAAGTTTTGGATTTATAAGAGAGTACGTTTAATTTTTAACAGATTATATACAAGATATTGAGTGACATTAAACACAGGGTTAAATCAACCATAACCCATTTAAAGCAGACTTGCAGATAAAAACCCCAAATCTACTAGCCTGCCAAATATATTCTTTGTCCATACGCATTTGTCAGTTCTTTCCACAACACTAAGCTGTTCTAATGCTTCTCTGGGAGTTACTTTTTCCCCCCTCAAGCTTAAAATATAGGTGACATCTACTCTATGAAATAGATAGGATTGACAAGGGAAAATCCCTGGATTTGTGATTGTTAATCCTTTGGTGATCACAGACCCTTTTGAGATTGTGATAAACTCGTTGGACTGCTTCTCAGTCAGAAAAGAAATGATGTAAACACTTAATTTTGCACACAATCTATTGTGTTACATTTGAGATTGATTCCATTCACATTCACATCATACAGTATAAAAATAATTTTTAGTAAAAAACAAGCGTTACTCTAGATTTTTCAGATCAATTAAGAGCTACTTTTTTTATTTTTTATTTTATTTTTTTACTTTTGAACATACCTTAGTTGTGTTCCAAAGTAAAAATCAAGGGGAACACTGTTGTTTTGCAAATGTAAGAAATTTTAATAGTTATAAAATCTTTGACTGGCAACAAGGATGTCATTTTCAATGACCAATTTCTGCACCTTTGGGTTTGATGGCAGCAAATATGTAAACAGACTAATGTATGTGGCAGCAACAAAATTAGAACTCCCATGGCTCACTTTGCCAGAGAAATGTAGGCTTGTGTCAAGAAAAGTGGGCTATAAGACTATTACAACTTTTTCCTTGTTATCAGGTCATTTAGCTTAGTTACAACCGGTTTCAATCATTTGAGGCTATCTATGTGCATTAATTATCTATTGCTGGCATTAAAATTACCCCAAATTCCAGTGTATTCTAAATTATTTATTATCTCAGGCACAGCTTAACTAGTTGGTTCTGGTTTGATATTGTTGTCAAAATACTGGCCAGGGCTATAGTCTCATTTGAAGGCTTGACCACGGCTGGGGGATCTACTTTTAAGACAGTGCCTTCACATGGCTATTGGCAGGAGGCCTCAGTTCCTTAACACTTCAGTGTCTCCATAGGCTTGCAAGAGTATTTATACTGCTGGACAACTGGCTTTCCTCAGAGTGGTGTTTCTCAGAGAGAGAAAAGCAGGGCAGCAGCCAGAATGTCTTTTATATCCTAATTGTGGATGCCAGGCACCATCACTTTTATCACACTCTGTTTACTAGAAACAAGTCACTAAGTTGTGCGCCACACTCAAAGAGAAAAGAATTAAGCTTCACCTCTTGAAGGAGAAGGGTCAAAGAATCTGTAGACCTATTTTAAAACTACCACACTATGTAGTTAAAGAAAGAATTGTGCATTCATGTTTCAATTTTGAGGTGGTTTGAGAAAAGTTAACTATTAGAACAGTTCATCCATTCCTCCAGGTACCGAAGATAAAGACATCTCCCTGAAGAGAAAATGATGAGTCTGGAAAATTGGGGCACTGGTAAGAATGAGAGTTCTACTTCCCAGGCTACGTTATCTCTACCCTCTTTAGTGTTCTCTGACGAGTGTGAAGGGTCCATGGATCTCAAGCATGTGTTTGCACCCAAAAGAAATGTGGAAGCTGGTAGGAATAACTTGATTTTATTAAAACTGAGGTGAGAACTGTGTTTCCTGGATATCTTCTGCAGGTGGTGAGTGAAAAAGAAGAAAGTATAACAGATTCTGCTGTGTAACAAAACCTTAGTAGCATATGACAGGTAGCGTTTTTTGCCCATGCATATGGGGTCAGCCGTCACCTAGGTAGCTCTCCTGATCTTGTCTGGGTTTCCTCACATGTTGTGGAGTCAGCTGACTGTTGTTTGATCTATGTTGGCCTCAGCTATGATGACTGAGGTGACTTGGCTTTGCCCCATGACTCCCACCTTGTAGCATGTTTAGCTCTGATATGTTCTCAGAGTAGTGGCAGAGGCACAAGAGAGCAAGCACAATCCTATGAGTGCTTTTCAAGTGTGTTTGGCAAGCATTCCATTGGCATGCACTTCGTGGCTGAGGCTAGCGTCAAAGTGGGAGGATACTAAATAGTTACATGGCACAGGAAGTGGAAGAATCAGGGCCATTTTTGCAGTCTATTACAGGAAAGTGAAGAAATAGCCTGTTTTTCTTTTTTAAAGACAGGGATCCATACATTTTCTTTTTCTGTAAAGGGACACATAGTAAATATTTTAGGTTTTGCAGGCTCCATGTGGGCTCTGTTGCATATTCTCCTCTCCTCCTCATTTTGTCCCTCTTGCTCCTTCTCCTTTTTCTCCTTCTTTTACTAGTATTTCAAACTGTAAAAACCATTTCTTACTTACAAGCTGTTACAGAATTGGGCTGCAGGACAGATCTGACCCATGGACCATAGTTTGCCAACCTCTGGTTTAAGTGAAAAGAAGATCTTCATATAATTTATTATGTTCTGTGTACGAAACACATTCACATCTGTTGTTTTATTTGATCCTCACACACTGTGATTGTTCAAGGTAGATATTACTAATACCTTCGTTTTCATATAGGGAGAGATGTGAACTAATTCGGTGAAACTGGGATCTGGCTGCAGTGGGGCCTGGGAGGGCCCTCGTATTTACCTGAGGTTATCCTGCCGAGAACAGCTGCTCATCTCCCCTGCATGCGGCACTAAGCTTCCAGGAGGACTAGAACGTGAGGAGAGTAGTCTTCTCCAACCTCCTGAGGACACACGCTATGCAGGTGGAAAGGAATAAAGCCATCTAATCATGTTAATTTCCACCCCACACCGACTAGATGGGGCTGATTAGAAGGGTGCAGCAGGTGATTGATTCCCAGGTCCCATTCTCCAATCTTCACTTCATTTAGCATGACCACCTTGGTGGTATTTAACTGTCTTCCAGAGAGGCTTCCTTTCTCCTAGGAATCTTGTAGAAATAATGTTTAAGGGATTGTGTTTAAAACACATCTTCATATTGATTAAGGCATTTTTTAAACCAAAATGTAATCAGTATACACATTTTGATTTTTATATTTAATCCACAAATATAGCCTTTAGTGTTTTTCCTTCTACTACATACAATACATGATCCTAAACAATGTCATAGAACAAATATAGCAAAATATTAAGTTATTCTCTTTTGTCCATGCCAAGTATTGTTTAGCTGTTAGGAGAGGAATGTTCAATCTAATTTTCATAAACAGTCAATAATACAGCTTATGCAGACCCATGTAGGTGGTACTAACTTGATGTCTCAACAATTCTCTGAAAAAAGGAAATAAAATGATTCAGCCAATTAATTGGCTAGGCACTTGCCTGCAAGTTATCTGACAGAAAGCTTTGTTCATTTGTTTCAAATTGGCTAAGACTGGCTTACTCTAGAAATTGGGTTACTTAGAATTATGGCCTATGGAAGCATTTTCTATTGTTTCCCAAAGTATACGTTACAGATATTAATTTCCTTTTTTTTTTTTCAGAGAGAGAAGGGAAGGGAAAGAGAAAGAGAGGGAGAGGAATATCAATGTGTGGTTGCCTCTTGCGCCCCTCCCACACTGGGGAGCTGGCCTGCAACCCAGGCATGTGCTATGACTGGGAATCAAACCGGCAACCGTTTGGTTCGGAGGCCCACATTCAGTCCACTGAGCTACACCAGCCCGGGCCCCAATATTAATTTCTCAAGATGATGAAAAGTGTTACAGAATCTAACATATATTTAGCTAAACACCTAGGTTAAATAAAATTAAATGATTTTTTTTTTAACTGCAGGACTTCTCAGAGCCTTTGTTATGGGAATGGGCATCCTGAATTTTCTTGTAGGAGCTAGAGTGCAGCAGTTCCAAAATCTGCTTATCCATGGGCCCTTTTGTTCACAGAACACCTCGTGAGACAATATTCCATGGAACAAATGTAGAGAATCACTACAGCAAGTGAAATGTCACCAACACTTTATGCCAGAGTAGAATCCTGAAATCAACCAGTGAACAGTAGTAGTGTGTTAGTGGAAGTTAATTAGTGAAGTTCTTTTCAAATAGTCAGTTCAAACCTCAGTGTTTTTAAGAAAAATATCATCACAAAAATCAGGGCTAGTAATTGTTTAATGTATGTATACACAGGATCTGGCAGAAGTAAGGCCTGTTTGAGTGTGGTTGGTAGGGTAATAATATGGGTCTAATAATTTATAGTTTTAATTTGAAAATTTCACCTAAAATGTCAAAAGGTATGCTTGAGTGTGATATTGTTATGTTACAGAATTACATGCTTATGATTTTGTAATAAAAGATTTTGTAATTAAAACGGGCATTATTTGTGCCAGACCCTGTATATCCCTAGGAATTAAGAAATTAACATTAGTTAATGATTAAGCTTAATCATTTCACAGATTCTAAGATGTTAAGTAAGTCCTGTGCTGGCATTTTGCAAGCATCTAGTGAAAAGCCGCTGTCAGAACATCACAGCTTCTCATCCTGTTTGGAGTTTTACTCTCCTTTCTGCCCTCGTGCGTGATTCCATTGATGGCATCACTGACAAGATACGTTCTAATTGCTTTCTGGTATCAAGCCCTGTTTTCTCCATACATAGTGATTATCCACAATGATTACTATTCAGAACACTGACCTGATCTCTAAAACTACAAGAAGAGGTCATGTCTTTATGGTGGCTGGTCTCCCCTGGCCCCTTCCTGAGTACTACAGGCACCATGGCAAGCACTGCTTTCCACCGTATTGGACACAGCCAACCTGCCGTCCTGAGATCGGCCTCAGCTCCAGGTGGCTGAAAGTGAACTTGTTATCTTTACCATGAGTCAGTTCCTCTTCCTTTTTTCTCTCCCACCCCAGCTAATACCATAAACATCCTTTTAGCCTCCAAAGTTAGAAAGTTATGAGTAATTTTATTTCTTCCTCTTCCTTGCCATCTATTAGTTGACAAATCCTGTTGACAATACCTCTGAAATATTTCTCATGTTTACATCTCCCTTTCACTTCCACGGGTATTGCCCCAGTTCAAGATCCTATTTTTGTTAGACAAACCCCGTGGCCCCTTTGCCATTACCTTTTCCCCATCCAATTGATACTTCCACCCCCGTTGCTAAGATCCTTAACATTTCTGACTTCTCTTCCTCCTCCTCTTCTGTTTGCTCCTCCTCCGTTTCCAAGTGTGTTAAACACAGTGTCATTCAGTCTTTACAATGGCTGAGATTGGTGCTGTTACTATTGACATTTTATAAACGAAAAAGAAACAACTGAGGCACAGAGAAGATGTGTAATATACCCAAAGTCATACAAAGATGGATATATATACAGTTTCAATCTGGAGGGTTCTGGCCACATACCTAAGCTCTTGCCCCCTAAGCCATGAACTCTGACAACATGTGGACCTTCTGAAAAACAACCCCAAGTGGGGAAAACCCTCATCTCAAAAACCTTTGCTGGCTCTTTCTTTTCTATACAACAGTGTGAAGACTCTTTAGAATGGTGCACATATTTTTGTCTGAAGTGTTTTTATTTTGCATTCATTTAAAAAAATCAACTGTATTAAAGTTTATATTCAATAAAATGCATCCATTAGGAGTACATCCCTATAATTTTTGACAAAATTATGCACCAGCATAACCACCATCAGTCAAAACATAGAATATTTTTATCACTCAAAAAAATCCCTTGTGCCCCTTCCTCAGCTATCTCCACACATGCCTCTGGCCTCAGACAACTACTGACTGGTTTTCCGTCGCTAGAGATTAGATTTATTTTTCTAGAATTTTCATGTATATGGAATCATACAGTATTTTGTGTCTGACTTTATTTACTCAGCATAATGTTTTTGAGATTTATCTATGTTGTTGA
The DNA here is from genome assembly GCA_004026765.1 of Micronycteris hirsuta. Lineage (NCBI taxonomy): Eukaryota > Metazoa > Chordata > Mammalia > Chiroptera > Phyllostomidae > Micronycteris > Micronycteris hirsuta. Next base: position 158,853 of record PVJI01000546.1, read on the forward strand.
ATGTATCAGTAGTTGATTCCTTTTTGTTACTGAATAGTATTATAATGAGTATACGACATTTTGTTTATCCATTCACGTGTTGGTGGATATCTGGGCTGTTTTCAGTTTTTGGCTTTCATGGGTGAAGCTTCTGTTGAACATTCACAAAGGGATCTTTGGGCAGGGGTTTGTTCGAGTGGTATATTAGGGCTTTTGAGTATAAAGGACAGAAATCTACCCCCAGAGTAGGTTCCACAACTGGAAAATCTAAAGTTGACCTTAAAATTTGTCATTAAAAATGTCTTCTTCACTTCCTCTCTCAGATACCCTTTCCTCTTTGTTAGCTCCATTCTGATGAAGCCTCTCTCATCATGGTGATAAGGTGGCTTCCGGCAGCAGTCTCAGACCTACAGCCTACCCCTCAGCAGCTCCACTGGAAAAAAGAGTTTTCTTTGCCTCACACATTCAATACAAATTTTTGAACTAAATCCAATTGGCTCTCATTAGGTCATGTGTTCATTCTTCAACCACTTGTTACAAACAAGGGGATGGAATTCTTTGACTTGTCAGGCCTTAGTCACATGCCCTCTTCTGAAGCCAGGGCTCCCCGCAACCACATTAACTTAAACTGCATGGGGGTCGGGAGAGGTGGCTCCCCAAGGCGAGTGGAGCATCGTTATCAAAAGCAGGGAAGTGCCTGGCAAACTGGCAGTCACCATCGGTCCTGGCACTTCATTCCGTTCTACCCATCTTTCCCCTCTGGTCTTCTGTTCCTGAATGCTAAGAACCAGATTTTCTGGACACTGTAAATTATTTATTCCTCAAAGAACTGCGATTTTCCTCTGCTTAACCTCATCTATGCTATTCTTTTGCCTGTGGCTATGGCAAGCTTACTCAGTTCCTACGTCCAGTTCAAGTGTCTTCTACCTTGGAAAGCATTCCTAAACTTGCCCCTGCCTAGATTAGTCTCAGGGCACCTTATCTATATTCTGTCATAGTTCTTACGATGAAATGTCTAATCATAGAACTGGTTTCTTATAATCTTCACCTCCCCTACTAAACACAGTCAGCATGACAGCCCATCACTGTCTTGCTCATCTCAGTGCTCCCCAGGGCCCAAATGCAGTGCCTTTTATACAGTGTAAGCTCCATAAATACTTATCGATTGATTCTGGACTTGCCATCCATTAAGAGAAGTTAATGGAGGTTTTCTGATTCCCAGCAGATGACCAATTTTGGAGTGTAGTATCAGTCAAATTTCTAAGGATCAATAGTAGTCTTCTTTGGATTTTTCTTTTTCTTACTCAAAGAATATTTTTAAAATAATTTTATTGTATTTTCTCCTTGGCTTTAACAATATGTAAACATTTCAGAAAGTTTGCAAATATAAAAGTGTAAAATGATAATAAGCTTCTTCCTAGCTTAGGGCCATTGCATGTGGAAGGCTGGAGCCCCCACACCTTCACCTACCTGGTTCCTTATCAGTCACATCTCAGCAGGAACTTCACTTTGGCCTTGAGACATTACCTTGCAGCTCAGGGCTTTTTTTTTATAGCACTTATCCTGATAAAAATATATCCTCTAAGTTGGTATGTGTATTTCTGTCTCTCTTGACTATAAAATAAGCTGTGTGTGGTTAGGGACCTCATTAGCTTGGTCACAGTGTTTTCCCATTCATAGAGCAGTGGCTAGCACATAGTAAATGCTCCATAAATATTTATGGCATCAGTTAATGAATGGGAATGCTCTTGTAGCAGAGGTAACCATTGCTTACATAGTTTTGTTTTCTTCCACACATATAAACACTATACACTCAGATGTGTATGTGTCCGTGTGCTTCATTCCCACACACACTGTGTACACATATGCATAGTGTATGAGGTATACGTAATGTAATTTAGGTCCATCACACACCTTGTCTGTGTCCCACTCATGCTCACTCACTCCTTGCTCACCATTCCCTCTGGCCGCTTTTCCCTGCAAACCCTGGGGGGACTCCGCCTGAGCCCTTGCTCTGGCTGCAGGAGCCTTTGCAGCCTGCGTTCAGACAGGCCAGAAGTGCTGCGAGCTCACACCTCCACCAGCAGCACTCACCCAGGGGTGAAGTGGGATTGGAGGGTAACTGTCCTGGCTCCCACGCTTCTCTGGGGGCACATCTCTGGAGAGTGTTCCACACCATTTCTGAGTCCCCAGTGGGACTGATGCCCAAGTGGTAGCTAGACTGATAATGTTGACCACTTTCCATCCCAGCCCCGTGTCATCGCCCACCTCCATGCCACTGCTTCCTGGAATCACCTGCTAAATAAGCTACTTGCACTTGACAGCTAAGTCTGAAGGTTCATTACCTGAGACAAGGAAAAACTGTAAAAATAGTTTTGTAAATGGTAAGAAAATGGCCTTTGCTCCTGTCAAATTCCATCTTGTAGATTTTGCCTTCTGCCTCCTCTTTCCTCTCTGCTGCATGGACGGGGTGAACACCCATTCATAGTCATGTGTACTTAATTCTTTGGGAAGCAGGGCAGAGAGAACACCTTTAGTGCTGTCTCTACTCAGAATGTGATCCTGCCCAGCCAGCACCAGTGGCTTCAGAAATTCCAGAGGCATCCACATTATACATGCCTCTACATTCAGCTTCTCTCTTATCTGTTTCTAGTTTCTGTTTTCAAGGCATTCCATTTTTCTCCTTTCCCCTTCATCCTCAGCCCCTCCTTTACAACAGCACCAAATTAAAAAAAACCGACACACTGCCACAACTCAAAAAGCTTTTGAAAAAGGCAGGTGGCATGGCTTGAATGTTCCTAAACTCTAAAACTGCACATCACAGACAAATGAGGGGGGCGGGGGCCGGGAGCTCCTAGTGGAGGAAGCCCTCAGGCCACAGCAGGCTCTGGGGGCACAGTGCCTCTAACGTGGCCTTGACTGGGGCATCTGTCTTGCTGAATTTGGGTTTGAATTATAGATGTTACTGAATGAAACATTAAGGCTGTGTCCATCGGGACAGCTCTAGCTCTCTTGCCTGTTAACTTTTGTGCAGTGTTGTTCAATTTTATCTAAGCATTCCTTCAACTTCGTTTTGGGTAGATACTCTTTTCATTCATTCATTCCTGCATTCATTCATTCCATACTGACAGTGACTAAGTGCTGGGGCTACAAATTTGTCTAAGGCCCATTCTTTACATCCAAACATTTCAAAATCTCTTTAAGGGAGATAGACAAGAAAATCAATAATTGCAATGCCTTGCAGTTGATGATGTCCTAGGGTGGGAGCTGAGTGGAATGACTTAAGAGCAAGTGCTACAGAGTCAGCCTTGTCCTGGCTTGGGGATCCACAAGGGTATCCCAGAGGAGGAAGCAGGGCCCAGCTGTCAAGAGCCAAGGATGTGGGTCAAATACGCCTGGCTCCTTAGTCTCTGCTATGTGCTAAATTGACTGACTTTACTTAAACTCCTTGAGCCTCAGTTTCCTAATCTGCTAAATGGTTAAAAAAGAAAACGTCTGCATCATGAATTCTGCAAAATAAATGGGATAGAGCCTGAAGTGTGCTGAGCAAGGTTCAAAGCATACAATAGCAACTTAATAAATGTTTGTTAATTTTAACAAATCAACCACAGAATGTTGGGAGATACCCAGTGCAGACCCGGAAGATGGGTATAATTTGTTGGATGAGGTGATGCCTCGCTGGAACATGAGGAAGGTGAATGATGGTGCATTGCCAGGCAAATAAATGTTTCCCTCTTTCTATTCTCATGGGCACCAGCAAAACCTGGCATATACCTGTGTCAAAATCCACAATTTATCAGAAATAAAGCCAGTGATAGTAACAATCTTACTGGCCACAAAGGCAGTAAGATACAGGCAAACAGGCTTTTTCTGGACTATTATCTTCTGATGGGCTGTCAGGTATGTATGAGCTTGAGGGAGGGTGAGTGCCACTTCCCTTCTGGGGCTCCCATTGATCAAGTGAGATGTTCAGTGTATTTTCAGTTATGATTTGATTTTCTCCCTCCTTCTCTCCAGTAAAGGGATGTTCAGAGATGTAGCAATTAGAATTCAATATGCTAATACAATGTCTCATTAGCACAGCCCTACAACCGCCTCTAGTGGTACATGTGCAACAGCAAGAGAGTTCCCGGAAATTAGCTTGGCTTCCAGCCGTCCCCATCTGAATCTTTCCTCAACTTCTTGGTGATTGTAAAGAGTCGGGCTCATTTCAGCAGTGGGAATTTCACTGGGCTGGTGATCCCAAAACTCATTCAAAAAATTAATCCATTTTTCTCTACCTTAATTTTTTTTTGTTTGGTGGGGACATATTTCATGACACATATCTGCTTCTTTCTTGCAAATATTTCATTCAAAATCAGTCTTCAAGTTTTCAAATTTTAAAGGCAAAATAATCAATCATTGTCTAACAGGATTAAGAGGACTTACATAATTCTGGGGAGGAGATGTAGTTGCTTGTGCTAATCATTTTGTTTATGATTCTGCAAGGTATTACCACTTCTCAGCCAAGTGAATTCTCACTGCATTAGAAAGGTGTAGATGCTTTTCCAACAGATTTTGGTCATCTGTTGTATTATTTAATGGCTTCAGTGGCATTTTCCTTTGTGAGCTACTGCCTTAAGTCAAAGTCATACTCCTGTTATCCTTTTTACTTCCTTCCTTCCACCCTTTCTTCATGCTTCCCTCTTTCCCTTCCTTTCTCCCTTTTTACTTCTTCCCCTTCCTCTTTTCTTCTTTCACTTCTTTCCTTACTTTCCTCCCTTCCTCCTTTTCCCCCTCTACAAACATTTATATTCAACCCCGTTATATACCAGGTGCCATTTGAAGCACTGAAGATGCACTGATTAACAAGGCACATGTAGTTCCTAGGAGCATGATGGGGAAGGCAGGTGATAGATCAACAGTTAACAAGATAAAATCAATGACCAATAAGTGTGCTGAAGAAACAAAAAGATGTGATGAGTAGGAGCTTTGGAGGAAGCTTTGTGGTCATGAAAGACTAAGAAGGAGCCAGCCAGTAAGCCCTGGAGCAGAGAGGAGCTAGCAACTGCCCAGAAGTTAGCAAAGAGGAAAGTGAGGATATGGAGCATCACGTTGGGGCCAGAGCATGCAATATGGTGATGGGAATTTCCAATCTGAGGTAATGTTTTGAGGAACAGGGGACGTTTTTAATTTAGCCACAGTGAATTAGGTGCATGTGCTGACCATATTTTCCAAACCGATTTTTTTCTGGCTATTTAATTTCAACCCCCATTCTAAAGTGAGAGTATTTGTTTGCATGTGGCTCTACATTATTGAGATATCTTTTATCAAAAGGAAAAAGACACTTAACTCAGGGAGTGTTGCAGAAACCTTAGATTGAAGGACTGAAGTGTGTACCATCCACTTGAGTTCAGAAGGAAAATAGCTTTTGTTACAGACAGTTGCTCTGCTTCCTAAAGCATGAACTCAGAGGTACAATAATTTAGTCAAGTAGTTAATTTAGTTGTGTTCAGCTTAACTAATTAACACCAATTCCATGCTTGATTTTTCCCCCCATTAACTAAACAAAAGCCATCTCTAATGAGTTATGAATACAGGGCCAACTGACTGACTTTGTTGTGGAGAAGGCTAATGAGGAGGGAGCTATAAACATTTGTAGGAAATGGATAGGCAAAGACATGATAGTCAATGTATTTAACCATTGGTGCAATATGGGCACTAACCAGTCAGAATGCACAGGAGTGTGTGGGTGCCACCAGGCTACTTAAAAATGGCTTCAACTCAAAAGTCTAAAGTCTGAAGTCTTGTATAAAATCAGTTAATCACATATGGGTGACACTCAACGTACAGTTCATCCTGAGGCAAATTCCTCTCCAGATGTGCACCTGTGAAGTCAAACAAATTATATGCTTACAAAATACAATCCAATTTGGGTTAATGAACAAGGCTTTCTGGGGCAGAGACCCTGCCTTCCAAACATACTGGGGTGAGGGCCTGGCCCCCAAGGCTTGGGTGGCTTCACCTAGGTGTGTCCAGAAGGCAAGGGTGGCCCTCTTGCTATGTGTTTCTGGGAGTTAGAACTAATGGGGAAGAAATCATAGGCAGACAGGTTTCAGGTCAACAAAGAAAGGCATGAAAGATAGAGCTGCCTAAGAAAGGAATTTGTTTGAGAAAAACAGAAGCTCTCTTTTGCTGAAAGGATGCCAGACGAGGCTGTGAGGTTGGGTAACTTTCCCAAAGTTAGCACTGCAGCACCATCTTCTGACCTTGGTGACGTGTGGGTTAGGATTGACTGAGAGTAACGGCATTGAAATATACACACATACTTTTATATTTATATGTTTAATATATAAAGATATTTTCTATTTCTACATATGTATATATTCATTACATATATAAATACACATACATATATAAATATTTAATATCCGCCTTTCAGAATTAAGCAATCCTATTCTAAGCATGGACGAAAGAATTGTTTTATTTGGTGTCTCTTATAAATTGTCACCTGCTTTCTTCTCTTAGTCTAACATAAAAAAAACCCCAAAACTTGTGCATAAACAAGGTTGAGGAAGAAGTGAATCATCTCACCTCTTCCCGTCTAACATCAGTGTTAAGATAGGTTGCGGCTGCAGGTCTGGGCCAGTCATCTGCATTCCATTCTAGACCCCCTGGCATCTTCTGCTTCCACCTCCAGGCCCTCTGACAAGAATCAATGTGAAAAGGCAGCATAGAAGTGGCTGCAGTGTGGAGGCTGTAATTACGATTATGAAGGGCACACAGTTTACAAGGAGATCTTGAAGGATTTGTCACAGACTTTGTTTTGTCTTGCCATTTGGACAGTCCCTGCTCATCTCCTCTCATGAGGATAGAATCTTAGAACCCCAGGTGATCTTTAAGGACACTAACCACATAGTTTTTAAACAGTGTTTTATAGAGGTCTAGTATCAAGAGAGGGAACTGGAGTTTTTAAAGTGGGGAGGATACAAGAGGAACAGAGCAAAGAAAGCAGCTGGGACTCCAGCCCCAGAAGCAAACTTCAAACAGGGCAACTTTGCTTTTCTCTGTTTTAGTCATTAGGGTTCAGTAGGAGATTCCATTTAATTAAAAAAAGTGGAGGTCTCTTAAAAAAGTGGGTTCAATATTCCAATATAAACCTATCTTCTCTCTGCAGAGACAAAGGCTCAGAGATACTGAAGGGGGTTCTCTTCAGGCCACCCACCTTATCCATGGTAAAGACAAGCTAGGATCCCGCACTACAGTCTCTAGCTATGGCTCTTCCCACCATTAGTCACTGCTGATGGAACACAGGGACACTCCCAAGTTTTGGCACTCAGCAAATGCGCATGGTGATAACGATGGTAGGTAGATACTGCTCATGCGTTCCTGCCATGTGGCCAGTGCCTCAGAGACATTTTTTTCCCTTAATCTTCACAACAGTGCTCTGAGTTAGGAGCTCTCATTCATTCCGTATCATGGTTGGGGAAATGAGGTTCAAAGAAGTTAAATCACTTGCTCAATATCACAACGTTTATTAAATGTTAACTAAGAGAAAAAGCTTCTAGCCCAAAGATGGCAAACACAAGGATGGTGGACCTTGTTTTATCTGGCCTGGCACCTTGTTTCTACCCAGCGGCAGTGCCGGCCGAGCTCTCGCTTGACTGTTAAGGAGTAGTTACATTCATATGGTCCTAAAATTACTTCAGCCCTTTGAAGGAAACCGCAGGGCTGATTTGGCCCCCAGTGAAAATGAGTTTGACACCCCTGTCTAGACAATAGATGTTGGATTTGAACCCAGGTGGTCTTAATCCAGAGGCCTCAACACTAACCACTCTGCTCTCTTGTCTTCCTACACTCTCAGCTTCTGATGGAGGACAGATACTATCAGATAATTTTATCTAACCTTACCGTATTTTTTTACCAGCATAATGATATCCGGCAACCTTTCCTCTATTGAATGTTCTACTTCTATAGTGTTATGCCATTATGTAGCATGAACTTGATGAAGATAATTATCCTTCCTATAGCAAAATAGTCAATCTTCATTAATTTGTACTTATTAGTAAATGGCTGGTGTAATTTGAGAAAGTCTCAATTATAGAATATGTATTATTTTATTCCTTTTAAACACACACCTTAAAAATTATATAAGAATACTCCCATTTGGGAGTTACTTCAGTGATTTGTTCTTAGCATTAATACTATTTACATGTAAATGAAGGAAAGTTTATTATGAGAACTTGCTTATTATTCTCTAACCAATTCTGCCCAACAATCTATGCAGATAGACCTCATTATCTCTTACCAGGCCTGTTGTGGTGGCCTGCAAACTCATTGCTCTCAGCTCCACCACCATGTCCTTCCCATGTAAATTTCTCAATGGCTACTGGTAAAATTCAGCATAAAAGCACACCATGAGCTATAGTCCATACCCCAAACTGTATCAGTGTTTAATTTATCTGCCACCTTGTCCCATTTCACCCCTAAAGTTCCAGCTACATGGCTGAATCCCTGATCTCTTAGGTTCTTGACTGTTTTCTGAAGCATGGCCTGGGGTTACCTTACACGTGTAGCACCTGTTCCAAGTCCACTCATCCTAGGAAGTCTTCCTGGGTTCCAGATCTCAGTCATCAGTTTCTCTCATGAACTCCTCTAGGGCTTTACTTCATCCTGGGGCCTACTTTCATATTCAGTTTTATTCAGATCAAGTGTTTACTTCTCTTATTTCCTCTGCTCTGCTCTGAGCTCCATGAGGGCAGCCATCTTTACAGTCCTGCCACCTGGGTAATCAGTACATGTTAATTGAATAGGATCCTAGGGAGAGGTGTGTGTGTCTGTGTGTGTCTGTGTGTAGGGGAGGCAAAGGATACTTGGTAAGAAAAAGGAGTCACAGGAGACAATATCAACGATAAGGAATCCCTCCGCCCCCAATTTGAACTTCTTGCATCATCTACATTAGAATGATTTTTGGTGCTAAATAAGCATATAGATTCTCCAACCTGGCCAAGGCCTATGAGAACACGGTTTCTGGGTGTGGGGCCAAGGGTTTGCATTTTCAACATGCTCTCTAGCTGATCTATACACAGTAGTGTCTTAGGAAACACTGCCCTGTGAACTAGGATTCACATCAAGCCTACTTTGAAGAATCAATGTGAGTTCTGAGTGACATGGGGAGAACAAGGGAGCCTTTGGATCCTCAAGAATCTAGGGCATGTGCCCCCTCCTGGGACACTTCCCTTGCCTTCCCCCAAAAGGGTTAGGTGGTCCCTCCCCTGTACTTCTTTTGCAAACACTTCATGGAGCATTTCAGTAAGGCAGAATAGCAGAGGTCAAGGGTAGCAAAAATATAAAAAGCGACAGTTGAACTAGTGATTACTATGATAAATCCCAAATATAGAATTCTGTGATTGGGTCTAAATCTCTGTCAAAAAGCCAACAAAAGTAAATGCATACTAAAAAATACTAAGCATTGGAAAACATTGGTTTAGATCTCAAAAAGACCCTTACTGATTCTGTACTCTTGAGGAAATTAGCTAACCTAAGGCTTCTCTTTCTTTAAAAAGGGGGAAGTAATAGTTCCCCTATCATAGCGGTATTTTAAGAATTAAATGAGATCCTGTGTTGGAAGTGGTAAATTGAGGGCCTGAAGCAGAATATGTGCTCACTCAGTGATCCTATGATAATGATTATTAGCACGATTAGTTTTCAAGTCTTATTTTTTTGCATGATTATAACCCTTTTCCTTACCTCTGTGTCCAGGCTCTGTGCCCAGAGCTTGGAAGGACCAGGCAGTGCTTGGTGGTCACTTAATGTCCTGTTGAACAAAAGGAAGACTGACTACAGTGTGGTCAGGAGGTAGAACCAGGGGGACAGAACTTTCCAGGGGGCAAGTTATGACTTTCTTGAGCAAGGGTCCCCCCAGTACCCACTCTTCCTGACAACTGGTTGAGATTCCAGGCCAGCTGGTTGTCTGCTTATTTACATAATTAATCTAGTACAAAGTCTTTTTATGACGTTCCTCAGCTTTCTTTTTTCCAGGATAAATAACCCCCCAACTCCTCAATCCATAAGCCCCAATTTTACAACCTTTTATCATTTTTGTGACTCTCTCCTGGATGTTCTTTGGGCCCTATTCAAGTCTTATCTAAATTTAGCAGACATGCCACACAGACAATTAGGAGAGCTGAACCCATTAGCACCTGGGACCATCTTAGTCAATAATTTGGATCTGAATCTCTCTCCCTTTCTCCGTAAGAGTCACATGGAGAATTTTTAACACCTTTTCCACTGACAAATGGACTGTCAGTTTTGCTTTCTCACAGGATATTTTTTCTTCTACAGTCCAGAAAAGCCAGTTTCCGTAAAGGAAGAAACCAAAGGACACCCCTGAGCCCAATAGGGGAGTCTTTCCTAAATGGGTTTCATGTGTACCATTTTAGTGAATGGGGATGGCAGGAGTTTATAGTGGTCAGAGAGAGAGGTGACTGCCACCTTGAACCTAGGCTGCTAGAGGACTTGTGGAGACCACATACTCTCTGGAAGCTTCTGCAGAGTCTCCTGAGGCAGGCCTGCTGCTCTGTGTCCTGTGATCTTATCTGACTTTCTCTGGAAGGCCATTTTCTTAACTGACTTCAGGCTGAGCCAAAGAACTGAGCTGCCAGAAGGTGGAGGAGAGGCCGACTCTTGTGTTTTCAACATGGAGCAGTGGTCAACACATGGCTTAGAAAGACTGCCAGTAAAATTATGTCATGGCTAAGAAGAGAGGGAATTCCTGGGTTTCTTAGATTGAAGATTTTCTAGCTAGTGATATTTTGAGAACAGAAGAAAAAAGAAGGAGGCTGGCAGAACTGAGATTGTAGCTTGTCATTTTGCAAAGACGAAACCCCATCATTGCCACTTTGTGCTGCACATCAATATCCTCTCATGGTTCTCTCTCTCCTGCACCGCATTCCACCACCAACCCCGCCTCCAAGCGTGGCCTGATATTTCTCAGGGATTTGTCTGACAGGGTGCAAACAGCAGGGATATATGAGTATATTTGAACAAGGATTAGCAAATATAGACATTTCTGTGTTGCTACCATGTCAACAATTTCAAGGTGAAACCCCTACCAGTCCAGCAGCTAATTTGGTGAGGGAGATTATTGTTTTGTGCAAAAATCCAATAAAATCCATTGGGGCTTTTCTTAGCATCACACATAGCTCTGGTCTGAAGATCAATAAGGCAGAACCTCCTCTTTATTGCATGTTAATAATGCGTAAGCAGAAACCAGAGCAGGGAGTGGGGCCTCCCTGTCTCCCAACAAAATGCTTGCCTGGCTTGGTGGTCAGTAGCACAGGATTGGTGTGATGGTGGCTGTGGGACTCATTTGTGGCCACAATTGACTTTAAGCCAGTGAGTCTTAAAAGTACAGTACCTTCTGCAAGGTGACAGAACTTCTCATGGTACTTATGGCGTCTTTAGAAAAGCTATATCCTGACTTGAAGTGCTTCATAATGCTCACTAAACACACATTAACCAAGTGAGTTAATAACAATTAATAATCAAGAGAGTGTGGCTGTGATGCTTCAGGAATGAATTTAGAAATGGTTCTAAGTTTCCAGTGCTGCCTGAAGACAGACCTTTTGGTGATCTTGGATCTAGACATAGCAGAAAGGGCTTGGAATATTCTATTAGGGCTGCTGGGGAAAAGCATCACAAACTGGGTGGCTTAAAACAACAACAACAACAACAACAAAAATATATATGTATTTTCTTACAGCTCTGGAGCAAAAAGTCTGAAATCAAGGTGTCAGCAAAGCCATCCTCCCACTAAAGGCTACAGGGCAGAATCTGTTTCATGCCTTTCTCTTGGCTTCTGGCGTTGCCGGCAATTCTTGGCATTCCTTGTCTGGTAGATGCATCACTACAATCTCTGCCTCCATTATCACAGAATTTTTCTCTGTGTCTCTACCTCTTATAAAGACAACTGTCGTATTGGCTTAGGCCTCCCTCCCCTCCAAAAAAACAGTCTTATCTTACCTTGATTACATCTGCAAAGACTATTTCCAAATAAGGTCACATTCACAGGTACTGGGAGTTAGAGCTTCAACATATCTTTTGAGGGGGGCACAATTCAATCTTTCACAGACTTAGATGCAGATGTTGGTGATTCAGCCTCGGGCAAGAGGACTTGAGAGGAGCCCGAGGCATCAGACAGCAGGGAAGCTGCTTTTATGGGTGTATTAGTTTCCTATGGCTGCTGTACCAATTTACCATAAAGCTAGGGGCTTAAAACAACATATATTTATTCTCTTACAGTTCTGGAGGCCAAAATCAGTTTCAAGAGTCTGTAGTCAAGGTGACGGCTGGCGAATAGAGAAGAATACATTCCTTACCTCTTCCAGCTTCTTCTGGCTGCCAGGATTCCTTGATCTGTGGCCACACTGTTCCATTCTCTGCCTCTGGAGTCACATGGTCATCTCCTCTTCTGCATTAAATTTCCCTCTGCCGCCTTTTTATAAGGATATCTGTGCTTGCGTGTAGAGCCCACCCAAATAATGCAGGATAATCTTCTCATGCCAAAATTACTAATTCAATCACACCTATGGTGTTGTTGCCACATAAATTAATATTTATGGGTTCCAGGATTAGGACTTGATATCTTTGGGGGTCATTGTTCGGCCTAGTACAGTAGGAGTTCACCTGTTAGTGGGGGACAGGGACAGCCAGGCATCATCAGATAAGTCCTGTGTAATCACAAACATAGATGAGTTTCCTGAAGGAAAAGAACAGAGTGCTGTGAGATCTGACTTAGCCTGTGTGTTCAAGAAAGCTGTGTTAGTTGGGATGTCTGCAGAAGCAGACTCTGCAACAAGGATTTATGTGCAAACTCTTTATCTGGGAGGTGATCCCAAGAAACATTGGCAGAAAAATGGGGAAATAATACAGAGAATAAAGGGGTTGTTACCATATCAGCTTGTTACCCTTGTGGACAGCTGGAGCTGATCCCACTGGAGACTCTGGAAGACAGCGTGAGCATGCTTCAGTTATCCTCACCGACAAGTGAAGGGCTGGGGTATTTACCCACTAACTCTCCATCTGCCATTGTTGGGGGCAGCTCCTGGGTGAGTTGCAGGTGTTTCTAGTAAGCAGCCTCTGCAGAGTAGAGGTGAGTGCCAAAAGGATTCACCATGGCTACTCTGCTTGGGAAGGTTCCCTGAGCAGATGACCTCTGAACTACACCTGTAGTATAAATAGGAGGTACCTAGCAGTGGGGAGGAAAGGCAGGAGAAGATGGTAAATGAGGAAACAGAAAGTGCCACAACCCTGAGGTCAGTGGGGAACAGTCTAGTCACTGGTATGAAAAGAGTTCAGGTGGGACAGTGTCTCATCCAAACATGAGAGCTGGCAGGTACACCCTGGTATGGCCATATTGGGTGCGTATGGCAAGGGTCTTATCTGATAAGTTGGTGTTGACACGGTAGTAGTTGTTAAACATTTTGAATAGCTTCCATGCTGAGGTCAATGTCTCTTTCACTGGGTGGCGGTGGCCAGTGATTCAGAAAGTCCACTAGAGACTGATTTGCAATTGTGAGGTCCTTTGTGAAGGCTGCTGCTGTTTGGCTGCTGGGAGGTTTCATGTTGAAATCTGATTAGGTGGGAAGATTCAAGTCTTCTTTCTTAAATATATTTTATTGACTATGCTATTACAGTTGTCCCATTTTTCTCTCCCCTTTATTCCCCTCTGCCCTGCACCCCACCTCCCACCATCATTCCCCAACAAGTCTGTTTCCTTTGCCAGAATGGGGAAATTTCCCATTCTTCCTCTTCTCCTTCTGGCACCCCTATGACTTGGATGTTGGAACATTTAAAGTTGTCCTGTAGGTTCCCAAGCCTCTCCTCATTATTTTGAATTTTTGTTTTTTCATTATGTTCCAGTTGAATGTTTATTTCTTCCTTCTGTTCCAAACCATTGATTTGAGTCCTGGTTTCCTTCCCTTCACTGTTGGTTTCCTGCACATTTTCCTGTATTTCACTTTTCATAGCCTTCACTTTTTCTTCATTTTGTGATCATATGCAACCATTTCTGTGAGCATCCTGATTACCAGTGTTTTGAACTCTGCATCTGATAGGCTGGCTGTCTCTTCGTCACGTAGTTGTATTTTTTCTGGAGCTTTGATCTGTTCTTCATTTGGGCCATATTTTTGTTTCAGCATGCTTGTTATGTAGTAGGGGGTGGAGCCTTAGGTATTCACTGGGGCAGAGCAACCCAGCTGCATTGCTGCACTTTTGCTGTGTGTGGGGGAGGGGTCTGTGAGGGAACAATGATGCTTGCTGGGCTCTTGGCTGGCTTTCAGTCACTTCCTCTGCTACCCACAAGCAAATTGGGCCCTTCTGGTGCTGATTCCTGGGTGGGTGGCTTTGTGTACATTTTAGGACCCTGTGGGTCTGTCCAGTGAACTCTCCTGTGTGTCTGGGAGTTTCTCTTGTCACCTCAAGCCCCATAGGTTTTTTTCAGTCAGAGGTTTTGAGTCTTTGTTTCCCTGTGCTGTAACCTTGGGTTGGGCACTCTGTCTTGCTCCTGGTTGTTCCTCCTGGTTATCCACATGAAACTGTGGGACCACCCGCTCCACCAGCCACCACCTCACCTGGTCCTCCAGCCACTGCCTCCCCTGCCCTGGTCCTCCAGCACCGCCTTGCCAAAAGTCCTCTCCACCCCAGCTGACTGTCTCTGCCCCTCCTACCCGTCTGTTATGAATGTTTCTTCTTTAACTCCTTGGTTGTCAGACTTCCATGCAGTTTGATTTTCTGGCATTTCTGGTTATTTTTTGTTTTTCAATGCATTGTTATCCTTCTTTTGGTTGTGCGAGGAGGCAAAGTTTATCTACCTACACCTCTCCATCTTCACCAGAAGTCCCAGAAAGATTCAAGTCTTGGTGCTCATTCTCAGGTTACTTGAGCAGGGCACACTTAAGTTGCTGCCACAGGCCTGTTACTATAATTTAGGCCTGATGTTTTCTGGAATAGATGGTTTGGAGAGACTGTTATTTAAAGCTTGTCAGCTAGCAGTCCACATTTTCTTGGTGTCAGGCAATCCTTGGTTCAAGTTCCTGCTCTACCACTGACTGCTGAGTGGCCTCAGGTAGATCTCACTGATTCTCAATTTCCATCTGTAAAATGAGGTAATGACACCTGCCCCCGAGATTACATGCACCGGTGGACACAGAGGAGGGTCCAGTGTTTCCTCTGTTTTTAAGCATTTACTTACATACATGTCTTACTTTATTTATTGCAAAGGCTTTTGTTCACACTGGCCAGGTCTTTGTGAATTGTTGCTTGAGTCAGTCAGTGAATGGCAAATACTACAAGTCACTGACTTAGTTGAACACTGGTTCCACTGGGCTCTACTGCATGTGTTTTCAGTAGAGCAGCCTGATATAGAAGAACTGGTTTGGAATCAGGCTCCTAGACCAGTTCCTATACTTATGGCAGGTGTGAAGTGGGCTGATTGAAGCTTTCTGCCCATCAGTGGTGACTAAGAGTCCTGTCTCTTAGGGCTGAGGTGCAAACTCAGGAGGTCAAGACAGACAAAGCCAATGCTAGAGGGTCACAGGGCTCTCAATAAATATGACCTGATACGATTCTTGGAACAGGAGCTCCATGAGGGCAAAGCCCTGACATAGCTTATCCTCTGCTGGGTCTTCTGTGCCCACAACAAGATCTGACAAGTAGGAGGTGTTCAACAAATATGCACTGAACAAATGAATGAATGAACAACTGTATGAATGAGCGTTCCTGGAGGTGAGATCAATAACCTGCATTTCTGAGCTCTCCCCACATGATTATGGGATACAACCATAACTGAGAACTACTGGCCAAAATGTTTATTTTATAGATGAGGAAATTTCAGTCAGGGTTGCTCAGTAATTTACCCCAAGAGCAGTTGGTTAATTTATTCAACACACAGCCAGTCCTTCCCTTTATTTAACAAACCTTCATTGAGCACTTACAAGGTTGCTGGTGGTATTTAAAACCCAGGTCCTATCAAAAAGAATAAGAGATTCTCCAGCCCTTGATAAACTCATGAGCTGGTAAAGGATTCAGATGTATAAACAAAAGACTGCATTGCCATGTGCCATGGTATAATGTTTACACACGTAGTGTGCTGAAGGTATACAGAGGAGTGAGCATTCATTCTGCCACAGAGCCAATGAAGACCAGCTGGGAAGGTTATATTTAGGATGACAGGGAATAGATAGGCTAGGAGGTTCTCCGGCAGCTAGGAGTGAGGGGTAGAAGGCACAGGATGAGCAAAGGCACCGAGAGGGTCATAGAACTGGTGAATTGGGTAGAGGGTCAAATTTTCTGCAATTGCTAATATAGGCTGAGAGAAAAGTACTTCAGGTAGAATTAACAGTAAGGTCAAAGGCCTGGAATCAACATACAGATTGATATGTTTAAAGAACTAAAAGCTAAATTGTGTGCATGAAGGGAGAATGGCAAGAAATGTAGTTAGATAGAATGACAGAGGCCACATCATTCTGGTCTTTGTAGGCCATAGTAAAGAGTTCAGATTTTATTCTCAACACAGTGGAAGCCCTTGGGAATTGTAAACCGGGGACATTCAATAAGTCAAGTTTTAGGGTCACTCTTGCTACTGTGATGAGCACAGAAGGTACATTTGCAGTGGTGAGAGTCGTCAAGAGCCTGTGATTGTAACCCAGGTAGGAAATTACAGTTAGGATAGACGAAGTTGATGGCAGTGAAAATAGAAGGAAATGTACTCATCACTATGAGATTTTGTAAAATGTAGTTGGGGTGTGCCGTGTGCTTGAGTTCTGTACTCATTCCCTCCTCTCATACCCCATCCTCAGACAGACCACACTAACTGGGCCCATGGTGGCAGGGGCATGGATTCAGGAAGACATCTTGACTTGGATTGAGACCCAACAGGGCATCTATAGAATAAAAATATTCCAAATGTTATTTCAATTTAATTCAACAAGGTGTTGACCCTTACTTTCATTAGGACTCTCTCAATTTTAAGGATTAATACCCAATTCAAAATGGGAAATGTATAGTTAACTAAAAAAGTTCAGGGATTTGAGCTTCAGAAACAACCAAATACAAAATCTTGAATATGGTCAAATGGAATTGGTTTTTCTGTATCTCTTGGATCTGTTTTCTTTTGTGGTGACTTCACCCTCAGGCAGGCACTCCCAATGAGGTATCAAATGACTATAGGCAGGCCCAGATTTATAGCTTCATAGTTTCAAAATCTAGCACAAAAAGAGCTCTTGTTCCCCAATCACTCTTGTAGAGGGATGCCCATGATTTACTCAGCTAGGGTCCTGAGGACATTTCTAATTCAGGCACCATGCCAGGTGGGCTGTTAAGATTGACCAGACTAGGGTCGCAGTGCTAGTTTGGAGCTGGAGATGGAGTCATCCTTAATTTTATAGATTAAATGTGAAGAGTGAGGTGGTTTCCAGAGGCAAGCTGGGCACTGCTGCATGAAGCTGAGAGATAGTGGGTAGACAAGAATGACAGATGTCTACTACTAGCACCTGCCATCATATGTAAGGCTCTGCTCAGCTCTCCTGCAAGGGAATCAGAGATGAATAATTCAGTTTCTGCCCTCCAGATGCTTGCAGGGTATCAGGGACACAGACGCATACATAAGCCTCTTTAATATGAGCCTGCCTGTGATAAGTGCTCTGATTTGATGGCATCTCCGGCATCATAAAGTTCTGACTGCTTATCCAATTGGCACCTGGGGTTTGGCACATGGGTTTCCTCACATTTCCATTTTAAAAGTCAATAAATTGTTTCTGGTACTTGATTAAAAATTAAATCTGGGCATTTTTCTTTTCCCCTGATTATGGGCTTGAGATGTCCAAAGTTGACTTACAGCAGTAACATTAGGTCAGTCTGATCCAACATCTGGGAATCATGGATGCAGCCACCAGTGCAGGTATGAAGGTAGAACAGGTGGACCTGAGGAACAGTATGGGCATGGATGGGCTTCACATGAGTAGTAGCTCACAGGGGCAGTTCCAGCTGGATACTGACTGCAGTAAATGATCTTGGGTGTGTATGTGCAGGGTGACGTTCTGCTCCTCCCTACCACTGTATATCATTCACCTGTAGGGCTCCGTTTCTTTGTTTCTTCTAGGCATTCACTTTTCCATTAAACACACCTTTAGTGAACCCCATAGTGGAGACTAACTAGTTATTCATCAAGTCCTTTCCTGTTTTCTCCAGGGCACATGGCTAAGTTACATTTCCCAGTCTTTCTTAGGCTGGGTTCTGGCCAGTAGAGTGCAGGTGATGTAAGAGTGAGCTTTACTTCCGTAAACCTCCTGTGCAGTCCTCCACATACGTTTTCTCTATTACCTTGTCTGCAATCTGGAGGCAGAGGATCCGTTAGGGGACAGTAGAGCCACGAGATGGAAGGAGGTTTAAATGACTTCAACAGCCATCGATATCCCCCTCTCTGTGTATACACCCCCACACTGTCAAATAAAAAAAATCCACACACACTGTGACAAGAATGATAGATAACAAATCAGTGTTCACTTGTTGAAATTTGTCCTTCCTTCCTTTTCTTTCTTTTCTTTTCTCTGCTGTAGAGTCTAGAATTTAGCCTGCCTTGACTAAAGACTTAATACAAGAAACTGTGCTATGTGCTAAGGGACTTGGTGTTAAGCAAAGTAGGTGCAGCTTTTATTTTGATGACATTTTCAGTCTTACCTGTTATTTTATCTATTCTCATCTTCTCTGTACCTTTTTGTAGGCATTAATACATAATTCTGGGAATACAAATCTTAAAATAACTTTGGTGAATGTCCAGCAGAGTCAACTGCTAGGCTGGATTTTGAAAATGAGCATCTTGCTTATCTATTGGTTACAGTCTGATCCTGTAGGCCTCTTGAAAACTAAAGAACTTTTTTATTACATAGAAAACTTCATTTTTTTCTTCTCTCTCACTTTTCTTTCAAAACCAGTCCTTCTTATTTGCTAGAATTTCATCTATCCAATCATCCCTCTATGCATCTATCCATGCATCCATCCATCTAGCCATCTATCCATCCATCTATTCATCTATCCTTTCTTCCTACTTTCATTAGTAATAGTTGTCTTTTGTCAAATGCTTGTTTTCCAAGTGTTGTCCTAGGATATAGATGTGCATAGTCCTTTTTAATTCAAATGACAATCCTACATTACGGTAGGTGCCATAATTATCACTTAATAAATGAGAGAACAGAGGACCTAAGGCATAACTTACTTAAATCTTTGGAGCTGGTAAATGGGGAGGCAGACTATGAACTCGTGTGTATCTTTGATAGAGCCTAGATTTTGAGTCACTATGCTGCTCCTCATTCCCATAGTTCTGAGGATGCTCTCAGATGTGTCTGATGGAAGGCTTACAGAGAGTAGCTGATTTGAAGGAGTTTGCACTGTGTGTATGTGTGTGCATGTATGTATGTGTGTGCATGCATGAGTGTGCCTGTGTGAAGAGGAGGTAGTTGGAGGAGTCTGCCATGTAAACAGCTAATCCAATTAGAAAGGGCTGAACAACAGCTAAGGGAATTAAGGAGCCCTGCGAGAGAGTGGAAGGCATCCTGATGATCCAGGGTGAAGAGAAACACTGGAGTAGTAGTCTGCAAGAGGAGGGAGTTAGAAGCAGGGATTACGTGTACATTGTCCACAATGTCAGAGTATTTGATTTTACACCCTCAACCTTCCAGCTGGGTATCTTAGGTGAGGTTACCTCATTTCTGTGACTCAATTTCTTCATTTATAAAATTGGGATAATATAGTTTATACCTAAAGAGTAGTTTTAAGGACTAAATGCAATGACATTGTAAAGATTAATTAATATAATATACTTTGAACAGGATCTATCACAATAAGTTCTCAATAGATATTAGCTTCTGTTGTGGTGGTGGTGATGATGATGATGATGATTTGGGATTAGAGGCAATTGAATAAATGTTCCTCCCCTTTCCTTCTTCAAAAACAGAGCATGTGTCCCCACCAAATAAGGTATTGTCTTTTAAGCCCTGAATTGTCCCAGTTCTGCCCCAACCAGCTGTGTGGCTCTGGGCATGGCAAGTAACCTTCATGGCTTATTATTATGATGTTTTTAAGCTACAGGGAGTGCAGAGTAATATGCTGTGGAGCTAGAACTGTCTGAATTCACATGCTAGCTCCTTCACTTAATCAGCTGTGTGCCCGTGGACAAGTAATTCGACTCCTTAGAGCCTGAGTTTTTTCACCTGCAGCATGGAAATGAAACCATCTCATTGAGGCGTTTTAAGTTACAATGAAGTGATCCACACGCGGCTTCATAGCCTTGTTCCTGGCACATGGCACTCTCTCAATGAATGTTAGCTATTGTCATTATCAACTTAAGAAGTCCCTTCAACTTTATTTGGTGGGTTTTCCTTATGTGTTTTACCTCTGTTTTTACTTTGGATAATTATATTCAGTGCCCCTGGCAGTGCATTCTCGATTTGTAAACTAACTTTGACACAATCTCCATTCTGGTTGGTTCTCCAAGAAATGTTCCTCTTCAGTGAATATGATAGCAGGACTCATTCATTACCAGGTTATTTTAAGCAAGAGTGACTTTTAACTCATTACCCAGATAATTATTGCAGTTCTCCAGTTGACTTTCTGTGCACAGACTTAATAAGCTCTGAGGATACGTGGCAGTGCTTTTCTGGGCTGGGAGGAGAAAATTATTAAGGCTCTCGGGTGAAAGTGTGAAACCTTAGATGCGCAGCGAGTGCCCTCGCCAACCAGGTGGCCTCTGACTGTGAAAGGGGCCCTGTTCCTTTGGGAACCAGTGCAAGATTTTATTAATCAGGAAACATTTCCAGTGTGCCCGATGGTGTTAGTTTTACTTATGTGAAAGATGTCCAGAAGTGAGTGGGTAAATGTGCATGTGTGTACATACACATACTTACCAATAGTTATATGCAAATGCAAGCCAGGACCTAGGTAATTCTCCCTTGGTTCCCTAGCACCTATGGGTCAAATAGACAGGTTGGCCATATCCTGTGATGGTTTAGAGAAGGGATTAGCAGGCTTTTCTTGCAGAGTATTTTCTGTAAATATTTTAGCCTTTATAGGCTATAAGGTCTCTCTTTCAGCTACTCAGTTGTGCTGATACAGTGTAAAAGCACCAAAAGGCAGTACAGCTGACCCTTGAACAACATGGGTTAGAACTGCACAGATCCATCTAAACCCAGTTGTTTTTTCAATAAATACTATAAATGTATTTTCTTATGAGTCTCTTAACAACTTTTTCTTTTCTCTGGCTTACTTTATTGCAAGAATATACTATATAATACATATAACACAAGATGTGTGTTAATCTACCATTTATGTTATTGACAAGGCCTATGGTCAATAGTAGGCTATTACTAGTTAAGTTTTGGGGGAGCCAAAAGTTATACATGGGTTTTCGACTGTGCAGGGCAGTGGCAGGGGACTATTGGACCTCTAACCCCTGAGTTATTTAAGACAAGGGTCAACCGTATAGATAAATGAATGGATATGGCTGAATTCCAATAAAACTTTAGTTGTGAATATTGAAACTATGATTTTCATTGGCCACAGCTATTTTTTTTATGTTTTTCACCAATTACAAATGTAAAAATTATTTCCTGGGAAGCTATACAAAACACAGGTATAGACGGGATCTCGCTAACCAGCCATAGTTTGCTTACCCCTGCATTAGAGTCTGCATCTGTTTAAGTTCTACTCCTTCCATTGTTTGCTGTGTTGTCTTGGGCATGTTCCTTAAGTGTTCCATGCCTAAGTTTCCTCATCTATAAAATAAGAATAATAGTAATGGAACCCTCTAAGGTGGTGGGGAAAATTAAGAGTTAGTGGAGATGAAGTGTTTAGAACTGGTGCAGAGCACACCCTTGAGAAATATTGGCTGTTGATGTGATCATGTGCACTTTTATCTCATTGAACTCCTACAAGCACACTGTGAGGGAGGTATTGTTATTATTTCCATTTCCCAGATGAAGACACTGAGGTGTGAGTATGCTTAGCCATTTGTCTGAGGCCAGAGTTAGACCAAGACTTATTTATGCAAAGCAGTGGGGACCTATTTTTGATAATTAACAAGGCATTAACTGCTTATATTCTCTTTCTAATGATGCTCCACAGATCTCCCCATCCATCAGAATTTGACTATGGCTATCAGAAACTGGCCTTTGACAAGGGGATATGGAGGGGTGAGAGAAGTTACAAAACAAGAAGATGGTCAAGAGGAGGGAGTGAGAAATCAAATGCCAGTGACAGAGCAGTGGTCACTGCATTTTTCCATTTTCTTTCCATTGTTCTCCTTTTTGGATACATTCTGGAATTTGCATCTGGGACATCACTGTCAGGTTTGCAAATTGCTGGAGGTTGCAATTGCAAGATGTACATTTATCCTCTCCCATTACATGATTCTTCCCTCCCTAATGCACCAAATTAGAAGATTGGCTGAATTTTATTATCCCCAAAAAGTAAAATTTCAGCTTAAATCACAAATCTCTGTGATGTACTTAGCAGCTACAACGGCTTCTAGCCAGCAGCTATTTCTCCTTATTCCCTATTTCCCTGAGAATAATCAGGTCTATTGTGATTTAGAGATGCATTAGCTCTACTTAGAGTTAAAGATCAACTTTGACTTCTAAGGAAGTCACCCAGGATTTAAATGGTAAGAATCCATCCCATTTAGAGTTTGGTATATTCCCCCCTTTCCCTCCTTGCTCATATTTATGACAGGATAAAAGAGCTAAGAGAGTATCGGAGTAGATTCTGGAGGAATTTACATTACTGTGGTGGTGAGGGGCGGGGACGGAATATCACATGTGGCGGGTAGCTGGCAAGTTCTGCATGTTCCTATGTGGTCAGTTTCCAAAGTTTGTTCTCTGGAAAATAGATAGCTCCGACTTAGAGGAGTCTGCTTACCATGGGATGGCCTTCATGACAGTCCCTAGACCTACCCTACCCATCTTTGCCATTTGTGTCTGCAGTGTTTGAATGGATTGGTCCATTCGGGGTCATGAAATTCCTCTTGCGTGTTTTGAAGAAAGCTCTGTCTCTCTGCAGGTTCAAATGACCTGAATAAGAGAAAAGTAAGAATATGCCCCACATATCCCAGCTCCTCCACTTGTTAATCAAGTCCTTGGGCAAATGATTAATTGCTTGCTGTATCTGTTTCATCTGTAATATTGGGGCATAATATTAATACCCTATCACATGGGGTTCTTGGGAGAACTCATATTTGTAAAATACTTAGAGTGGTGCATAATACATAGAAGTCAATCCAAAAATGCTCACTGGGATTAAAAACATGATGTAATAGGAACTGGGAGAGATCAAACTATTTCCTAGCTATAAACTTTCAATGGCCTCCCATTCCTTACAGGATAAATCCTAATCTCCTCCATCTAGTTTATAAGGCCTTGCTTAGTTGTCTGCCTGGCTTTGTCCCACACAGCCATTTCTGCCCCGCAGGCACACATTATGTCTTTCAGTTGGTTTAAGACATTGATATGCTGAAGCCAGTTCATAACAGCCCTAAGAGTGAATTGTTAATTTTTCAGGAAGTTTAGAAGTCAGTTGTTAAATACAGACATCATTAAAAATTAAATTATATAAACTTACAAATAAGTTATATTAAAAACAAGAGTAAACCATATACAAAATGTATTACTCCCTAATTATCTTACTACATTTTACTGTTGTCTATGCTTCTGAGGTAGTCGTGGCCTGTTGTATCTGTATGGTGAAATGTATAGAATGATGTGCTAGTAACTCCATATCTCTTCCCAGCACTTCATTCAGTGATGTCATCATGGTAGCTTCAAATCAACCTTGGTAGGCGTATTTATACCACAGGAATTGGCAAACACTACACATCAGGGCTTGATATATTATTTTGTTGACTATCTAAAATAGTAGTCAGAAAACTTTTTTCTGTAAAGGGCTAGTTAATAAATATCTTAGGCTTTGTGGACAATAAACCCTCTGTTGCAACTATTCACATCTAAAGTTGTAGACTGAAAGCAGCCATAATAAATACAAAAATAAATAAGCATGGCTGTATTTCAATAAAATTTCACTTACTGAAACAGATAGGAGGCTCATAGTTTTCTGACCTCTAATCTAGGATAAAAGTGATAAAGAAAGTAATGCCAATTAAATTTTAAAATGTGTCTGGTAGCTGTTAAATTGCATATAGCCCTCCCACACCCCCAAAAGCCTGAAGATATATTTTTCCAGCATTTGAAAACTACTGTACAATTCAGCAAAGAAGTGTCTGATATATTGACAAATGAGTGAAGTTCTGACATATATTCATTGTTTCACTTACATCTTACTTCCTAAATTAAAATATCAACTAACATTAATATGGGAACTACACTTCCTCATCAGTTGTGACCATAGGTTGGCCACAGATATAAGAGTGACAAAAATCAACAAAAGCATACTGTAAAAATCAATTGGCTGTATGGAACTTACAACAGAGAATGTTCTATGTTTCGTTATTATTTAAAATTATGTTACTTATCTCAGATATCAATAACATTTATGCTATACTTATATAGGCATAGATACACACATACTGGATTTTGTGGAGAACCAGTTGTGAACTTTTACCAGCACGTTGCTGGTAAATGTAGTGAACCACCCTTGAAGAAGACGGGTTCTTTCCAGCCTCCCGGCTTTCCAGTGTGGTCCCTCCACCCGAAAAAGTTCTCTTTCCTCTTCACTTTGCCTGTAACTCCTACTCATTCCTTGACTTGCAGCTGAAATGTGACTTCTTCAAAAGACTTACTTGATTCCCCCAAGACCAATTCCCCCATTGTACACATTTTCCTTATAATACCTGTACCATTTATAGTTAAATGATAGATTTTGTGGTGACTGATTACCTCTCCTTTCACCAAAGGAATGTAAGTGTCCCCCTGCAGGGATGGCCCATCTTCTTTATCCCTGAGTCTTTGGAACCTAACACAGTTTCTTGAAGTAAGCTTTCAATATATTTGTAGCTGGACTGAATCATCATTTAAAAGAAGGAAAATGAACTCTATATTTTAAAGAGTTTTAGCATTAACTCTATCCTGCCCAAGTTGAATATAAATTCAGCAAGTTGAGTAATAAATGGCTATCACTTTACTACAACATATTCGAAGTCTAGTTTTGGTGCCCCACTCATTGCTGAAATCGGTACTCACTTTCTCTAGGTATAGTAATTATTTCTCATATTGTTATTGACCGTATCTTTAAATACAAGCCAGAACAAATCTATTTCTCAAGCTGTTGTAAGTGATTCGAAGCAGGAAGATGAATGGAATGGAATGAGGGTTGTTTAAAAAAGATTGTTCCCTCCTCAACCTTGTTCAAGAAATGAGTGGTCAATGGCCATCAACCCCTCTCAGGTGAAATCTGGGAGCATTTTCCAATCCTTCTCCTAGTGACTAAAATCATCTAAGTGCTGATTTCCAAAGGTTTGTTATCATTCTGACCAGTGGCATATATTTTCAGATACACTGGGAATCTACTTGCTTGGATTTCTGGTTTCATGGAGGCGTGATGTCAGTTGTCTGGGGATGAGTTTGGGGTCTGGGGCCCTGTTATGTAGGAAGAACTTATTGGGAGAGTGGAAGGAGCACTCATCTGGAATTTAAATGTAAGTTCAGGGCCCCAGAAGGAGGAATGGAGGTGAAGCTCTCTCAAGCAGGATATTGCTATTTCTCTTTCTGCATTCCTTACCTAAAGCAAATGTCAGCAGGTGACCAGGTTTATTCCACAGGCATATTCTGCAGTGCATGGGCAATTGTTTCTATCAAGTTTCAAGAACGGGGCAGAGAAGTTTATATCTCAATGTGCCCAACCAATGGAAGGACATGCAGTAAATCATCCCATTGGTTGTCCTCAATGCATTATTGATTGTATGAAAACCAAGCATGCCAAACTATCTGCCCATCAGCAGGCACAGAATGAGCACTCAATAAAAGGTCATAATTCTTCCCTTTTTTAGTTAGAATTTCTTAGCTATACATAAAAAAAAGTAATCTCAAGCATATATATGTGAGTTTTGGTTAAAGGTATATAAAAACCCAGTTTGTAAACATGATCCTTATCTTACCTGAGCAGAATGCTAGGCAAGGGAAAGAGCTAATTATTTGCCTGATTGTGGCTCCTATGTACTGAGTGATTTCTGAGTGACAGGTTCTGTGCTGAGATTTTTCATCATCATGATCCTATGAGATGTTCAATGCTATGTGTTCATCTTACAAAAGAGAAAACTGAGGCTTAGTGAGGTCATATATAAGCACAAGGTCACAGAGCTGGTATGAAACTGAGCTGTGGTTTAAAACTCATTTGTGCGAGGCGGGAGGGGCATTTCCAAAGGGTTTGTGCTTTTAATCGCTTTACTGGAATATGAAAGATAAAAGGATATCTTTTAGCATATGAAGAGAATAGAAACAAACACACAATCACACAAAACAAAAACTGGAGAAATATTGAAATACCTGAATATTTATTCATTTATTCAACAGATGTTTGTTTAGAACCTATCTAAATAAATTAGATAAATTAGAAAAAATCCCTGCCTTGATCTAGCTTTCCTCTTAGTAGGGGAAGGCAAAAGGTAAAAAAACAAAACTAAACTAAAATATGGAGAAAGTAGGCAGGGAAGAGAGATTAAGTTGGCATTTCAATTGGGTGATAAGGAAAGGAATCATTTGAGTCAGGACCCGGGAGCCAGACACTGGACTACCTTAGGGCAGAGGTTACCAAACCACAGCCAACAGGCCAAATCCAGCCCAGCACCTATTTTCATCAATAAGGATTATTGAAATTAAGACAGGCCCATTAGTTCATGCATTGTCTGTGGCTGTTTTCATGCTAAAATGGAAGGGTTGAATATAAATGCTCCCTGACTTATGATGGAATTATACCCTGATAAACCCATCATAAGTTCAAAACATTGTAAGTCAAAAATACATTGAATACAACACTGTGGAGAATCGATTGTTTACCCTCGTGACTGTGTGGCTGAAGGGGAGGTGTGGCTCCCTGTGGCAGCCCAGCGTCTTGAGTTAGTATCTTACTGCATATTGATAGCTCAGGAAAAGATCCAAATTCAAAATCTGAAGTACGATTTATACTACATGCGTATCACTTTAGCAGCATCATAAAGTTGAGAAGTTGAGCCTTTATAAGTCAGGGACCATCTGCAGTTGCAACAGAGATTTTGTGGCCCATAAATCCTGAAGTATTTACTATTTGTCCCTTAACAGGAAAAAAAAATGCCTACCTCTAATCCAGGAGAACAGTTTTCTAGGCGGAAGGAATGAACTGCAAATGCTTGATGTGTTTGGGGAGGCGAGTGTGGCTGAAGCAGAGTGAATAAGGGGTGCGTGGGAGGAGATGAAGTTAGACAAGAAGTTGGGGGGCAGATCCCGTGGGGCCTGTGGGTAACTGTAAGGCCTGTGAAGGCAGGGGGAGATGAGGGAGGGTTCCAAGTCGGGGAGAGTTCTCATCACACTTAGAATTATCAGGATGCCTATGGCTATTTGTGACACATGCATGGTCACAGGCTGGGGAAGCAACTCTGAGATGGAGTTTAGCACGCAGGGCTGTCTGACCCCTCAGGACCAGCTCCTGTGGAAAGGACGGGCAGAGCACAGGCGTGGGCAGGGGAGAAGTCCAGCTACAATGCAGCCTAAGCCACTCGCATAAGAACTTCAGAATCATTCCTGAATCAGCCAGGCCTTTATACTCCTGCAGTCATTAGATGTAGGTCTTTCAGTGGTAAGAATGACAATGAAGGAGCCTAAGCTGAAGTGTTCCCAGCAGCAGAGGTGGGGGGCATGGGTGCTTTATTGGAGTAGGACCTTGTGGCACATCGTAATGTCCACCATCTGGAGGACAGGGAGCGCAAGAGATAAAGCAAGACTAGTAAGTAGGCTACTTGGCAATCTACCAGGGAGATAAAGGCAAATTCTGAATGTTTTCTGAAGTTAGAGCCTTCATATATTCTTTATGTCCTATATCCTCTCAGAGGAGCAAAGTAAAGGGGAATAAGTGAAAACAAAATGCTCCGAGGATTTGTTCAAAGTTATAAAGTCTCCGAGTTCAATGAATTCCATGGATGTTTGCTGGTTCGGTGTAACCTGAAATTCTCTTTTTCCAGAGTGTGTACACAAAATGAACTCCATGGGATAAAACTGCCGTGGGAGACAGGGCCTATAAGTTTTGTCCTACGGCTGGATCTGTTCCAGCCCTGACTGTACTATTCATAGACTGGCTGGCAACAATGTCGTGTTGCCAAACTTGGCACAAAACTGTAGTTATTTATGCATCTTCATGGCATGGCATATTATCTCGGATTTGAGATTCTGCTACAGCTACATGAGTAGGCAAATCAAGAAAATGTATTCCATAATTTATCTCCAATCTGACAAAGAGTATTGTGTATAATAGGAGGAGTAAGCTCATAGACTTTAGCACATTTATTGCAGTGTGATGTGGTTTGATACGGTATCTATGGGCCTGTGGGGTGAAATGGAAGGTTTAAATGGATTCCAATTTTAGTATCCTGCTGTGATCTGAGGAGAACCGAGACCAAAATGTTGCCACCCAATAAAGCAGTTCATCAAATTCCCTCCCATGCTGAACTGCACTGTTCTGCCAAAGAAAGCTATCTGTTGGGTAGACTGTTTCGCAAGTTGCATTTTTAATGCAGGTGCCCAGCCAGCCAATGAAATCTAACAGGCTTTGCTCACAGTGTGCGTGGCTTGGCTATTTAAAACAAGATTGACAATATGAGAAAAACCAGATTCTACACTCCCGAGGCTGATTTTAGAGGCTTCTCTAGTCATTTGAATTCAGCAGAACTGGTCAGGCTAGCCCAGGAAAAGCTGCAGGAGTAAAACAAGAACCAATGGGAGTTATTCATGGAGAACCTGAAGTGCATAAGAAATTAATTCCCCTGAGTTTCCAAACCAGTCTGTGAGCCCTACTGTGGTTTTGCTGCCTATGTGTCTCCCTTGTTTAGAGGTTGATAAAAATCTTGAAACCATGTGTTTACTTGTTTTTCTCTCTTTAGACTGAAGGATAGATGGAGGAACACTCAGGGTTGTAATGGACATGCAGAGGCAAGTGGCTAACTAGGTCCTAGGGGGTTGAAGAAGGCTTCCTGGAAGAAGTGATGCCTAAGTTTAGACCCAAAAGACAGAGAGGAGTTAACCAAGCAAAGATAGGAAAGAACCGGTTAAAGGTTGGGACTGTGTCATTCATTGATTCCATAAAAATTTTGCTGAGAGTCTGTCACATGTCAGACACAGGGCTAGGTTCCAGGAGGCACTGGCAAATACGTTGCAGTTCTTGCTCTAGTGACTGGTCTAAATAAGCAGATCATTGCGATATGCAGACTTAAGTGCCATGTGTAAAAGTCCTGGTCTTATTCTGCATCCTATTCTGGTGCCTGGCATATAGTAGGAGCCCTCTAAATATTTGTTGAATTAAAGTTTATTGTCTCTTAGTATATTCTCCTTTCCACTGGTTCATTGCTTTTTGTTTAAATCTTAATTACTTAACTGTTTCCTAATACTATCACTTTTCTTATATTTTTCACCAACAAATTTTTAGAAAAATTAGGTTACAAGTCACCATCTCACCTCCTTATGACACACTCACTGCCTTGCCCCTTCATTCCCTCAAGCACTTTGGTGTGACATCTACCCATACCACCTTAAGAGAAGGACTCTCTCAGTGGCCATCCCAGACCTCCGTGTTGCCTGGTCCTGTGTCTTCCTTCAGTTCTCTTCCTCCTCAACCCCTTTACTCTGCTGTAGTTAGTTTATTCCTCTTTTCTTGGCTTCTCAGATGCAGCATAATACTGTTTTTTTTTTCCTCTTCCTCTCTGAATATTTCTACTCTGCCTCTCTGGGTTCCTTTTCTTTTTCCCAACACCCATGTGATATTTGAAAAGTTCTCTAATATTCTGTACTTTCTCCATTAGCATTTGTTTCAAGTATCTGTCATAGTTTCATTTAGCAGATAATACCTAAATCTCTGTACCGGTGCACCTCAGCAATAGTGAGGGTTTGGTCCCAGACCACAGCAATAAAGCAAATGTTGGAATGAAGTGACTCGCACATTTTTTGGTTTCCTGGTGCATATAACTGTTATATTTATACTATACTGTAGTCTATTAAGCATGCATAATGTCTAAAAAATGTACATACCTTCATTAAAAATACTTTATTCTAAAAAATGCTACCAATCATCTGAGCCTTCAACTAGTTGTAATCTTTTTGGCGCTAATAGAATTGCTCAATGCAGGGTTGCCACAAACCTTCAATTTGTAAGAAACACACTATCTGTGAAGTGAAGTAAAGCAAGATGCAATAAAATGAGTTAACTGCATTAATCCCTGAACATTTTAGAACAGTTTTCACTTGCGTGCTAGGCATCTGGACAGCCCAAAGGCATGAAAAGTCATGTCAGGAACCACACTCCTTCTGACTTACTCATTTCCTTTATGCTGTTGCCATTGACTTAGTCATCCAGGCTGAGGGCCAAGGGTGGAGGAGGGTGGAGGTGGCACTTTCTCCTACTCCTCCCACTTTGCTGCCCTCCAGATTTACTTGGGGAATACATCCTGTCAATTCACCCCTCTCTTCAGTTCTCTCCTGGGCCTTTCCATGTCATTTCCATTTCACCCCTCTCATAAGAGTTTGTGCTACCTCCCACTGGACAAAAGAAATATAACAACAGAAATATGCTTTTTATTGTAGAAGGGAGGGGTCGTATGATGGTTCTTTTAGAATGATCTTACTGTTAATGAGTAGTGGATATAGAGTCTCCCCAAATGCCCCGTATGTCTTGCATTTCAGAGTTCAGTTACATATTCCTATGCAGAAAGGATCAGTAAGGTGGTAGGAATTTGAGGGTGGCTTCTCTATTCTACTCTATTTGATTCCTGAGCTCTGACCCCAGATGCAGAGATTTAACCCTACAGAACCTGTTCAGGGTTCCACAGAGCACACCTTCCCAACACATCTTTCTCCTTCTTTTCCTCTATGATCTTTAGGTTCTTTGCATTTTTTTAAACAGCTTTATTGATGTATAATTGATACACCAAAAAAAACCCTGCATCTGAAACCACCATAATCAAGGTAATAAACGTATTCATCACCTCCCAAAGGTTCTTTGGCCCTCCCCCTCACCCCTTTTTACTAAGAATACTTAACTTGAGATCTATTCTCTTAACACAATTTTTAAGCGCATCATACAGTATTGTCAACTATAGGCACTGTGTTTACAGCACTGTCCACTGATTGCACATTCACTAGTTTCCATGTGAACTATTCTAAGGTTGTCTTTGCTCTGTAATAGGTTGCCTTTGCTCTGTAAGAGTCTCTTGCTAACATATGATTGGTGTCTTATGGTGAAATGTGGAATGGCTGCAAGGTAATCAGTTTTTTCCACTGTGAAAATAAACTCATGTCTCCAATACCTTATTGTACTAAAATAGCGTCTGAATTCTCACCTCACTTGAGTTACATCACACAGAGCCCCTCAGTTTTTGCTGACATCAAACCCTGGGAATGTGAAGGTATGGAAAACCCACCTCAAACAGACATACTCCCCTGGTTGGAGTCCTCGCCTAATGTCTCTATCATTCTAATCCATTAACTTTTCAGAAGGTGCTTTTAATTCATTATCTCCTGGTCTAAAATGTTTAGTGACTCATTAGCTTGTTTCCAAATATTTTTAGCCTGGTATTTCACCCACCACTACCCCATCTGCTCTTAGTATAAATTTCTAGATTACTTTTCTACGTTTCCCCATGTTGTCGTAGCTAAACAACTCTGTCTGAAAGGAATACACCTTTCAGGTTCTGATATCTGTGCCAATATCTATTATTCCCTTTTTCTGGAATGCTGTCTTCTTTCTTCATATTTAAATTTCACCTATTCTCTGCAGTTGGGAGAAATGCTCTCTCTCTGTATGAGAATCAGCTGTATTTGTTCTACCAGTGGCTATTGTACTTATTTTGGCATGCTTCACACACCATTGACTTTTCAAAACCTTTTGGTGGACTAATTATTTTATTGTAGAAATGAATTAAGTATTCAAAGAAGCAGTTAGAAAATTTTTTTTATTAATCCACCTTTTAGAAACAAATCTTTACCATTGTTCATTCCTAGAACTGTGCACTATCATTTAGATATGAGAGTCACCTGATATTTATTCTGCAGTGTAATCCTAATTGCATAGAATTGTATTCTTTTCTATAAAGATGACATGTTAATAGCTTAACCAGATCTGATTTAAGTGTTTGGTAACTTTATAAATCAGTATAAAATCCTTTTCAGAAGATGTGCCCTCATGGTGGGGTTAGGCGAGCTGTCCAGCCTACTTCCAAATAAAGAAATCTCTTTTTCTACCAAAATTTTACTCACAGGTAAGGGAGAGAAGTTTCCTACCAAGAACTGTTATTACAATTCAGATTTAGAGGCATTTTTAAGTCAATGGATCTTGCTCTGCCTCAGACATTTTGAAGTTCATCATGAAACATGATTTAATTGTTTTACTAAATTTAGAGTAAGAGAAGTCCAAGTAACAGTTTTCAAAGGTAAGTAATCATTTAAGCCTACTTATACTCCCTGTTTAAGTAGTGAAGAAGATTCAGTTTATTTTTTAAAAAATGTTAGAAGAGAAAGTGCTACTTCAAGTTAATGGAAGGTACAAGTATTTGCCTCTAGTTTCTTAAAATAGCATAAATCTTGGTTTAACTATATTTCAAAGAGCACTTTGGCTTGCAAAAGAAAAGGGAAGTGTGGTGACATTCAGACTTTGTCAGCCTTTTCAAAATATAAGTTAAAAAAAGTTTGTTCTGAATGTGAGTTAAGTATATGCCACCTGTAGTATTTACCTGAATAGTGTATATTCAGAATGAAATATAGTTTAATTTCTTTTAACTTTCAAAGAACCTTTCTTTTCCCTGAAAAGATACTTGAACTTTTGATGTTGGCTACATATGAAAATATGTCAAATACACAGATTCTACATCTCCAGACATTCAAAACTACTTATCCCTTAATTTGCATGTGAAAGCAAATTACAAGCTAATAGACCATTTTCCTAACAAACCTTTTTTTAACCTTAATAAGCAGCATGAGAAGGCCTATTACAACCTGATTAAAAAGCCTCCATGCCATGCAGCAGGTTGCCGCTCGCCTATAACGTGATCAGAAGGAGACGACAAAGATGTAAATGTTCGTATTTCCCACAGAGAGCTGAGCTCCCGTCTGCCCACTTAGTATTTTAGTGTAATGCCTGTCAGCCCAGCAGGATCAATGGTCAATTCATTTCTTATGTACAACATGTGAGCACTTTAATTCTAGATGGAAATTCAGCAAATTCCAGCTGATGAGATGGTGGTCTGCAGTTGCAAGGACTGGGCTACGTAAAATCGTTAGAAACTTCCCATTGCGTCATCTCACTTGCCAGACACTACATGGGATATTTGTTAGCTCAACCCGAGTTCTCTACAAGTGTCTTTAAACAGATACACTGTGTCTAGAATATAAAGGGAACAGAATATGCCAGTGTATCGAAAGCATAATAATGCTTCATACAAACCAGGTTAAAACTCAGTGGCTTACACACTACAGGTTGGCCGAGGGGTTAGCCGATTGGGCTGGGCTCAGCTGGGCTTGGCTCCAAATTGGGGACTTCATTCAGCTCTGCTCCCTGTGTGTCTTCTCTTCTGGGAACAGCAGACTCCCTTGGGGCAAGTCTTTACCTGGTGAAGACTGAAAGTTCCCAGACCAGCATGTGAAAACACTTCTTGAGGTCTAGGCAGGAACTGGCACAAGGTCACTTCCACCCACTGGCCAAAACAAGTTATTTGGGAAAAATAATACATTTTGTCACAGCTACTGTGTTTTATGAATTTTAAAAAGGAATGGTTGTTCAAAATGGGTTACCTTTTCCACATGTCTATATGTTTTATTTATTTATTTTAAGATTATTTATTTATTTTTAGAGAGAGGGGAAAGGAGGGAGGAAGAAAGGGAGAGAAACAGCAACGTGTGGTTGCCTCTCACACTGCCCCTACTGGAGACACAGCACCCCAACCCAGGCATGTGCCCTGACTGGGAATTGAACCAGCGACCTTTGGGTTTGCAGGCCAACACTCAATACACTGAGCCACACCAGCCAGGACTGCATGCCTATATGTCTTAAAGTAAATATATCACTCTACATTGAATAGCTCAAGCTAAAAGGATCTTGCAGTTATTCTTGACCTAATTCACCCTCTCTAATTTCCAAAATGAATCCAAAACTTCCTTTCCTTCTTCTTTCTAAAAGCCAGAACATATCATGTCCATTCTCAGCTCAGAAACACATCAGTTAATCCCAATTTCCCACTGATATAGCTCAACTTCTTGGCTGGCTTCACAATATTCTTCACAATATGTTGATTGTCTCCTCTATTGGTCTCTGTTGGACGCTCTTTTCTCTCTCTCACCTGCCTGGTGAATGCTTATTTATCTGTCAGAGCCCAGCTAAAACCACAGCTTTTGCATATCTTTCACTAATCCCCTGGAGGTTTTCTGCTTCCTTATCTGTGGTTCTCTAGCATGTTGTACATATGTAGATATAGCACTTATAATAATAAACTAGAATTGGTCATTCACATGTCTATTTTTCTACCAGATTGTGAAATCCTTGACTAACAAGGGGGTCCATATCTCTTTAATTTTCTATTCTCAGCACTCATCTCTATGCCTGTAACCTGGTAGGCTTCAGATAAGGTGGTTGGATTAAATTAAAGGAGGTTTTTTAAATTACTTTTTAAAAATGGCCACAGCACAGGTATATATGTGCAGTCTCACTAGTCATTAAATAAACTACGAAGAAACAAAAAAAATTACAGATGACATTATAATTGACAGTTATATTTTTAAAAAGCTTGTAAGGGTAAAGATATCTGGACTTATTTATGGGAGTCTTAATTACAACTTCTAGAAATTTTTATCATTATGTTTCAAAATATTTATATATACCCATATGTGTTGACCCAGAAATTTGATTTCAAATAATTTATCAAATGGAAATAGAGATGTGAAAATTTTGGTGGAGAGGATCATCAATTATAGCATCACTTAAAATAGGAAAACATAGAAACACTCCAAATTTCTAACCATCTGAGTTGGGTTAGATAAATCATGGTGCAGATATGACACTGGAAAGTCTACAGTTAGTAAGAAGGATAGTTAATAAAATGGGGGAAATGTTACTATATATTTTCCAACAGAGAAATTAGGTTATAAAACATAGCATACAGAGTATACTGTATGATGCCAATTTTGTAAAATATGATGGGTTATTGATATTTGCATGCTATATGAGCAGAAAATTGAACTTGAAAAAAATACAGGAAAATATTAACAATGGTTATATCTAGGTGTAGTGATTACAGGGTGATCTTAATTTATTTTTCCACTTTTGTCTAAGTTCCTAAATTTTCCATAATGAGCATACATTATAGTTATAGTAAATAAAAAGATCTAAAAATAGTTTCTTTAACATATAATTAGGACACAGTGACTGGGATTATTAACTGGACTTGTGAGAACTCTAAATTATTGATTATACAAAGCACTTTATATGTAAGTTCTGCTACTTTTGAGCCTTTACTTTTGTTTATTTTTTAAATGGATTTCATTTTTCTTCTGTAATTAACTAAGAACTGAAATGAATTTTCTAAATAGAATTGTTCTAAATATAAATGCAAAATCCTGTTTTCTCTAATGTAATTGTACCTGAGTGAAAGTAACTGCAACAAGGACTATAAAGGAAGATAAAGTAGGAATATAATGTATAATTTCCCTTTGCATAATTGTAACTCCAAAGAACGCATGCTCCCAGCAGAAAAGTAATTTAAATTATATCACAACAAATGCCATATTTTAAAATAGAAACTATCCATCATGCACTGAGTAAAGCTGGTAGCAACCTATATGTCTCAAGAATATACTGAAAATTCCTCCATGAGTCCATTAAAAATAAATTGATTGGTTTAATTCCAGCACATGCTGAAATAAAGTATAA
The DNA here is from genome assembly GCA_004026765.1 of Micronycteris hirsuta. Taxonomy (NCBI): domain Eukaryota; kingdom Metazoa; phylum Chordata; class Mammalia; order Chiroptera; family Phyllostomidae; genus Micronycteris; species Micronycteris hirsuta. Next base: position 194,961 of record PVJI01000546.1, read on the forward strand.
GTGACATAAAATAATTTTTAAGTGCATAAAATTACTAATTACACATTTAGAAAAATTATATAAGTAACCATTACAAAAATTTTTATTATAGAAATATTGAAACCTATGTAATGGAAACATAAAAGGGTAATAAACTCTGTGTATTTATCACCCACAGCATTTTTTTCTCTTTTGATACAATATCTCTTATAGGGATAATTAAAAAAAATTTAAACTCAATGTCAAATACTTTTTGGCTCATTTCCTGTGCAAAACCAGTTTTGAACAACAGTAAACATTTTAATAGTTGCAAACTAATACTAATACATATTTTGAAGACATTATTTGGAATGTCTTGCAACAATACTGTAGCATTGTTTTGTTTAGACACAAAATGGACACATCTTTATTTTCGCAATTTAAATTACAGACCCAAACATTCAGCAGTCTCTTCCTTGGTCAGCATAAAAGGTGTGAATGAAGAAAATATGTCAAGTACTGCCCCCCACTGTTAGTGTGTTTTTTGTAGTCCATTCTGAAGTTTCTTTCTGCGCCTTTTACATAAAAGAATCATACCATATATCTGTTTTTCAAAACAAAAATATTTCTGATTTTATAAACATAACATACTTAGAAAAAATATTAAGCTATGCAGAGAGTTTAAACTCAGTTTTTTTACAGGACATTTTGAAACGGTTATATTGATTGATTGCTTTTGTCATCCAGCATGTATTAGAGATCCACTATATGCCAGGTGCTGTTCTAGACATTGAGAAAACAGTAAATGAGATGGATAAGGAATTCCATCTTTGGAGCACAAAGTTTTCTCCAGCTATTTCTTGTTGGAGAGATGAGAGAGGGCTTCAGCTGAGGACATGAGTCTAACTCACCCCCCTTTACTGGCGCAGACCCATTTTCCCACCTCAGTGTGGCACCCTCTCCCAGCCTGGCACAAGAATCCCAGCCACATCCTCAAGAAGAGAAGGAAATACACGGCTGTAACAATCTCCCAAAGCAAAGCAAAAGGAGATTGCTTTTTTGCCTGGTAAGTAAGCAGTCGGGTTTAAAAGCAGTAGTAGTTTAATGTTAAAGGAGGCATTATTAAACTTATAAATGGAAATATCCAGACTGTTACACAAGTAATTATAGTGAACACTGAAGAGGGGTGTCTCTCTGGGACTCTAATAGTCTCTCTCTGTAGTCATTTTTCACAGATTGAACTTCCTGTGAAATGAACCAAAATGTACACTATTTGTGGGTAGCAGTAGCTTGAGTTGAGGATAGCTTCCTCTGGTTCCTTGTGATTTGTTGAAACTCAGGAGGGGATTCCATAAAACCAGTTGGTCCGGTTGCTCTATCTATGCATCAGGCCTCTCTCTTTTTAGAGGATATCAGGTCCTTTTAGTCCCTCCAATCCCTGTACCCTACCACTCAAGTTCCAAAGAAGAACTATCACAGGGTGAAAACAAGGATGCCCCCTTTCCACAATCCACGCATAAATTGAGTGCTTATTATATGCTTGGCCCTGCAATGACTGCTCTGTTCACATCGTCTTATTTAAAGCCTACTACCTATTTCATGGACAAGGAGCATTTATATCCTTGAGGTACAGATGAGGAAACTGAAGCACAGATAGCTCTGATCGTTTTCACAAGGCGCAGAGCCTGTGAAATGGCAGCTTGGCAGTGACACCCAGTTGTGTCACTCTGATCTCAGAAGCCACCATACAGGGCTGTCTCTTCTAAGAGACATAAATAGCTGGACGGCTGGTAGGCATCATCCATGGAGTTGCTTCTCTTGTACAGGAAGTGGAGAATTTGGAGGGGCTATTTTGATAGCAGAAATTAAGTCTAAGGGCAAAGCAGCAAAAGCTTAGAGCCCAGATTGCCCTGGCTGGTGTAGCTCAGTGGATTGAGCGCGGGCTGGGAACCAGAGGGTCCCGGTTCGATTCCCAGTCAGGGCACATGCCTGGGTTGCGGGCCAGGTCCCCAGTGAGGGCCATGTGAGAGGCAACCATACATTGCTGTTTCTCTCCCTCTCTCCCTCCCTTCCCCTCTCTCTCTAAAAATAAATTTAAAAAAAGAAAAAAAGATTAGAGCCTTGGGTTCTCTAACTTCAGAGTCTACATGTTAATCCACTGTACTTCAAAGGCTCTGTGAAACAGAAGAATGTGATTTAATCAGACTCAGAAAGTCATGTTGGTGAGATGATCCCCTCCCAAAGACAGCAGCTTTGGTTTGTGGTGATTTGGAAAGAGATTCAAGCCTCAGTAGCATTTATTGCTTTACTGCATTATTACATAAAGATACAATGTGGAGAGCAGGACTGGTTTCAATTGTTTTGAACATGATTTTTCTCTGTTAGTGCAGTTCCATAAGGTCAGCAATAAAAACATTACAGAAAGTCTTAAAAACCAACTAAGACTACACATAATCTTGTCACCTCTATATGTATATTTTTGTACATTTGCCTTCTGTTCTTTTTCTTTGAAGCTTTACATGCTAATCTCCATAGAATACATATAATTTTACATTTTTCTCCCTTACACGTTAGTGTTTTCCATGCTATCACAGCTCTTCATAGACACAACTCTTCACAATGACATGTCATTGAATTAATAACCCGTCATTGATGTGGCCAGTAATTGAGTAGTTTATTGTTTGATTCCCTTCTAATTTGAGGCTGCAAAGATCAAATTTGGTCTTCAATTATTTTAATTCCAGAGAATAATGTTCTAGAAATAAGATTACCTAGTCACTAAGTACAAATATTTTTGTGGGTCTTAAGGCTTACATAATAGCCAACTGCTTTCTAAGTCTATTGGGACTTTTGATAACACTATCAAAATATATCCACTTATAAGTTTAATAATGCCTCCTTTAATATTAAGCTACTACTGCTTTTAAACCTGATTGCTTACTTAACAGGCAAAAATGTGTTTTTCTTCTACAGAGTTTCTAAATCATTCTCAATTAGAAAGGATAGTACTTGAACATTTTCTGCAAAGTCTAGGCAAATCTGAAGTTGCTTTCATCACTGAGAGCAAAAGGTATTTCCATTACTCATAGAGAAATGGACTCATGGATTTAGGATTCTTTTCAGGTTAGTTGTTGAAAATGAGGGCCAAAATATAGTACAATCACTTTAGGAGAAATATAATTTTTTGCCTTTATATTTAATTATAAAAGTTTGGTTTATGAATGAATTTGTCCTATCAAATAATATTTTTTAATTTGAAGTGCCAAGAGACATACTAGAAGAAATTAATTCACTTATCACTGTCTTAAGTAGATTTCTTGCTCATACATATATATGTATAAAATATAATTTTCTTAAGACCCATAAGAAATTCCAAACGTGCTTTTCTAATATTTTTACTTTGAAAAAGTGTCCAACTTGCATAGAAGTTGCGATAATAGCACAATGATCAGAGCTATTCTTAATTGTTCCATGTTGTTTTTTCTTGGTATGATATAGATTTTATTTTTTGATGACTGCTAATGACAATTTAACTTCCTGAAATATTAAAACAATTAGTAGGGCCCAGGTGTGTGAATAGAGCAGCCTTATCTCCTTTATTTTTTGTATCTCTGTCAGTAAAAATTGCCACGCAAATAGTAGATAATGTTGTTAAATTGACTTAGTTCTCCTCTATGCCAGGGACTTTCAATAGAATGTGAATGATCCAGAAAGGTAGGAGATGTGCTCCTTCTATGCAAGGAGTTTTTTTCCAGTGGGACTGTTTAGTTGAAATTAAATGTTGTTGTACCATGGATAACTGCCCCACCCAAAGAGGTCAACTCTTTTGTTAAGGAGCATAAACTGGCTCTCAGTCAGACCAGCAGCCTGAGATCTGGTTAGAAATGCAGAGTCTCAGGCCCTACCTGAAACCTTGTAATTTTGAACAAAATTACTGACTCAGAAACTCTGAGGTGTGGTCCTGTTATTTACCATGTTCTTCAGGTAATTCAGATGCCCAGAGTTTGAGAACCACTCCTTTGATCCTAGAAAGACCTGAAGTAGTTATTTAAATAGAAAGCTTAGAGGCTTTGAAATCATTTACAAATTAGTGTTCCCAAAGGTGTTTTGTTTTTAAATGTCTGAATATGCAAATGTTGTGAGTATGTCAACTCTTGGGACTTAATATTAATATGGCATCAGTTCCATACTAATACTATGTTAATTCCATAGGCAAAATTGTAACTGTCTTTTCCACGTTTTTTCTTGTCTGATAAGTAACAAAAGGCAATGATTAACAGCAAACAAAAAATCTGTTTATTTATATCAGGCACTCTCTATATTTTCAAAACCAAGGCATGCCTTTAGAAAGTTAATACCCAGAAAAGTTTGGGTTCAAGTTTAACAAGTAGGTTCCACTTGACTTTCCCTGTATTTTGCAAACATAGAAAAATCCATTTAGGTGATCTCTGTGGGTCCAGAACTTTGTGCTCTGTTCTCTGGATCCCAGTGCCCCCCATCTGACAGAGCAGCCTGTTTGTAATACATGACTCACCAGCTTTTAGCATCATAGCTGGGGGCTCTGCTAGAGCCCTTGGTGTTTCTCCCTGGTGTAACTTAACAATAAGTAAAGCAGGAGACTGGATCCACAAACCCCATAGGAAATTAGTTCATTATTGCATCTGAATTCCTGTTTCCATCCAGGAGAGGGCTTCAGCTGCCATTGCACGTGGCAGTTATTTTACTAAGCAGAGTGTGCTTTGCTTGGTATTGGCTTTTATTCTTCCAGGACAAGGTGATTGCCTGTGTCCTTAATAGTCGTGCAATTTGACAGTCAAAATGGGCTTTGAGTAATCTCTCAGCACTGTCATCAACAGAGAGGAAATTTTTCTCTGAGTTGAACTTTGATTCTGAGAACCTTTCTTCTTGTTCCTGGACTGTGACCTCAATTTGAGTAAGCAATATGATGGATACATCTTTAGAGAGAGAGATAGACTACTCTAAACTCTGTTAATAAATGTACATTGTGTAAAAGTGAGGCATGTTGCTCCCACTGTGCTTGCCACAGGTCACAATCAACCTAGAGAATTAGGATATATCTGAAGCCTAAGTGTAATAGACAATCCTCTGTACAAGGCCAAGATGGCGGAAGGCCTGTGTACCAGACTTCAGCCCCTTTTTGTTTGCCCAGCACCTTCTTCTTCCTGCCTTTGACTATTTCAAGCAATTCTACTTGACCTTTCCAATATGTGCCTTTGTCACCCCAAGAGATACTTGCACCAAGCTGGCCAATCAGGTCTCTAATTGTCTGGGCTCCGTGATTATGCTGGAGACACATTCGTGACCCACACAGTGCGACTGAGAGTTCTTTGGGGGAGCTAATTGGAATGTTGCAGAGAGTTGGCCCTTTTAAGTCATAAATAATTTGTTCCAAATGCTAGGTGAGCCTGGAGCTGTGAAATCCAACTTTCCATCACATTGATACAGAGAGTTAGATGAAAAGCCCAACAGAGACAAGAAAAAGAGAGAGAAGGAGTGGGGAGGAAGAAGAGAGAAAGAGATTTGATGGTGGTATTCTAATTCTTGGATTCAGCTGTACCTGAAGTCCACAGTTATAAGCACCAGCACATTCTGTACTTGCTTATAGTATATTTTCACATTACATTCAAAGAGGCTTGACTTACATAGCCTGGAAATACGAAGTATGAGGGATTGTTTAAAGACAGAGGCAAACTTAATAAGAAAAAAATGAGCTTTGATGATGGCAGGGGTGGAGCAGGAAAACTCACCTCAGAAGTGTCCAGACTGAGAATGTGGAAGCAGGCATTCATGTGTTTGCAGCCCTTCCAGGGAGCAGGACCAGAGCAGCCAGGGAGGTGGCAGTGCTATCGTGGAAGCAACAGTGGGCACAGACACACAGACCTCAGCGTCACGGAACCCAGGTGCCCGCTCTAATTCTGCCATTTTTAAACTTTGCTCAAATTGGTTAGCTTTCAGAGACCCCATTTCCTCATTTATGAAATGGTTATGATAGTCTCCTATCCCTTATCTCTCGTTATCAAGTGAAAATTATATAATGATGTTTATTGAGTATCTAGTATATGTCAGACACTGTCATAGACATTCAAGACCCAGGGATTAACAAAGAAGACAAAAATCTGTGCCCTCATGGTACTTACAGTTTTTAAGTGTTGGGAGTGAAATGGATTATTAATAAATGCCACAATCATGGACATGGCTGTAGCGTTGTCAGCATGATGAGGGAGAAGCAGTGTAGGGGCTGTGGCAGCCTATGGGAGGGAGAGTTGACCAGTCAGGAGACACAGAGAAAGAGGTCACACCTGAGCTGAGGTCTGAAGGGTCAGGGGGCAGGAGTTTAAAGGTCAAAGGAAATGTTCCCTACAAAGGGAGCAGCATGTGCTGAGTTGCTGTGATGTGAAGGAATGCAAGGAAGCCAGGGTGGAGATCCCAGCGAGCTGGTATAGACGGAGGTGGAGAGGTAGGTAGGGATGAGAACATGTAGGTCTTTGGAAGGTGAGTAACATGTTTTGTGTCCAGTTAAAGGGAAATCAGAAGCCAAAGGAGGGATTAAATGGGCATTTTCGTATCATTCTTATGGTCCTGGAGGGCAGGTTGAAGGGGAGACAAAGTGAATGTGGGGATACACATTATTCACGAAATATTTATAAAAGTACAAAAGAATAAATACCAATGAATCGACAGCACCATGGTGATGCTAATAGTAGCTACCTCTAAGGTGACTTTATGTGTAACTCATCTGTTCCTCAAGACAGTGCTCTGGAGTAGGAACTGCCATTCAGTCTGTGCTAGAGATATAAAAATGCAACATAAGTTTGTAACTTGCTTAGCCATGTACAAAGTAGTAGAGCTGGAACTAGAGCCCGGGACTATGCAATTGTTTTAAGTAGGTTTTCTGTACTCCTGAGCTCTCATTGTATTGTATACCTACCTTCTTTAAACCTCTTTACACTTATATTTTAATTATTTGCATGGTCCACTAGACTCTTTATTCTCTCTTTGTTTCTTCCTTTCCTCATTCTTTCTATCCCTCCTTTCTTTTCTCCCTTCCTTCCTTCCTTCCTTCCTTTACTTTCACCAGCACCAACATACAGCCAGACCCCCCCAAGGTGCTCAATGATATTTTTTACAATGACTGACTGAAGGAATTACTTTATGCTAAGGGCTCTCTGTCCTTAGAAATATGGAACTAAAGGCTAGCAGATTTCTGTGTAAAAATTCTGGGCAGGGCACCCAGGCTGAGTCAAAGATCAACAGTCTTTTATGACCAACAGTCCGTAGAGGTGTTACTGCCTGCCGTTGAACACGGGCATGATACAAAGATTGATGGGGAAGGAAAAAGGTCTTTATTAAAATGTTGTCCAGTTTGGTAGAGCAAGTAGCACCCCCAGCTCCGGGCTCCTTTCTTCCACAAAAGACAGAAAGAATCCAGCTACCACCAGAACTATAGTCCGTGTCCAGAAACTCCACTCCGCTCTTATCTTTCCTTCGGGGGCCCAAGGCTGTTACATGAAGGGCTCTCCATCTTCAGGCTCCTTCCTTGAAAAGTGCACTTGAGGGGCCAGTGCCACCATTGCCTTGATACAGCTGCTTCCCTCTCCTAGGGCCTGGGGCCACTGCAAGACCACAGCAGCCAGTCACGCAGGGGGACTCCAGCCGCAGGCTCCCACACTCAAGGCTCCTTCGTGGCCAGTGAGTGTTCCAGACTGTGCACGTCTGTGCACTGATCTGAGAGTGAGAGAAGGGGCACAGTCTGGGGTCCGTGTGACATAGAGCTACAGTGTTTTGTGCGCTGCTGCCAGGCATATTCGGGGTGCGGCTCAGAACATGGGACTCGGCTTTGCAAGCTGGCTTCTGGCTGGGTGTGCAAGGGAGCACAGAAAGGCAAAAAGGGCCAAGACTCTGCCTACCCTCCATTTAAATCTTTGGGCTCAAAATCCCATGAGCTCCAGAAGCATCCTGCCTTTCTATCCAACCCCAGCTGGACTAGCAGGTCTTCCCCTCCTCTTGCCGCCATGTTCTGAAAGGGGGTAGGAGGATTTCTAGCCACGCTCAGAGTCTCCGCCAGTGTCTTCTCCCAGGGCAGGGAGTCACACACTAGTTTGTTTACCCTTACCCAGGGGTGGGAAATCTGTCACGTGCAGGCTGCAGTTTCAGTCCCACCACCTCCAGCACTTCCAGACCCCTCCGTTGTCCAGGGCCTGGGCAGGCTGTCACACCACCTCAGGGGCCCCTCCCCCTCCTCCAGATCCCTCCTGAAACAGAGATGCTGCACCAGAAGATTTTCACTCTAAACACTTGTGCGTGATTCCCAGCAGACAGAGGATGAACTGAGTCAATGAAGGTTACCTCCACAGACAGCGATACTTCAGGGACAGTGGTAAACAGAAGTTAGTAAGCAGATGGTGGTGAGGGTGGGGAGTCTGCAGCCAGGAATAAGAATGTCTCTATGCTGAATAAGAGAACAAGCCAGGTACTGATCTAAATAAGCAGAAGTTTCCTGAACGTTTAGGAGGGATGTCTGGTCTTAATCTGTTTTTGAAAAGCCAACCTCAGAGAGCCGGGCCTGAGTGTGTGTCTCACCCAGCCTCAGCCTTTATCTTGTGGCTTACTGCCCCCTGCCACCTGAGTGAGAGGCCTGTGGGTTATTCCCCTTGTGACCCATAGAAGAGACCCTGCTTTGCTCCCCTGCTTCAGGTCTGAGCTACTAGGCTAATGATCTGACACAGGCCTGAAGAAGGCCCCAAGGATTCGCCTGAAAGATGAGTTCACTTCTGCTCATGGTTCCTTAAGAAGAAGGCCCTCAGATGGCGAAGGAAGGCCTTAGATGATAGCACTTTTGCTTTATGTGTGAAAATTAGAATAAGCTGAAAAGATGATGGTCGTACATTATTTTATTTAGAAAATATAAAAATTAATTTTGTTTTAAAGTTAGGTGTTAAGCTGGAATAGCTGTTTTACCCCAGAGAATGGGGCAGTTGTGCCTTTCTCTCGCCATCCCTTTGTTGTTTAATTCTTTAGACTCTTGATTGTTTATTTTAATCCTGAGAGATTAAACATAACCTTGTGAAGAAAACTAAAACCATAACCAAATTTTAAAATAATTTTTTTAAAAATGATAACACTTTTGCTTTTTTAATAATGAAAGAGAGAAAGTATCTAAAAGAATGTTTCCAGCTGAGCAGCGTTGGCCAGAACAGCGAGGAGAACTTCTCTAAGTCCACTTGGAGCTTGTTAACATTGAAAATTGCAAGACACTGGCTTAAGCTCTTTCCTTTTTCCAGAAGCATGGTCAAAGACTTTGATTTTTCACTTTTCTGTTATAGTCGAGTGCATTCTTTTGGCAAATACTGTGCACTTTTTATGCTAGGATTGGTAACTTAAGACAAGTACCTTCAAATATTCTTTATTTAGACACGTAAGCTTCAAACCACAGCAGTAATAGACTGAGAGCCAGTCATCAGCAATTTTCAAAAATTGTGGTGCTGGTCCTCTTCCCAGCCCACTCAGCTGGGCTTCTTCCGTCCTCCCTCTTTCTGAGCATCTTTTGTTCTTTCTGAACATCTTTTCCATTCTCTGCTTAGTCAAATATAATCTTCAGCATGTTCTCTTACATACAAAGCCATGTATGTGCTGATACTATCATGGAAAAACTCCCAGAAACTTGGTTCTTCTCACCAATGCAGTAAAAAATTACAGATCAGCAAGTCTATTAGCATGCAAGCAGGGTTTATTGGTGGTCCATTTTCATGGAAGAGACTGGGCCCAGCTAAGGTGGTGTGGGAAGGAGGGCGAAAAGCATAGGTTCAGGGAAAAGCAGGGTAAAGGTGGCAAAAGAGGGGCAGCCAAAGGCTGGGGTGGCAAACACGCATCTCAGATCCTTTGTCCTGAGGACTTACATAGTTGGCAGGATGGAGGTGAAGAAGTTACATATTGATTGACAGGTAAAGGTGGTGCCCGCTTTCCCTGGGGGGACATGACTACCCAAAGGTAGGTATGTGTGGAGGTCTATTAGCCCAAATCCTTATCTTGCTCCAGACCCCATTTCTACATCTTGTTGTAAGACAGATACATGACAGGAGACAGTTAATTAAAGTTGGAGCAGTTACCCAAAGTTATTTATGGGCTCTTTCTGTAAGCATTAGGGACTCCCTTGTAAAGCAGATAGTGACCAAAGGTAGGCAATTAACCAAAGTTGTTTTATGGGCCTCTTCCTTTGAGCACTGTGGACCCTCTCCCTTCAGGTCTTGAGGAGAAAACACAGTTTCAAAGGCTTCCTTTCCCAGATAGTGGAAACAATACATAGAATTTCAAGGACTGCCCTCCTCCCATGTCAGCAGAGTGTTTCTTGGATGTAATACCTGGCAATATCATCGGATCAGGCTCAGGACTGCTCCATTAGCGGGAGACATATCTCCCTCCTCCTCCCTGCCTTGGTTTTGCTGTCTATCCTACCTAACAATACCATCATAGCAGACAAGAAATGTACAATGAGGGACAGCTTTGTGGGCACGCAGTGTGTGCAATGGCATGGTTTCTGGTGCTCAGAAGGGGACTCCATGAATGGGGGTTAATGCTCTGAGTCACCATCTTGAAATTCTTCATGTACTTTTTCTTTGTCTTGTGTTTTGTAAATGAAGTCCAGTGAGACAATGGAACATGATCTGGGGCTTGGAACCTCACTTCACTGGCAGCCCCCCCAGTGCCACCTCATCTCCCTGAGTGAGATGTGTTCTTGGCTTCCTGCTTCTGCAAGGTCAGAACTCTAGGCTCCTGGGAGGATTTATACTCACGAATGCCCTGACCCTGTGCCTGAGGGAGCATGACATTAAATAGCAAATAAAAACCACCATGACAGGTTCAGAGATACACTGTGGAAAAAAGAAAAGAGATTAAAAAATGTTGCCTGTTTTTGAACAAGGGGCCCCACATTTTTATTTTGCACCTATCCCTGAAAAGATATGGCTAACCCCTTTCACAGCCTTTAATGTCTTTAATATCAGCCTTTAATATCAGCATAGAGGGTCAGTGAGTGGATGAGAACTGTGGGTCCAAACACATGTGAGTATGAGAAATCATCCTCTAGGTTAAATGTACAGAAAGCAGGTCCATGCAGGCTAGCTCTGCTCTCAGCTGGCATGCTAATTGATTGTGTCAGTTCCCCCTGAAACACACTGGCTAAAGCACCATCAAATAATGACCATGTCTAACCATCTCAATATTCTTCTAAAAAATCTGCTGCCAAATTTGGGGAAAACAAGACAATGACTGAAATTAACTGTCTCCTAAAGCAGCAGCATGGGAAAGAAGTGTATTATTTACAGTATAAACTAACAAGGCAGGCCCTTGACAATCAATGTGTGCCCCTCCTCTCCACCAAATCTCTTCTCATTATGTAAATAGAATGGCCTGAGGTGCGAGAACAATGAATAGAATAATAACTGGAAATGTAATGGAGCTAATAGTGGATTTCTCTGGACTGTCAACTTCTGTTCAAACATCCTGGCAATGACGGATAGAGAGCAGCATGCAGAAAGGAAATCTTTCTGTTCCTGCTTGAGTATGCTGCCTGGTGCAGGCTCCCTTTCCTCTCCCTTCCCCAGTTCTCACCCACCACACCCCATGTGTCTAGAACAATATCCTCTGTAATCCTTCACTTTCTAAATGGCTTAACCCAGAGCCTTGTTTTGAAAAGATATTTGCACATTTTTTTGATTGGTTGGTGCAAGTCTAAACTGATACAAGTTCCAACTCTGAAACATGTGACGTAAGGTTTCCTTTTGAAAATGTCAAATTCTCATTCATTTGAAAGTAGCCAACATCTACTCAAACAAGTTTAAGAGAAACAGGAATCACTGGGAGGATACAGGGGCCTTCCAAAAGTCCAGAACTAGGTGGCAGAATATTGGGTCCTGGGGAGACCAGTCATTACTCCTCAGAGGTGTCCAGTCCTAATTTGTAGCATGCGATTATTTCCATGATAAATAATTCCATCACACTGATTGCAAGCTACCAAAAGGCATCACTGAATGAGGAGTTGGGAAGAGATGCATAGCTGCATCCCATTATATAGTGTATCTACCATGTAGCTAGAATAGGCATAAATACCCCTGAAACAGATAGTAGTAAAATATAGTAAAAGAATTAAGAAGTGATGCAGTTTTGAGTATTTGTTGTCTTTGCTTTAGGTAATTTATTAACCATAAATTATTTATTTTATGGTAATTTATTTAACCATAAGTGTATGTAATTTAATTTTAATGACATCAACTTTTAACAACAGGCTCACAAAATTTCTGAAAATTTAACAATCAACTCTTGGGAACAGTACGTTTTGGCTCCCACACCTCTTTGTTTCCTTTCAATGGGGCAGGGGGAGCAGCCTTTGAGATGAAGGCAAAAAGCATACAGAGCTACAGGTGTTGAAGGAAATGACTGTCAAAGAAGCAAGTTATTGGCATCTCTAGTTCGGTGTCCCCACAGATATTTCATTGTGGTGTAACTCAAAATTAACATCTCACTCCATGTAAAAAATATTCACATCTGTTCTTGTCTTCATTGTCTCTTACTCTCCAAACATCTCTTATTTGGCTCTTCTTTCTACCCCTTAACTGAGGCTTTCTGCCCTGTCTCTAGACATCATTTATCCTCTCTAAGGTGACAACCTATATCCAAGAAATTGGTACTATTCCCCCACTGAGTTACAGATCTATGCATTTAACTACCCCTAGATACTGTCACATGGATATCCCACCCTTACCTCAAATTCAAGGTGTCTAAAGCAATTCTGTCTCTTCCTCAAAAAACATTCTTCCTAGCTAAATGCTGCTATGCTATAATGGAGCAACAGACTTTTGAATGTAGTGCAAGTTGTACCTCTAAGTTGGCTGTTACCTTGGGCAAATCGTTGATTCTCCCTAACCTCAGCTTTGCCATCTGATAAACGACTTGACTTTGATGAGTGATCTTCATGCCATATTCCCTGGAGGCCTTCAGAATTATAGGTCTACCTCAGAAGCTGTCCAAGCATTGAGAAACAGCTCTGGGCACCCTATCCTCCCTTCAGCCAGGAATACTCCTCTTTTATCCTTTCCATAGATTGAACTTCCATGAAATATTTCCCTTTCGAAACGGTTATCCAGGACATTTTGCAGATCATTGAATTAGAGACATCTTAGGTCCCCTCTAGGCTTAAGCTTTCCATGATTCTTCAGTTAGTGCTCCAGAACTACTGAGATGGCAGCTCAAGATTATAGGACTCTGCATAGGGTTCTCTGTCCTCTGTAGTTCATTGCTTAGGGTTAAGAGTGGGAAGCTCCTCAGCACTGAACATAATCTATAGTAATTCTAATGCCTCATATTTGATTTCCACTTATTGTTCTGCAGAACAGTCTTATATTTCTTTATGCCTTGGGGCCCTAAAACATAAATTTAACATTCCATGCTTCTCCTTGTCTATCACTCCCAAATACAAATGGACCCTCATCAATGTTGAATAATCATTGATTAATGATTAATAATCATAATCATTGTTGAATAACTAATAAACATTTGTTGAATGAATGATCGAATGAACAATACTAGGGAAAATTACAATTTTGAGTTCATCTCAGGGCCTGAACTTTAAATAGGTAAGTATTTGTTAACCTATTAAAGAAGTCAGTTGTTGAATTGGTCTTTCAAACCAACGTTCTGTTTTCTGGAGAAGAGTTAAGTTTTCTGGTGGGAATTGTTTGGCGTTCCTGAGAATTGCCGTGAAGCATACATTTTGCTCTCACCTGTGCTGTGCGTTATCAGGCAGAACGAGGCCTTTGCACAAAGGGAGGCAGGAGGCCTTTCTCTGTTCAGGTTGCTGGATCAATATTGTAATCATTTGATTTGTTAATTTATTTGGGTTTCTAAGCAGCTCTACCTATTGTTGTGATCATGATGTGGCAGAATGTAAAACAGCTTACGACAGACCTTTGCCGTCTAGACTGTCAATAATGATCTCTAAAAGCCAGCTCATTTCATTTGCATCTTTTTATTAATAATACAAAAAAAAATCCAAACCTCAACTAGTTTTCGTTGCAGTCAGTGGGTACTTCACAAGCCAAGAGTGCAGGGGAGGGTATTTTTGGTTCATTATTGGGTTTCTGTAATTGAAATGACATTATGTGAGAGCAATCGTGTATTTTAAGGGGAAACTACTGCAAAACTACTGCAAACCAATGCAGTAGTTTTAAAGTTTATTACTATAATCATGAGAAACAAAAATTTTTCAGAAGTGTGTGTATATGTGTGTGTGCAGACAGATAATGTGCACATACATACTCAGGCATGCACATGCAGTGGCACGAATGGACCTGATAAAATGCATGCAGTATTCTCTTTGTTCTAGTTCCACTTGGTCTATAGAGACTATATAGACAATTAGCTGTCAGCTGCAGCCCTCCTCAACCTTTCCCCCTTTCTCTAATGCTTGAAGCTTATCCACAAGGACTTTGCGGGTGTGACCCATGCATGCATTCAGCCCCAAATGATGGCTCATGGGGCAGCGCATTTACCAGCATTCTCTTCTGTCCCTGTGATTATAAGGCAGTGATTTCACTGAGAGAAAACTGGAGAATAACAAAGGAAACTGCTTAAACAAGTTATGTTTGGGAGGATTAGAGAGGAGAGTGCACAGAAGGATTAATTTGAAGTCTCGAAGGAAGCAATCTTGTTCAAATACTAGGTTTTTTTTTGTAACCATATTTTCTCATGTTGATTATTTCTGATGGGATCTCCAGTTTTATGAAATCTGTTAAAACTTAGATTCTAGCACCCTTCCTTTAATTTCCTTATTCTTATTTTCTCATTCTGGGACATTATTTGTTTATTTAGTCCATTGTTTATTCATACAACTGACATTTACTGATGATTCAGATAAATAAAATCCTGACTTCAAGATATGGGGGCAAAACCAAACCCAAACCAAAACTCACTGAGAATTCATTATGGCAGGGCTGACCATTAGGTGTTGTGGGCATTCTCCGGCCTTATTGGATCTTTAGGCATTTGTTCTGATTGAATATCTTGTTAAATATTTTGCATGCCAAAATTGTGATAGCAGTTATATTAGTGACATGAGTACAATGAAGAAACTATGGTGTCATTAAAATCTTAGTTGGAGCTCAGAGATGGGTTAGGAGAACTTTATAAATTGGGTTGCTTCTGCGTTAGGCATGAATTAAGTCTCAGAGCATTGTAGGTGGGAACAGTGCTTGAGTACAGGCTGGGAGGCAGCTGTGTTTCCAAGTTTAACTGAGCCCACAAACACTTTAAAATGCTTAATGTTTAAACCCTGTTAAAAAAGGTGTTTTTTTTTGTGTGTGTGTGTATGTTTTGTTGTTGTTGTTGTTGTTTTGATGAGGTGGTTTATGAAAGTTGTATACTTTCATTTGTTGATAGAGTAGGTTGGCCAAGAATCTATTGGTTAGGTGTGGGAGTACTTTCTGCCAATTAGATATAGACAAAAAATAAATTAAGGAAAGAGAAGGCCCCATGCTCTTAAAAAGGGCAAGTAAAAACTGATATGCTTTTATTTTTAAGGAAAACTTTTAAAAAAGATTTTGTTTATTTATTTTTAGAGAGATGGGAAGGGAGGGAGTAAGAGATGGAGAGAAACATCAATATATACTTGCCTCTTGTGCACCTCCAGCTGGGGACCTGGTCCACAACCCAGGCATGTGCCTTGACTGGGAATCCAACCAGCAACCCTATGGTTCGCAGGCTGGCACTCAACCCACTGAGCCACACAAGCCAGGGGGAAAACTGACATCCTTTTGATAGGGGAAAAGTAAGGATTCATGAGTTTGGACTGCTCTGGTAATAATAATGATGATAATACCCACCATTTCTTGATCACTTAGTGTAAACCAGCACTGTGTTAACTCCTTCCCATGTATTGTCCTCTTTGACCTTCCCAGCAACCAAGATGATTGGGCCGTACAGGCAGTGTAGCAGTTCCCTGCCCCAGTGGCTTAAGCCTCTTTCTGCCTCAGTTTCCCCTTCTGCAAATGGAGTCACAGGACTGTGGGGACAGTAAATGAGACAATGCTTGTTATGTGGTTAGCACAGTATCAAGCAGGGAGTAGTAACTGGTCAGTGAGCATTAGAGTATTAGCTAGTATTAGCAGCCCTCTACCCCTTTTACAGAGGACACAGAGGACCATCCTAGATGAGAGCAGCACCTGAGGGTGCAGTAAGCAAAAGATCATGCTCTTGTGAGCTCCTTTTAAAACTAAAAATTCTTCGATGGTTAGAGTGACAGCTGAAACAATTTCGCCAATGTGTAACCATCACCTTGCCATTATGAAAGTACTTCCCACAAACATGATTTCAATTGGCTATAATAATTTTTATGGGGGCAGAGATTTTGGTCTGATCTACTGTATCCCCACCTATAGCAGTTCCTGGCACATTATCTTTGTTGACAGAGTGACCTTTAATTTTTCCTTCTTTCCCTGGCATACCCCCACTGTCCATCAGGATCCGTGGGGTATTGACACTGCCCCTCCTCCCTAGCCTCACCACCTCTATGGGACTCAGTCATCCTGTCCTTGATTCCTACATAGCTCTTAGTTCTTACTGTGATCGGAGAATTTTCATGTTGTGTTGTAATGCCTCTACTTTTCTAGTTATTGCCCTACTTGCTCAGGCTCCATGAAGGCAGGGACCACTTTTTATCCATTTCAGTGCTTCTGGCTTCTTTCTCAGTATTGACTCACAGCAGGCACTTTGCAGATACTTGAATACATAACCACAACTACTGTATCTGATCAGTTTTCTTGATACTTGAAGTTCTTACCCAAGCCTAAAGCCCTTTACCATTTGCTCAGAGGTTTTCAAAGAATGTATACCTGGGGATTGGGCAGTTCTCACATGCTTAAGTTGATAAATACTCTCCTGGCACATGTTAACTTAGGTCTTTGAGCTGCAAGAGAAAAAATGACCCCCCAGCTTATGCTGAAGTAACAGAGATTTGAGAAATAAGAGCGATGAGAAGCTCGGAGAATTCAGGAATAGCTGGACATCTAGGCCTCCCAGAGATAGGAAGTTGATTGAAGAACTGGCGGGAGAGTTATGTTTCCAGCTCTAGTGACTGAGTTTTCATGTTGCCAATATTGACTCACACTACTATTGACATCCCTCTATTTGCTTTGTTTCTGCACCTCTTTTCATATATGTCTCCTTTCAGCTGAGCAATCTTTTCACTTTTGCCTAGTTAAAGTTTCTTGGGAGAATGTGATTGGGTAGAGCCTTCGTACTATTAGGACAGCCTGTAAATGGGCTTCTCTTAGGTCATGTGACCATGTGTCACTGCAAGCCAATCAGCATTATCCAGAGGAAGGGTCATATGGTATAGACCATGGCCACCTATGCTTAAGGAACCACTAGGATGCCCTCCTCAAGAGGTGTTGTAGACTTGTGCACTTTCTTTATACATGGGCTGTGAGTGTGGCAGGCATCGGGATGTTTCTAATTTATCAGAAGATGGAGTCATGATGAATGAAATGAGCATTCTCTAATCATTGAAATTTAGGCAGGGTAGCCTGGGTTGTGACAATAACTTGGGTTGGCACACTTCAGTTTTCAATTCTTCTTACTCACACGTAATTCTCTAAAACCCCTGTTAGTTGTTCCTTAACTGTGTGCAATAGCCACCATGGTTCTCTTCCTGGCCCATTGGCCCATCTAAGTTCATCTACATGAGGTGGATAATTTGCAGCACCTTAGATGTCTCTATCTTTTCTCTGTCCAATAGCTTTTTCAGCACTGGGAACTTGCTAAGCAGCAAGCAGGTGAGTCCTGGAAATATGGAGAAGTTGACTCCCTGGGGTTACTCTCAACAGAATGAGAGTAAGCAAAAAATGCCCCAGTTTTCCCAGCCTTCTGTGAGGCAATTCTGAGTCATAATCCATATGCTTTTACAGAGGGACCCCTTTGGGGCTAGGCTTCAGTTCCTCACAGCAGGAACCTGATCATTAATATAAGCTTTATTTGTGCATCTCCCTTCTCTGCCTCATTTTTTCACTTCCTTACTTGTGCTTCTTGGGATAATTTCTCAAATGCACTACCTGTACCAAAATTTTTTATCTGAGGCACAGCTTTTGGGAAACCCAAACTAAGACATAAAATGTTACACCCATTTCAAGGAAGATCTGTAAAGGTAGGGGCCATGTGTTATGGTCTTTAGGTAAATAAAACCTGTTCTACTACATTAAATCTTTTTATAATGCAAAAGAACTCATAAGCAATTGATTAAATATGGTAATATCAGTATAGCATTAACATTGCTCTGGTCTGTATGCAGTATTTCCCAAAACAATGATGTTTTATACCACCAAGAAAGAGCAGTCAAATGAAAGTATACTAACATGCTGAATGCAGCACACCTCAGAGGAATACAGAAAGTTCTATGTGTTGTTCACCCCAAGTTCTTGCTTTTGACTCACTTTGCCAGATCTTCCCTCTTGAAAGTGCTTATTGAGTAATTTCCTCCATCTTTGTGCACTGTGCCTGTTTCTGTAACTCAGCAGCCTCAGCCCTTCCTTACAATGCTTTTACCAAGCTGCATTTACTTTTTTAAAGGTAAAGTTTTCTATACTTTTAATTATTTAGAATTTATAATGTCTTTTCAAACATGCCGTCTTTTAGAAATATGATTATTATTATTTGCATTGATCATGTGGTTACAAATTTGCAAAGATCTGGAGTGGTCTGTCCGAATCCTATCTTTTTAAAAAAACCTGTGATTTTATTGTAGAATTCTCCCAAGCATGGAGTTTTTCTGAAACACAATTCTCATCCAGGGCCCCTATTTCAAGGCTGTTCTAAGCGTAGGAGCATGTGTTTTTGTTAGATATTGGCACGCAGTTCATTGTTGGTACTTACTAAGGGGGTGAAGGGAGGGAAGGCAGTACAACCCGAGCAGTAACACAATTTAGATATAATGGGATGGGCAGTTGGCAGTCAGCTTTGATCCTTTGCCCAGCTGGTTCTCAAAACGGGAGGAGTATTATTATCATCTTCTGCTAGGCGGGGGAAGGACATTGGCTTTAGGAGATGGCTACAGCGTGATTGTCAGGTGTACTGCCAGTTACGTACAGCGTAAGACTCGGCATTGTCTCTTCTTATAGACTTTATACCAATGTAGACTAAGTGAAAAAAAATGGATGTTTATTAATATCATGTTGTCATAATCACTTATTTTAAATGATTTGTATTTGGGAACTCTCTTTATAAAAATGTGCCAGGTTTTACAGTTTTTGTTAAGTACCTCTACTGCGTGCTAAGAACCATACTAAACAGGAATATGCATTATTTCCATGTGACTCTCAAAACAACCCTGTGGGGTAAACACTCATTTTTATGTTTCAGATGAGAACATTGAGGCACAGTGTTGGGAGGGCTAGCTGAGGTCTGGTATTCAGAATTAGCACCGTCTGAACTCAGCTCTCATATTTCTTTTTTCACCCAGGAGGCTGAACTTTGATAAATTATTTGGGGTCAGTTGCTTTCGGCATATGGCTTTGCATTTTGAATACGCTGATAAGCTCAAGAGAAGGTAACAGCAAACTAGGAGTTTGTAGGATTGTGATTTGGGCATGATTAAAAGCCATTGAAACTTTCAAAAAATAGTTTATGCCTCACTTGTTTCATATCTCAATAACTTTCATTTATTTAAGCTAGTGTTTTTCCAAGTTGCATTGTCATGAGTAGAATGTTACCTTTTTTGAGGCAGAAAAATGAGAATGTTTCAAAGCTTTGATATTTGGAGTGATGACTAAAAATTTTCACATATATATATGTGTGTGTGTGTGTGTACATATATACACACACATATACACACACTCTATTTTTGATCAAAATTATTGTATTTTGATAGTTTTCCTACTAGGATATATATCAAAAAAGAATACTTTTAGATAACAAGAAAAATGGCTTCTGTTTACACTGAGTTCTCACAGGTAAGATATGCATTCAAGGCACAAAAGCTAAAAGACAACGAGAAATGGAAATGTAAGCACTTGAAAGGCTCACTGAATATTTCACAAGGCATGTCAAGGGGAGCTGCAAAGTGAAACCACAAATCAGTGATGAGAAGGGAAGCAACCGGGCAGTAGAACAGGATGTGGCCTGGGGTTTTCTCATCTAGTCCCCAGTGACCTGCAGCTCGGACTTCAACCCATGTCCGTCTACAAAATGAGGGGCTTGACTGCAGTGATTACTAAAGTTCTTTTCTTCTCCAAAGATACTCCGATTCTCAAGATTTCAAAGAGTTCTGTGCCATTTGAATTGATTACCTTTAAATTGTTATCTACTCTTCATAAAAAGAAAATTATCCAAGCTTATAATTTTTGGCACAAAATTTACTCATGACTTTTCTAAAATATTATCTCTTAATGCACACAGTTCTCAAGCACAGAAGCTAACTGGAACTACCACAGAGTATTAATAGAAAATATATATGAGAGGATGTTATTTAATAAACCCTTAAGTCAGTAATTCTAATGATTCAAACCAACTTCAACTTTCCATTAAGAAGCCAAATTCTCAGCTTTGCTTCTTTTATCTTTGGCTCACCCTGTCTCCTGCTGCTCAGTGCTGGCCGTGGTCCTGGCCCAGTCACTTCTTCCCTGTCTACTGATTGAAGTTCCCTGGCCAAACAGGGGCAGGTTAGGCTTGGGGGAGGGATTTCCTGGAAAACTGTGAGCCAAGACTTGAGGGCTAAAAGCAAAGACCTGCCATACTGGAGGAAGAGGAAGGGGGCTCTGCTCTTTGCATCTGTTTGTAAATGTCTTTCTAAACAGCAGGTTCTCATACTTGGGGATGCCTGGGGGTTGGTTTGGGTGGACTCTTCATTATCCAGCCGTTGTTGTGGAGTGATAAACACAGCTTAATGACTTCATGAGGAAAAATAATTGTCCCCTTGCTCTCCTGGAGGTACACAAACTGCTCTAAAATGCCATGTACAAAGCATCCCTGGTACAACTGTGGGAAAAATAACCAGAAGCACCTTTATATTTGCTGATTTGATTAAACCCATGACTATGGGATTTCAGATGCACAGCCTCCTCTGCTAATCCTGGAACACACCAGACACCCTTGGGGACCCTTGGGCACCTGTTCTTCTGACTGTTTGTAATGCACCCCTCTCTACCCAATATCCTCATGACTGGTTACTTTTAGTTAGTTTTTGCTCAAATGTTGCCTTTCTGCAGAGGTCATCTGTATCTCTTCTGTCTCCCATCACTCTCCAGCCCTTTAACATACTTTATCTTCATAGCATGTATTACATCATGACATAGTAAATACTTAAACGCTCCTCTCTTCCTCTAGAATGTACTATGAGAACAGGCTCTTTGCCTGTTTCAGTCCATTTCATCCCCAGCCTGGAGAGAGCATAGTGAGCACTCAGTAACTATTTGCTGAAAGAATAAAAGCATACACATGAAGATCTGAGCTACTGATCAACAATTTAAGTCAAAAGACAATCTTTACCTTAAAAATGCAGTCTGCATGGTGCAGCCACTATGGAAAACAGTATGGAACTACCTCAGAAAACTAAAAATGGAACTGCCTTTCGACCCAGCAATTCCACTGCTGGGATTATACCCTAAGAGCCCTGAAACACCAATCCGAAAGAACCTATGCACCCCAATGTTCATAGCAGCACAATTTGCAATAGCCAAGTGCTGGAAGCAAACTAAGTGCCCATCAGCAAATGAGTGGATCAAGAAACTATGGTACATTTACACAATGGAATTCTACGCAGCAGAGAGAAAGAAGGATCTTACACCCTTTGCAACAGCATGGATGGAACTGGAGAGCATTATGCTAAGCAAAGTAAGCCAGGAGGTGAGGGACAAATACCATATGATCTCACGTTTAACTGGAACATAATCAACAAAAGAAAAAAGCAAGAAAAACATAACCAGAGAACAATCTAACAATAGTCAGAGGGGACGGGGGAGGGTACTATGGGGAGAAGGGTTTTCAGGAACCACTATAGAGGACACATGGACAGAACCAAGGGGGAGGGTGGAAGCAGGGGAGGGAGGTGGGTTTGGAGGGGGTGGGGGGAGGTGAGGGGAGAGGATGCAGACAACTGTAATTGAACAACAATAAAGTAGTTTAAAAAAATGCAGTCTGCACGCTGTTGAAATTTAATAGGTATTAGTGGCAAAAAAAAAATGCCCATGTGAATGGGTGAGCAGCGTTCAATAGTTACATAAATGAGCCGCAGAGTGGAGAAAAGAAAGAGATAGACTGTCAAAACCACGGTCTTTCTAGATGCCCAAATTCTGAGCCTCATGACAGTGCAAAAGCTGCAATCTTGTATAGCCTGTTTTCTTATTTGCAAATGTGGGATAACTATTCTACCATTAATAATAATACAAATAACACCCACTCCGCAACTTCTCACAAGGATTAGCTAACACAGCGCATGAAAAACAATAAGCTGGGTTTGAGTCTAGGTCTGGGTATCAGTAAAATTTCCATGTATTATGCATATTTGGAAACAAACAAATGTTTGGAATGAAGGAATGCAAGAGAAGGTTCTGATTCTGTCCACTCGGGTTTTCCCCATTCCCCACCCTCAAAGACAAGACTGGGTGGAAGACGTGGGAGGGAAAGCTCAAACCTTCATCTGGATATGCAACAGTAAAACCTGAGGGTGTGGGGAAAGCAGATGTGAGAGCGGAGAGGGCATTTTGAGATCCAATTTGCCTCCTTTAAGGGGTTAAATCTATAAGGTACAATTTGTGTCCATTTATTTCATGGATGTATCTGAAGCCATAGCATTGGCCTGGCACACAGTAGGGGCTCAATAAATATCTGTTAGATAATGAATGAAGGGCATGGATCAATTTAGAGTTAATTTTCGTTGTTGGATTTGTGTCACATTATTCTGTGAGTTTGAACCAAACTCAAGTCATTTCATTCATTCTTCATTCCTTCATTTCTTTATGGAATCCCCTCACCTTCATAAAGTTTGTGGATACAGCAAGTCAACTTGGAATGTCATTTTTTCTTTCACTTTTTAAGGAGACTAGTATTTGGTTCTTTGGATCTGCAGTGTGTTTCAGAATTCTGTCAGCCAAACACCTCTTGAGGCCCCAATTACTGAGACTATAACCCCTCTAGAACCAAAAGGGTTTCCTTATAAAGATACTGCTATTACACATCTTGTAAAAAGCCCCCTCATCTTTAGCTCAATTCAGCAAGTTTCCATTGACTGCCCAGCACTAAAAGTCTTAAATGAAAATTGCTTTCCCACTCCTTTTATTTTAACTGTTAAAATCATAGACTATATAGTTTCTGACTGAAAACCCACTAACAGCTCCCTGCTGATCTCCTCGTTGCTCCTTCCAAGCACTGGCACTGCCTGATACCAGTATCAATGGGGAATCTATATTGTGAATGGTATTTATTACGAGAAAATCGTGTGGCATAAAAAAGAATAATTGCCTTCATAAGCATGTAATTTTTTATACTATGGACTTCTCAATGGAAAGGCATTCTAAGGGAAGCATAATTGCTAATTCCAGTGTTAAACATACCTCTGAGGAGTATTTCATGGTCCAGCTCTCTAAGTGTCATTTCTTCCTGTGGACCAGAGAATGGGAAAAAATAAACTTTCATTGAGTGTCTACTTAGGTCCAGGCCATGTAGTTCCCAGGCATGGGTTTCTCCATATAATGACTTAGGAATTACATGAATTATTATTATTATATTATAAAAGAGGAAAGATCCTCACAGGGCTTAAATAATATCATAAAATCACAGTTATGTGAAATTGGGATGCAAGTCCAAGCCTCCTAGAAATTATACAATGACTCCATATCCTACAACAATGCTTCTTTTACCAAATTTGAAAAATGAACTGTTCCTAGGAGCTGCCTGCCTCTCACCACCTCACCTCATTGTCTGAAAGTCCACTTTAAAATCAGTCTTGTGACGTAAGGCAAGAGTCTTCTTTAGATGTCTGTTAAAATATCCTGTGCTACGTGGGATTTCTAGTGTAACCTCTTTTCTAAGTGAAGGAAAATTTGTAGAGTTTAGGTAAAGATGCACTGAGAATAATTTTTAAAACTCATAAATCCAAAGCTGATATATCTAATACCAGGTACAGACCATTTCTGAAGGACTGAAATTCTCCTTAACACTGAAAGGAATTGAGGCTTAATCTGAGTCTAGGATTACTCACTCTGCTAAGGCTGGCTGCAGGGTGTCATGACAAAGAGTAAAAATGCTACATGGGTTCTGGATCATGTAGGCCAGGGTTCAAATCCAGGTTTTGCCTATTGTCTTCTGTGCCCCCAGGATATGCTTGCCTAGGCCTAGGTTTAAATCTCAGCCCCACACCCTCTGTCTGATTAATTTTGGACAAATCAGTTAATCTATAGAAGCTTAGTTTCCTCACCCAATAAATAGGACTATTTGTACCTCTCTCTAAGGGTTGTTGTAGGATTAAACAAAATGGTTTTGAAAGAACTTAGCTTAAAGCTTGTCACAAAGAAAGTGGCCAGTATGTGGCAATAATAGTGATCACCAATGTCGTTGCTGGTCTTTACTGTATATCATTATCCAATAAATTCTAATAAATGTGAATAAGTATCTCCCAAATGTCTCTTCCTAGCATTCCTCAGCATAAAAAGTGAGATGTCCTTTGACAGTGAAACACAGTAAATCTTCATTTAACATCATAAATAGGTTCTGTGAATTTAAGCAAAATGATATATAATGAAAACAGTTTTACCATAGGCTAATTGATATAAACAAGAGTTAAGTTTCTACAGCATTTCATCAATGTTATCATGAAAAAATGTTGAATAAAATGACCTTATTTGAGAACCTACTCTGTAACATTTACCTTAACTACAATGCCCATTCTGGTCCCAACATATTTCTTTAAAACTTACATTTTATTATAAACATCTTCAAACCTACAGATAAATTGAATTTTGCAATGAGCACGTATACTCACCAGCTAGATTCTACCATTAACATTTGCCTTTTGCTTTTCTGCCTCTCCCTCTACGCATCCTTCTTTCCATCCACTAATTCATCCTGTTTTTCATCTGGTGCATTTCAAAGTAAATTGCAGACACTGGTATAATTTCTTCCAAAATACTTCATTCAGTATGCATATTATTAACTATTGACATTAGTGTATAGTTTTTCTCTTTTGATGTAAAATTTACACCCAGCTAAATGCATAAATTTAAATGGGTTTTTCTGACTTTGAACAAATGCACAGCTCTGTGTAATCCAGTCTCTTGTCAAGAGGTAGAATATTCTTATTATACCAGAAAGTTCCCTCAAGCCTCTCCCCAGCCAATTCTGACCCCTACCATTCCCAGAGCAGCCACTGCTCTTATTGTTCTCTACCATGGATTACAAGTGAAACCAGAGTGATGACTGTAAGATTCCAAAGAGAAAAGGAGGAGAGAGGGAGAAGTCAAGGTGATCAGCTCTACTAGTAGTGCGTGTGAGTTGGGCCGGGGCTGATGGCTCAGGAGGGAGATGAGGGAAGCCATCAGGAGTTACTGTGCTCGTGTGTAAGTTGTCTAAATACTCCGTGGTGATTATCGCTCACCAGTACTTGAAAGCATGCTGCAACAAATAAATCATCAAAGTTGCAAGTAGGTTGGTTTTCCTTGTGGCTGTTGGGAATGCTTCTCCTTTCTATACAACGTGCAACATATGTCTTATTTTCTCAATGAAACTGCAAGGTAGTCTCTTACTATTGAATGGGACAAAGTCTCACAAGGTGTTTCTTTGGTTCCCTACAGTGACTTGCAGTTGGGAGGCTTCAATAGATACTTGCTGATTGCAAAGGACACCACTCACCTGGTCAGTCATTCTAGCAATTAGTTCTATTGATATTGGGGGGTTGCTGAATTTAATGTGATTTTGACTTAATTGACCATTTTGGCCACTGCAGGCCTTGTAGCAGTTGTGTCTGTCAGCTGTGCCAAGGAAATGGGAATTGGGTATGGAGACCATTCATTCTGTTGCCATTTTACTATGATAGTATGGTTGCATCCAGCCATTAATGTTCACGGTATAAGGTGCTTTTTGTCCTCAAACATGTGGTGTAATATCAATCTGTGTTCCTGTTTTTCTAAAATTAAAATAGGAAACTTTGTCCACAAAGTTTTGTTCATCACACTTCTAGCCTAGTGCTAAGGTCTGTTTTTATAACCCATCAGTATCTCCCTTGGAGGAGAGAAATGGTCCGACAGCCCTGGACGTGTTTCTTACCTCCCTAACGCAGCAGAATTTTCTCAATTAACACTGACTCTGATTCTAACAAAGACTATCAGAAGCAATTCAGTGTCAGCAAACTCCCTTTAATACCTTTGATATTTTGTATTTTGCCAACATTTCAAGGTAGCTTGAAGGTCTCCCTCTTTCTCACAAGGGCTGGGCATGCATGCTTAAGAGTGAGCATTGCAATGGCATCTTTCTGATTAAAAAGACATCTAGTGAAATCGAGATAGAACATCAAATTCAGAAACATCATTAACAGGATTCTATTTTGGTTAGGTCTAATCTTCTGTGGGGTCACTATGTTGCCTTTGACAAGTCTGACCATTTTATATCATTTAGATTTAAACAGACCCATTATGTCTCAGGCAAATAGCTTTATCATATTTAATTGACGAAACAACATATAATCTCCGTGGTGATTATCGCTCACCAGTACTTGAAAGCATGCTGCAACAAATAAATTATCAAAGTTGCAGGTACACTTAAACTGTTATTTGGTGCCATGGCAGAATATTGACAAGTTACTGCAGAATACTAATTATACTAAGAAAATGTAAATGGCTTCGTCAAAAACAAAAAGAACCAGATGGCAGGTTTTATATACTGTATCTTTGTGTGTTAGGAAATGGGTATTAAAAAGGCATTATGTCCTCTGTGTCAGGGAAGAAGGAGGAATAAAGGAAGATACCTGCACCTTTATGGATGGCAGGCTGAACCTCCAGTTGAAGAAGCTGTATGGAAAGTGGTAACATTCAAAAGGACATTAGTGGCTCTTGACATTTATGTCTCATGATGCCATCCAGGATATAGGTGAATGGATATTATTATACTTAGAATAAATACTACCTTTTGTATGTGCATGTGCGCGTGCACCCACGCGCGTGCATGTGTGTGTGTGTGTGTGTGTGATTGATGGTAGTTGCTAGAGAGAGCAAGGGGAGCTGGCTTGTTTCATGATGCTCTAGCTTTTCCTTCCTGCTTGCAAATGAGGAATTGTTCATGGGAAGACATGTACCCACCAGGTGGTGAATCAGTGAGGCTCCATTGAACTGATTTTTCTAGCGCATCAGCAAGAACATACATACCTGAACTCATTGCAATTAAAAAGCAAAATTCAGTTAGAAACAATGGACTTAAACCTATAGAAGACAACAGCACACAACAGAGAGGAAATTTGATTTCGAAGGTGAGATTTGGCAAGCCCGTGAATGCATGATGCAAACTGTGCCAGCAAGGAAGACTGAAGCGGGCATACAGTTCTGAATTCTCTTGCTTTTGAACTGCATTCCTTATCGCCCAGCTGCTGTCCCAGCTAATGCTGCCATAGCTGAAGTGACAGCCAGAATGTAACTGGGGCTTGGGAAGTTAACTTTGAGTGGATTCTCTGGTTAGGTCAGGCTGCTACCTGTCCTCGAACATGGCTGTGATTTAGCCTTGTTAGAAAACAAATTTGGAAACCATTTAAAGAGAAGAGTGTTTGAATAGTAATGTTCTCACCTTGCTTTCCACTCCTTACTATTTTGTCTGTGTGCATGTGTGTTTGTGTGCATGTTGTGTTGTTTCTCAACCAATCAATCAAGAGTGTTGTTTACTATAAAAGTAATTCTTAATTAAAGAAAATTTAGAACATAAAAAAGGAAGATAAAACCACTGAGGGCTGCAGCCCAAATATGAGAATTCTTAACAGTTTACTGTAGTTATTTACAGTGTTTTTTTTTTATTATACATCCTTTTTAATTGAAGCATAGTTGACAAAAAATATTATATTAGTTTCAGGTGTACATCAACGATTCAATATTTAAATACCATGTAAAATGATCACCATGTTAAGTCTAGTAACCATCTGTTACCATACAAAGTTATTACAGTATTATTGATTATATTCCCTATGTAGCACTTTATGCATGTATTTTTAAGTTGGTTTAGTTTTTATGTAGTTGGGTCTACCCCAGATCATATTCAATATTCTTTATGTTTTATCCTCACCCAAAGATATTTGTTTTCATTGCTTTTAGAGACAGAGGAAGGGAGAGAAAGCGAAACATCGAGGTGAGAGAGAAGCATTGGTCAGTTGTCTTCTTGTATGCACCCTTACTGGGGATTGAACCTGCAACCTTTAGGTTCATGGGATGATGCTTCAGTCAACTGAGCCACACTGGCCAGGGCTCCAAATCATGTATTAAATGTTCTGTTAAGAAATTATCATAAGTTTAGTCTATATAATTACATTAGCAAAAAGAATACTTTGAGCTATACTGCCATTTCATAGACAGATATTACTTCATAATTTTTACATAGTCAGTTTTCAATAGCTACATAATATTCCCTTGCTTAGTTCTACGTTTTAGTTAAGCATTTCCTTATTGTGGCACATTGGTTTTCAATGTTTCCAGTGTTTTTACTTCTTTTTCCTTTTTTTATAAGATTTTTTATTTATTTTAAGAGAAGGGGGAAGGCGGGAGAGAAACATCTATCAGTTGGCTCTCACATCCCCCCAACTGGGGACCTGGCCTGCAACCCAGGCATGTGCCCTCACTGGGAATTGAACCGGCAACTTTTCAGTTCATAGGCAATGCTCAATCCACTGAGCTACACCAGGCAGGGCTTTTCTTTGTATATTTAAAAGAATTAAGTTATGACTTTAAATTAAAATTTGTTTTATTCAACTTCATAAACTTTTACACAGGTTTTGTTTCATAATTGTTTAATCCTCACCAGAGGATACATTTCTTGATTTGAGAGAGACAGACAGACAGACAGATATAGATGTTAGAGGAAAAACATGGACTAGTTGCCTCCTGTACATGCCCTGGCTGGGGGTTGAACCCACAGCCTAGGTGTATGCCCTCACCAGGAATCAATCCTGTAACCTCTTGGGGTACAATAAGTAAGACACTCCAACCAACTGAGCCACCTGGCCAGGGCTGTTCTATAATTTAAAATAAATTTTTATAAGCATGATTTTTCATAGCCACACTTTAAAAAAAGCAAACATTAGCCTCATAACATTTATTTTTTCCTTTGTATTTAACTATTGAGATCAAGGTGCTTTCCAATTTTTTTACAAGGATAAATAATACCCTGACTTATTAATTAATAAAAATGTATTATTATATGTCAAATATATACAAAGCACCAGGCTAAACTGGTTCTCTCTGTATATAAAGCTTCTGCAAGTTTAACATTCTTTACTTAGGAAATGTCTAAGCTTGGTGTCAGTGGACACGGTGGGATGGGTCCCCAAGGGTTCGGGTAGAGGTTGCCTGATGGCTTTTGTGAAGGGCTGTCACTAATCTCTTCTGCACCAGCATTTTATGAGTGCCAATTTCACCTCCCCTGGGCAGTCAACTGCAGTTTTTCCTGCTGGGAGAAGAGGTAGACAGTGGGCAAGGGGCTTGCTTAGATCGCCAACCATCGCACCCTCCGCATCCCTGCTGGGGGTCCTGCTTGCTTGCTGCTCTCCACTGAGTCCTGTCTGGCTGCACAGGTTTCGGGGAGCTCAGGATTAAGGCATGCTGCAGTTTCCAGATACCAGGGCTGGTCAGGTGTCCTTGTACTCTCTAGGAGGCACATTTTCTCTGCCATAGATGAAGATGTTGGGGGCCTGTTCCAGGAAAGGACAACCACGGGACCTCAACTCTCATTCAAAGGGCAGTATAAGCTCAGGGATGGCTCAGACGGTCACAAAGCCCTATTAGGTGGCAGGGCTCAATCGTCAACAATTCCAAGTGAAGATCTGACCTAGAGGCTGGGCAAGATGCTCTCTTTAAAATAACAGCAGCAACAACAAACAGCAGCAGCAGCAGCATTTATGAGAGATGTATCACAAGCCAGATAACTTATCTTTGTTCATTCTCCTAACAGCCCTATTTGTAGGGACTTATTAGACCCACTTGATAGGGGTAGTCTCGGAGACTTTAAATAACTTTCCCAAGTCACATAGCTTGTATCAGAATCAGAATTTGAACTCAGAGCTTTAGAATGCATTCTCTTAAGCACTATCTTAGTTGGGCTCTCTAGAAGCAGACTCTGGGATGAGAAGTTGTGTGAAAGTAACTTACTAGAAAAGTTCCCAGGAAAAACTGATAGGGAAATGAGAGAGTAAGACTGAGAAAGGGGGAAGGCGAGCAAGGGCTTGTTCCCATGGAGGTGATGTTGGCCAGGAAAACTGGAGATGATAGGGTAGCACTTCGGTGTTGGCCCTATCAGAGGTGAGGGATCTTGAGTATTTACATCTCTAATTCACCTACCCTCGCTTGAGGGCTGCTGGGATGGGGGGATGAGCAGGGGCATAATTGCCAAAACATTTCCTGTCCTCCTTGGGTACAACAAAAGCAGATCATGGTAGCTGGGATGCAGCCGGGGTGCAGCCTTTCTAAAGAAGACACAGACGTGAGAGTTGGCTGTTAAATTACTAGGAATTTTGCAAGCTAGTTAACCTCACATTGATAGCTTGAAATCAGCCATGGTTGAAATAGTTACACCATGGAAATTGGCTAACATTACAAATTAGGGTTCTTCCATCCCCAGAGGTGGTTGTTTACTATTTACTAGCGTGCCATTGCAGGGGCTGGCTATCACGAATGATAGGAAAGCACACTGGGAATCATTGTGGAGTAAAATGGCAGAGGGGTCCGAGGGAACGTGGATGGAACACTGATAGTATCTGCTGCAGCACTGATCTATATGCTAACTACAAATGAGGCAGGAAGCCTGCTCCAGCCCACCCAGCCACAGGCTAGGCACGGGGGTTGGAGACAGAGGGAACTGGTTAGAAGGAAGGTGATCTACTGGATTTGAGTCTCTGAACCTGGAGGTGGTCTGTGTAGAAGTGCTAAACAGACAAAACCAAGGAAGAACTGAAATAATAGCTAATTAAAATATTGAGCACTTACAGTGCCAGGCACTGAGCTAGGTGCTTTACTTTGATTATTCTCTGTAGGAGCCCTAAAAGGTAGGGTTGTAATCACCATCTTCATCATCCCTTTTTTTTTTAACAGATGATGAAACAGGTTTAGAGAAGTAAAATAAGTTGTCCAACATCATAGGCTAAGACCTAAGCTTTGAACACATTAAGTCAGATTCTAAAGGCAAAGATTTTAATAATGAAGCCAGAATCCCTCCTTGGTCTACCCCCCATGGACTGAGCCAACATGATGGGAGCAAAAAAGATGGTAAGGGGGTCACTGGAATGCCCCAGGAGGACCCTAATCTTACGTGGTATGCTTATTAGAAAAGAAAGTGTAGAAGGAGCATGGGAGCCCCGAGTAGTTGTGCCTCACAGTGTGAAAAGGATGGTACCCAAGTCCCATCAAGTGATGGAGCTCTGGATGTACTTACTCCCTTCCTCTCACAATCAACTCCAGGCTGGGACCCAAGACAGAGAATACAGAGGCTGAGAAAGGCAGCGAAGACCTCGGGGATGAGCTGAGCCTGCAGAAACATTTACAGTCAGGCTGTCTGAATTCTCTTGTGGCAACAGAGATAAATGTCCTTATTTTTTTGTGGTTTTCTTTGCTGTGAGAGCCACCACTTTATGAAAGTTCCTCCTTTCTTTTCTCTGATTTGCCCATCCGTGGATTGATTAGTGGTCAGCAGCAAGGATGTGTGGAAGAGTCTGGAAGGTTGCCACTGTAGCTTATTCCTGCCATGCTCTACCCTCCTAGGCCCACAGGGATTCCTTGACACAAATAGTTTTGCAGAGGGGAGAAATAGATGGACCTGTCCCAGTGACATAGTGGAGATATATTTGGAAGAATCTTTTGAAGATGAGCACGTTACAGCTTTGTGTCTGGGGTGCTTTCATCTTGTGTTTTATCTCGTAACAGTCTAGAGCTGCCTTTCAAGCATCATTCATCTCCAGTGTATTTTGTATTTTCTTCTATGTGTGTAAATTCATATGTATACATGTTCACTTACCATTAGAAAGTAATTTCATTGAAGCAAATTGAAAATACAATCTTTCTTACGTTGCCAACATTCCATTTTTTCTTCATTCGTCCAGGAATATTGTTTTCCTTTACACCTAACTAATTATTTAATGGAATTGCCTTTAAAAAAAATCTGCTTGCCTACCACTAGGTCCAGAATGTGGGCTCTGTGCCATACTTCCTGGTTCGAGACCCAGGTATTTCATTTACAGCTAAGACTTCTGTCCCTTCATTTATATATGTCTCAGTTTGCCTATCTTGTAAATTGTGGATATGTACGGTACTTTTCTCATAGGTTATTGTAAGAAATAAGTGAGTCTGCATGTACAAAGCCCTTAGAAATATGCCTGGCACAGAGTAAGCACTACATGCTGTCAGCTGTCACTGTGTTCTTCAATAGGTTTTAATTTTGGTCTTCAGAAAAATGATTCTCTTCTTATATTCAACAAGCACTTACTGAGCATTTATCATATGCTTGCTCTGTACTATGTCCTTCCATATAGATTTTATCTGATGTAGCTTAATTCTCACCACCACCATTGTTGTTCTCTTTTTCTAGGGTTTGAACCCTGGAAGCACCATGCACACACTGGCTATGTCAGCTGGGGTAGGTGAGGCTATGCCTCTGTCACAAACACAGCCCTCAGGGGCCAGACGCAGTAAGTCAGGGAGTACTACTTCGTGAAGGGGATGAGCAAGCAAGGCCATCCAGTCATGTGGCCCCGCCCTCAACGAATGTGCTTCTACAATAGCTTTAGCTGGAAAAAGAACATTAGAGGGTCTTGGTGATTAACTGCTTTGACTTCTAAATGAAACAGGTTACTTCTTCCTATAGCCCAATGGTCCTAGGAATCATAATCCTCTCATGAGCCTGGAAGGAAAGCAGGACAGGGTATGATGGGCATTAGAAATCTCCATCACCCATTTGTGTGGATTCAAATTCCAGTTCTGTCACTTACCAGCTGTATAAGCTTGGGGAAGTATTTTGCCTTCTCTGACCTTCATTCTTTTCTGTAAAATGGAGTAGAATCACGCCCACCCTGTTGGCTATGCTGAAGATTAGATTGCTAACATTTATTGATTCCTTGGTAAGATGAATGGTTTAAAATCTGTTGCCTTGTTTGATCTCTATGAAGATCTTATGAGATAATACTCGATTACTCACATTTTACAGCTGAAGAAAGTGAGCCACAGAGAGTTAATATGCCCAAAGTTCTCTAGTAAGTAAGGAAATAGTGGAGTAAGGACTAAATCCCAGGCAGTTTGGCTCCTCAGCTGATGACCTGAAGTTATGCTTTGCAGCCTCCCTGACCCGCTGCAGAAAGCTCGCAGCCAGGCGCAGCGCAGAGCTGGTCCTTGCAGTGTGAGTACCTGCCTCTTTGCTTGGGGGCTTGTTGGGGGAAATATCCCTTAGTCTGTTCCTAACTAAACTAACTCTTTTTGGGACACATACTGATGGTTTTTTTTTTTTTTTAAAGATTTTATTTATTTATTTTCAGAGAGAGGAGAAGGGAGGGAGAAAGAGCAATGTATGGTTGCCTCTCACATGGCCCTCACTGGGGACCCGGCCTGCAACCCAGGCATGTGCCCCGACTGGGAATCGAACCGGGACCCTCTGGTTCCCAGCCCGCGCTCAATCCACTGAGCTACACCAGCCGGGTGCTGATGGTTTTTTTTTCCATTAATGAATGGCAATATGAAGGGAGTAATAGGAAAGGGCACTATTTATGCCATGCACTTTTGTGAGAATATCAAAACCTCTATGCAAAAATGCCCAGCAGAGAGTCGATGCTCAGTTAGCAGGAGCCCTTTATTGTTTTCAATAAGCAGCCATATTTGGTGGGAATCTTTGACTCTATAGACATTACTGTAGGAAGTAGGGAAACACAAAGGGATCATCTAGACATAGTAGCAAATTTAATAATATTCAAACAACCTACAAATATGAATCTTCTTTTCTATTAAGAGTCTCTGATTTGGGGAGCACTGCATGAGTACATTAAATCCATGTTCTGTTTTCTATTTTCATTGTACCTAGATGGGTTGACTATGGAGTTGGTATTAAACACCTGGTACTTAGTGGTATAATCAAACACCATGGGGGTACTGCCTTGGAAAAGCAGAACTGGTCTGAGGTGACTTTGTTCCTTTTTTCATCTGACACAAAAGTGGGAGGTTCTACTTCTTGCTGGAGTAAAGAGAGAGAACTAAGTGTCCTAGCACTTTGCACAGAACCTAAGCCCTGGAAATTCTGCTCGAGGCCAGAGACTCAGAATTATCGAGTTTATAGTCAGGTTCCTCTGTGTGCCAGATACTGTGCTGTCCACAAACATCTGGTTTACCTTTACCAGAAAATTGATGACACCAAGATTCTTCCACCCACTTTACAAATGAGGAAACTGAGGATTGTGGAAGCGATACCTGATCCAGATCAGAGAGCCAATATGTTGCAGAGCTAAAAATCACAACAATGAAAAGCTGTAGTGTGAACACAGTCTCAGGGCTTTAACGTTACACCCGCCCCATCGTGTTTGTTATGAACGGTGCCTCCTGGAGTTGTGTGATGTGGGGAGCCCTGTGTGGGCATGTTGAAAAATTAAATAGATGCAATAGACTTTGTCTTTCTTGATCGTTTTGTACCTTAGTCTTTGTACCCTAGATTTTATATCTGCACTAGTTATCTATTGCTGCAGAGTCAGTTACTCTGAGACATAGTGGTTTAACATGACAAGATTGTTTACCTCATAGTTCATGTGGATCAGGAACCTGGGTGCAGCTTAGCTGGGTTCTAGCTACAATTAAGGTGTGGGCCAGGGTTTCAGTCATCTCAAAGCTTGACTGGGGATGGGTTTGCTTCCAAGCTCACTCCTGGGGTTGTTTGCAGGATTCCATCCTTGCAGGCTGTTAGACAGAGAGCCTTACTTCCTTGCTGGCTGTTGTCCACGGAAGTCCTCAGTTCCTTGTCTTACGGACTTTTCCATAGGGCATCTAACAGCATGGCGGCATGCTTCTTCAAAGCAAACAAGTGAGAAGAATGAGAGAGCCAAAATGCCAACCAGACAGAAATCACAGTCTTTAATAACTTACTCATGGGAAATATCCTGCCACTTTTGCCATATTCCATTCATTAGAAGCCAGTCACTAGATTTACCCCACACTAAAAAACAGGGGATTCCCCATGGGCATGAATATGGTGAAGGGGAATTATTGAGAGCCAGACACCACCTACCACAATATCCATCATTACTTTAATGCAAAATAATGTTTCAAATTACTTACATGGAACAGAATTTTCCCTCCAGAAAATCTTGCTTGTCTTAAGTCATGCATTCCCTTGTAACTGTCTTTATACCCTTTGCAGGATAAGTGAATCCCAGTCTGGAAAACCCAGAATAGCAATATAGTTTTGCTGGTCTAAAAATATTAACTGTCTTTCAATAACTTTGTATCCACCTGCTTTGATCCATGATGCTAAAGCCATCTTTACTGGTAAGTTTTGGGTGACAGGGTCTGTGTTCTTTTTACATAAATAAGGGCTGACCTTTGAAGTAGTCTCCCTGGAATGAAAGGCTTTATCCTCATTCATGATGCAAACTTTGCCTAAGAACTTGTTGCAGCTCCTCTTTGGGAATGGCCTTTGGAATCACACCAAAAACAAACAAAAAAATCTGCCTCCTTTTTTTAAGATGTGATCATGATCACCAGGAATTATTTATTAGACAAGGTTGGCAGGTAGGCATCCCCTTCCTTATTTATTATTTCATACATTTCCTCCCTAGAACTAGTAGATTTGCACTCAAACCTATCCAGAGCCTTCAGTATTTACAACAGCTTTGTGCTTTATGTACACAGGGCGACAGAAACCCATACTTAATCATTTCCAAATGTAAGACATGGCCAAGACCAACACCTCCCTCGCTTACTTCAGTAGATTTAAAATGCTTAGATTGGCCGAGTCTCAGAAACTGAACTCTCCTTGGTCTTCAGTTCTGTTATAGTTTTAAACAGAAGTGGAGGTCTGAAAAAAGGGAATGATCAGGAATCTGTCCTGAGGATTGCTGGGTATATTAATTTGTCTCAGATAGAAAGACTGAGATCCCAGAGAGCCAAGAAAGGCAGTGGACTTTGTAGCAGAGATGGAAGGGAGCCTCGAAGTGTAAAAGACTAGGGCAGGAGAGGCGAGGCTTGAATAATCAGCCCATTCGAAATTACATTTAATGAAACATATATAAAAAGCAGTTGATAAATTTAATCCCTCAGGAGGTAGATATA
The DNA here is from genome assembly GCA_004026765.1 of Micronycteris hirsuta. Lineage (NCBI taxonomy): Eukaryota > Metazoa > Chordata > Mammalia > Chiroptera > Phyllostomidae > Micronycteris > Micronycteris hirsuta. Next base: position 231,446 of record PVJI01000546.1, read on the forward strand.
ATTTTCTATATATCATAGATGAGGAAACCAAGTCACAGAGAAACTGAGGACTTGCCCAGGTCACACTGCTGGGAGGCAGCAAGCTAGCTTCAGAACCAGTGGTCTTTACCACTGTCTTTTGCTGCTTCCAAGAGCTCTCCACTCAGAACAGGGCAGAGGCTGCCCCAGCAACGCCGGCACAGTCGTGGGGTCACTGTCGAATCAGACTTCTGGCACAGCAGTGGTTATTCCCTGGTGTTTAGGAGGAAAGATTCTTTGTTCCCTTGGGACAAAAGGAATCTGAACTAGATTGTTCAGAAGAGTTTTGGGAGTGGGCCTAGAGAATGATCAATGGGTTCAAACGTCAGGGCTGGAGGGGGAAGAAGAGAAAGTGGAAACACTGGAAATAAGGATGAAATCAATCCAGTAATTTTTCTATAACCAATCAGCTCTATTTTAGGGGTTTATTTAGACACACCCTCCCACCAGAAACAAATAGCTGGAGTTGTTTAAACGGAGGAATGCAACACTTGAGTGTCTTTGTGTGAGTGTATGTATACCCATCCACATCTTTCGTGTAGCAGATGGTGGCAGGAGGATATGGGTGGGTGCAGGGGGCAGGGTAGGTAACTGCAGGAAATGTAAAGGGATAAGGTCATGGCTCTCATCCTGTCTTGTCACATGCATACCTTTGACAGCCCCAGGGAATCGATCATTCCCCCAAGGAGCCAAACACATGTGTATCATGTTAGCTGCTCCTTTCCCTGACAGGTACGTTTTAGGGGATGCAGTCTCTGCCTTTCTGAGCCAAGAACAAATTCATTTTGTCCAAGATTTCAGGTGGTAATTCCCTAAACAAAGAAGCACAGCTGAAACCTTGACTTATAAAACAACGGTGTTTGCAATTCATCTAATTACCCAGAATCCTGCTGCCTTTCCCTGTAGGTATTGGGAGTGCAGGGAGGTCAGTGCCGTATATTTAAGGGGAAAACCAGAGAGAGATAGCCAGACCCCAAGTGCAACAGAATTGGTTTATTTTAAAGTTCTGTCTCTACTTCCCCTTCAAAAATCTAGCTAGTAACCTGGGGATTCAAAAAGGTGGAGGAGTTTTCTCTCCTTGACGATCTTTCCCTTACTCTCTGATAAAAACTAGAAACAATTGCTGGGGAGCAAGGGATATAAATACTCAGTCCTGACAGTCCCCAAAGGGTAAATGACAGCAGCCCATGCAACTTGCCTTCTGCACACTTTAAACCATCTCTTCTCCTCCACACCCGGGCTGACATATTAGTAAATTGATTCCAGGTGATGCTGACATTTTGTAATTATCACTATCTATAATTTTCATCTTATTCCATCGAATATTTTGATCATTTAAAATAGAGTAGCATACCTAATAGTGGTCATTAGCTTAGCTCAAGGGAAAATTTATGGTTTAATAAACTCGCATTAGAAATAACTTACTAAAATTACAATTGGCATGATTAGCTTCCTATTTTTTAATAAAAAAATAAAACAGTCTAATTTTATCCAAACTGATAGCTTTTCTCTTTTAAACTGATTCATCGTTCTATTGTTATCTCAGAGGAAGGAAAGACGTCTATAACACAGCAGTGGTAATAAAAAGTGTAATAGCCCAACACAAAAACAAGGTTTATGTTTCATTCTATACTTGGCAGTAGCAGAGTACTGTGCATTCTCTTCTTTTCTGAGTACCGTAGATTGGAGCAAGGAAACCTGTGTGGCTTTGAAACAAGGTCACATTTGGAGGGGCCAGTTTTCTTCGTCTGCTGTCTGAAGGGACTGTTTTTTGAGGATTGCCTGGGAAGGAAGGCAGTTCTGGGCTTGACTTTCTTATTTCCCTCGGTACCAATTTTTGTTTTAGATGAATCTTCTGAAGCTTGCTTCTGTGTTTATTGTAGGTTCATTTCTGAAGAATAAATGAGACATTTTAATATGCAGGAAATGATTTTTTGAAAGATAATGACATAGATTTGTCCATTGCCAGAGCAGTGTTGTTTGGTTGCCACAGGGAAACATTTCACCTATTGGCCAATAGCCCAAAATTACAGCATTCTCCATATTCCTTCGGCTCCAGGGATGCAGGCCACAAAGGGCCTGCCTGCTGTTTAGCCTGCTGGTAGTTCAGGTTTTGTGAGCTTATTCAAGGGATTGCTAGTTGGAGATTATTTTGCTGGAAGTAAACTTTGCTGGAAGTACACAGGGTGTGTACATTGGCACCTTGATGGTTGAAGTCATTCTTTATTCATTTATCTAGCTACCCACCACCAACTCATCATCAAACACCCATTTATTCTCTGTTCATCCACCCACCAATTAATTTATGTAGCCATTCATCCATCCATCCGCTCAGCCATCAACTCACCCAACCATTCATCCACTCACTCATGTATCTACCCATTTATCTACACATCTCTCTATCTATCTGTCTGTCTGTCTACCCATTCATCCACCCATTTATCTACCCATTTATTTACCTATACATTCATTTACCCAATCATATTTTCATCCATCTACCTATTCACCAACCATTTCATCCATCAATATACTCTTTAGTCCAACCATACAACCACTCATCCTTAAAATAATCACTTAGCAAACATCTATCAATACTGGCTTTCTCTCTGCTTTACTTCTGCTGTTGGTGTCTATAGGAATCCTAACAGCTTGGACTGCCTTTCAACTCCAAGTGCCTGGCACTCATTATTGCACAGGGGCCTGGGTGAAGCCTTTATGACTTTCCCAGAGGCCTGTGGTCTCTATTGAAACAACAGCTGTTACCAAGGGAAACTTCACCTCCTAAAGAAGAGTGTAGACTTTGTGGAGCTTTCCCAGGTGCTGGGGACCCAGTGTTGCCAGAAAATGCCTGAGACCTCACAGTCTCCTTCCTCCATGGAGCTTAAATATATTGGAAGCAAGTGCTTGTTGACAACAGGTGTGGCTCAGTTTGAGAAAATGTCCCATTCTTTATGGCAGGGTTGGCGCCAAGGGACATTTCCTGTGAAAGAGATGTGCTTTCAGGAGTATGGGAGAATCGTACTCGGAGCCAAAAATGCTCAGTTCCTCCATTTTAGGGCCAAAGTCCCCATGACTCTGTGAGCAGGTGCTCCTAATAAAAGCAGAGGTTTCCACAGCCAAAGGAAGGTTGGGCAGGGAGGGCCCAAGCTCCAAGCAGCTGACTGAGCAGGCCCTCTGATGATGGCTCGTGGCTGCATCTCCATTAACTCAGCTAGATTAACTTGCTCAGCAGAAGCTTGCAAAGCTGCGTGAACCTGCCTTCAGCTCAGCCTGAGTTAGAGATTGGGCATTTAGGATAGAGAGGTAACCTCCAGGAGGTAGGGCCTCAGCCCTGAGATGACTTGACAGAAATCCCAAGGACAGAGAGAAGATATTTTTTATTCATTTGAAAAATTTTTCCAGTGATTCTTCCTGTCACTGAACTGTCTTAGGGGCAAAAGTAAGTTCTCAATTGAACTACATAGAATTGCTTGCTAAATGAGATTCTAATTTCAGTGAGGAGACTGCTTGACTTTCTAGTGCTTTGGGAAGTTCCTCCCTCATAACTGTGAGGGTTCATCCATACCCAGGCTTTATGTGGAGTTACCAGGGCATGTAAGGGTAGGGAGAAATATAGGAAATAGTAAGGGTTCTCTTACAAAGAAGCACCAGTAATCACACTATTCTTCTAGTTATTGGAGATTGAGTTGGTAGATGAAAAGAAATAAGTGGAGATAAATGGAAAAAATTAAATACCATTTTTCCTATTATTATACTTTGTCAGAACTTCAATTTTTTTTTTACCTCCATAGGATCTACTTGGAGGTGTAAGTGTGTGTTGGGGCAGCAGGCCTGTTTTCACGCATTTCCAAGGCCTGGGATCCCACTTATTAGTACCCTACCATATTAAGTTTAGTGGGCTAAGTTGCAATAATAACCTGACCCCGATATTTCAGTCATTTAGTAGCATAGGAGTTTATTTCCTGCTGACACAATAGTTCTGGCCTGGCAGTTTACATCCCAGAGTTTCTTCCACAAGCAATCCAGGCTAATGGGTTGCCCTACCATTTTCAACCATGGCTTTCAAAGTGACCCTAGACATCAACATCCCAGTTAGCCAGAATGCAGAAATATCACCAAGCTGCTCCGAGAGGTTTATATGGTCTGAACCTAGAAATGGCAAGTCATCCCCACTCAGTCACACAACCACCTGCCTACAAGGGAGTTTGGGAAATGTAGTCCAGCTGGGCACTGATTTGAGTGGGCTGCTATTGGTCTCTCCTACATATGGTTTTTGTCATTGTTTCACCTCCTCATTTAACTGGGGGTGGGCTAAGAACCCTGCACTGCACTCAGGAGCTGTAGATATAGCCCCTACATGGTTAGAATCTAGGGAAGTAAAAAAAAAAGTGCTAATGGCTAATTATAAAAGTAATTAGTGACAAAATTGATACAGGCTATTAGGGAAAACTATGTGACCACATGAGAGCAGGAAACCAACTCTAGGGCAAGGTGAAGGGGAAGCAAGTAAGGTTTCTGGGAGAAAGTTACCTTTAAGCCACAAACAGGAATACAGAAAGACTTTGCCAGTTAGAGGCACAGCAGAAGGGCATTTTCAGAAGAAAATGGCCATTGAAATGGGGAGAAGCGAGATGTATTGGAGAAATATGTGCGAAGGAGAAGAGAAGGATCTCTGTTATTTAGACCTAAGTTGGGAATGCAGCCCTGAGGTCCCAGCTATACAGGTTGGGTTGGCACTTGGTTCATTTGAGAGTTAGACAGCTTAGCCATAACTGGTTTATCCTTTTCCTCTGTAGTTTTATGGGCTTCTTGATTTCAGGCCTGCTTAATAAAATTCAGCTCTTTAAAATGGATGTTCAGTGAAGCTCAAATTTATCCTTAATCTACACTTCTGTGGACTTTGATTAGTATTCATAATAGAGCAGTACACCTGACGTCCACAGCAGGCAATTCCAACACCAGTAGAGAGAGGTACAAGATAAATCACTCCAAGTAAATGACTAATTAATCATGCTCTTGATTTTAATAACATATGCCGTCTGCTCAAGATTCATCTGTCTATAATCTTGCATTCTCTTCTAGAAATTTGATAATCAGTAAAGCTACCCAGTAAATCAGTAAATTTACTACAATTTATTTTCTTTCTTTTGGAAAAGTTAGAAATCCAGGTATATCCCCATAACTGTAAGAAGGAGGATGAATGGAGGAATGTGTGTTGGTTTATCTATCTCAAACAGTCATCGATAATTTCAGGATAACCTGTGGGACAAAATTGACACTATCTCATTGCAAATGTGTGTAAACTCATTTCTGGAAGTGTCTATGCCAGAAAGCAATGTTATCTGTGCTCCTCCAAATCAGACAACTATTATTTTCAAGGGAAGTTGGACAAGAACTGTGAATACTTAGCAGTAAAAACATGCCTCATTGTGTGTGGCCTCAAGGACTTGTAAATCAGCAGATGTATGACCTGTGTGAGGATTCATAATTTCCAGTGAGTCATGGCTTTTCTTATTTGGAATAGATAGTTGCATAAAATAAAATACAGTTCACATGTAAAGAGCTCCTTTATCTCACATGACAAAACAAATACACGGTGTTATTGCTCAAGACTGTTCTCCATTGAGGCCAGTCTCAGGTTGGGCAAGGTAAATATCTATAGGTAGAAATCTTCTGGAAACAGATTCTCCAAACTTTTTAACTAATTGATCTGACTTTTCCACCTTACCCATTTATATAGCTGGTCATGGCCCATCTTCTTGCACATATTACACTGTTAAAAACGAAATGAATGCCCCTCCTCAAAACAAAACAAAACAAAACAAAACCAGCAGAACATGTGTACTGGGTGGGGGAAACAAACAAACAAATGAAAAAAAAGTGTCCTATTTGACTCCTTACATTATTTGGAAGAAAATGCCATTAGAGAGGGTTGATGTGGGTGGGTCGATAACTGATGATAATAGAGAAATTCTGAGTACTTACTGTGTGCAAAGAATTGTGCTATGGGCGGGCTTTAATTACATAAATTAATGAAAAATAGTTTAGGTGCTGCTTATTGAGCATTTATTATGTGCTACATGTGCATCACCTCACTTAATCCTCAGCATTACCCTCAGAAGTAGGAATTATTATAATTCTAAATTTATTACTTAAAGAAATATGTAGCCCAGAAAGGTTAAGGGGTTAAGGAGCTTGCACAGGCCTCACAGCCACTGGGGGATGGAGGAACCCGATCCTTAGTCAGCCTCCAAGGAAATTACTAGTCATGTTCTCGATTTTAATAACATGTACCACTTGGCTTACGATTTATCTATCTACAATTGCACATTCTATTCCAGAAATTTGGTGACCAGTAAAGGCACCCATGGATTCCTAATTGATGACAATTTTCTTTCTTTTAGAAAACTTAGGAGTCAAGGTGTATCCCAGTGACTGTATGGAAAGGGTTGCGGGGAGAGGGTGTATGTTTTTTTAATGTCAAAAAGCATCAAAGATACTTCAGGATAACCTGAAAATTAAAATCTGAAAATCCAAAACCTGACGTGTAATCTCTGTGCTACACCGAGGACCCAATAAACAGGACAATGGTATCATTCATTTTCCCCTGAAGTGTTCTGTTGCTTCGTACAATCACAAGATGTGAAATCATCTCCAAGAAGTACCCTGTTTGATTAATAAGTCAATGCTTTCTGAAGACTATGACAAAATATCATTTGGTACATAAAAAAAGGAGAAATATGTGTGTCCAAGGAACTAGGAGGTATACAAGTAGGAAACAAGTGTCTCTTTCAGAAAGGAAACAAAAGAAGAGAGAGTTACGACCTTTGCACATGTCTTCCAAATTTGGTTCCCAAACCCTGCAGCTCTGGTTTGGCTTGGAATGGTCTTCTCCAAGAAGCAGCATAAGCTCATTGCTACCCATTACATCTGTCCACATTTTCAACAGGTATTTAGAAGATGGCCAGATCCCAAGAGCCACGTGAGCTTTTGGACAATTCCTCAGCGTGATCCAGAGTAACCCTCATAAGGTGGCTCTATTTTCCCTTCAGGTACCCTAGCCTTTGCATTCAACAGGCCCTTTCTAGCATCACCTGAAGGAGACCCTGCCTCCATAAGTTCACAACTGCTGCTTTTTAACACCCAGTTTAGGGAATCAGACTGAGTTAGTTCTTTGTATTATTATCCAGAGGAGCACTTACATTTTCTGACATCTCTAATCTTGGAGCTTGGGGAATAGCACAGATCATTTGCATGAAATTACCCCTCATTCTATCTATAGGCTTAACTGCCAGTGTTTGTAAATTTGGCAGAAACCAACAGAGCTCACAGTTAATATCTTCCTTTCCTGCCAGGCTCTTCAGAATGGGGTGCATTAGAGTGCTGTGTGACAAAGAGCAGGACAAATCCTCGGATGTGGAGCCCAGGTGATGCTATTTGCATCCCATTAAAGAGGCAACAATAAGTGGCATTATTTACATGCATGACTCTGAATGTCTTTTGCCTCATTAAGTCTTTGGATAAACTTTTGTAAGAGATGTTGGCAAGTATATGGGCAGGGCTTGGGCACAGGTAGAGGTGAGCTTCCAGGTCGAATCCCCCACCAGGCTGTCAATTGTATGTTTCCTTTTTGGACTTGCTTCTATGTTCCAAAGGAGATTTCTTTTGCTGCTCTGTTTTTTGTTACATCCATAGAGCTAGGAAACTCAGGTTAGTTGATCAGGCTTGTCATGATGAGCCCTACATTTGTCCTTCTCCCATTTCTCTTGGGAATTTCATACTCCCTACACCAACAGAGTGTCTTGGCGGGGTTCAGAGGCAGTCGGTCTTCAGTTTCAGTGTGATTGGGTTGCTCACAGAAATTAGAGATGTCACAAAATGTAAGCGCTTCTCTGGTTAATTACACACAGAGCTAATTCAGTTTGATTTCCTAAGCCTGGGAGTTGATGACAGGGATAGTGAACTCGTGAGAGAACATCTTCTTAAGGTGATGCCGAAGGATACACAGTGTTAGAAGAGGCTGCTGTACCCCATGAGCAGGTAAATCCCACCTTTGAGGATGACTATGAATTATATCAAGGAGGTGTCCAGAGACTGCATTGTCCAGACTTGGTGGTGTGCCTTTGACAGAACACTTCACCTCCTGCATTTTTTCTAGTTTACAATGAGGGAGCTGAACAAGAGAAATCATTCTGAAGGTCATTCTGGGTTGCAGAAAGATGGTGCAGCACCTGGAACTTCCAGTGGGCAGGACACCCCTGTTTCTATTGGAGCAGTTCATTCCTTTTGTTGTTGTTTGTTTTAATCAAGAGAATTTCATTTAATATTTCATTTGAAAACTAGTTTTCTGTGCAAAGCCCACAGGTCTAAGTGGTTCTTTCCCACTCTAGGAGTCTCAGACCATCTATTGTCCAGGTTCTGAGAGCCGTCATGTCTCAGGTCCCAGTTTTAGGCTTTATTTCTGACCACTCTGCACAGCGAGTGTCTCCTTTCTGTGGACAGGCATTGGGCATGCTCTGTAAGAATCAGGGTGCTGAGTTAATAAATATCTATTTCCCAGTCTTGACACCCTCTGTCTCAGAATAACCCCCACCTTCGCTTTAGGAAAATGTTCTTTATTTAGCTATTGCTCATGGTGGCATGAAGGGTTGCCTCCTCATCTGGCTGGTTCTAGAGCTCTAGGTAGATACTTACTTACTGATTAGTGGAGTTTAAAATTATATTTCACGTGCTCACACACACACGCGCACCTAATAAAATACATTGGGAGAATGTAGTATGTCTAATTATACTGAATGCTTTACATCAACATTTCTTAACTAGGGCTTCTTGACATATTAATAGGCACACAAAAGAATTCTTTGGTCAAGTAAATGAGAGCAAAGTATACACTCTACATACATATAGACTATACACAGGCACAGACAGGGTGGCCCCATGATTTCTTTCCTGCCATGTTTATGTCCAGCATAATCCCCTCCTTTTTTTTTTTTAAAGATTTTATTTATTTATTTTTAGACAGAAGGGAATGGAGTGAGAAAGAGATGGGGAGAAACATCAATGTGTGGTTGCATCTCATGTGGCCCACCTGGGGACCTGGCCTGCAACCCAGGCATGTGCCCTGACTGGGAATCGAACCGGCGACGCTTTGGTTCACAGCCCGCGCTCAGTCCACTGAGCTATACCAGCCAGGGCCCCTCCTTTTAAATGTGGGGAAGATCTATGACTTGCTTCTAGCCAATAGACTATGGAAAGAGAAATGGGATGTTAGTTCTTCAATGCCATTTTGCTATGTAAGAAACAGCTGTAGCCCTGAGGAGACTCTCCACTGCAGGCTTTAAAGAAGTAAACCTTCATGTTGTAAGAGAGCCCATGAAGGGGAAGGGAGTCCTGGTCAGCCTCTAGTCATGAAGAACAGCTCCTGGGCAATGGCCAACCAGAAAGCAGACTTTGCTCTACCACCCTGAGGAGATAGATTCTGCCAACACCTTGAGGGAGTTTGAAAGTGGGCCATTCTGTAGATCAGCATGTGATAAGACCACCTGGATGGCAGCCTGGGAGGGGTGAAGCAAAGAACCCCCTAAGCTGTGACTGGAGTCCTGAACCCCAGAAACTGCAAGACAATAAACTTGTGTTGTCTTAGCGGCTAAATTTGTGATAATCTGTTACAAAGGAATCGAAAACCAATATAAGGCCCTTAGATATTTACAAAGAATATTAGCAAAATAAAGCTTTGAGAGGTCATGAAAAATAAATATATTTAACTTCAACATGCCTCTTTCCCATACCAAAAAGAACATGACATTCTGCCCACACCCATCTTTTTCCCCCAGAAAAGACCTACGAACGAACATCTTATAGAGAACTGGTATTCAGGAAACAAACTTTTAGGGGGTGAGTCTTAAACATTTTGGTCTCAAGACACTTTTACACTCTTAAAAATAGTTAAAGACTCTAAAACCTTGTATGTGGATTTTCTCTATTGATATGGACCATTTTTGAAATTAAAACTGAGAAAAGTTTAGATGTATGCTTATTAATTTATTTTAAAATAACAATACACCCATTTATTGTTAGGATAAATAACATTTTATAAAAAATAACTATATGTTAAAAAAAGTAGTGAGGAGAGTAGCATTATTTTACATTTTTGCAAATTTCCTTAATGGATGTTTTAATAGGAGTTGGCTGAATTCTCAAATCTGTTTCAACATTCAGTTTGTTGTGATATGTTGTTTTGGTTAAAGAAAATGAAAAAAAAATCCTGCCTCACACAGATATGTAGTTGAAAAAAGTATGATAATTTTAATAATCTTTTTAGATGACTATGGATTTCCTTCTCTGATACTCAAGAAGTACTAGTTTCTTAAAGGCTAGTTTTGATGTGGTATCTGAAACCCTATTATTTGAATATACCAGTCTTTTATACACTGTACATTTGTGAGAGAATAAAAGTGAAAAAGGCAAGTAATATCTTAGAATTATTATGAAAATTGTTTGACCTTATATGCCGACTGAAAGAGTTTCAGGGACCCTTGAGGGTCAGTCATTAGACCACATTTTGACAAGCACTGATTTAGGAAATACTGCATTAATCAAATACAAGGCCTAGATTCATCTTAACTGCTTCATCAATTATGTACTGACTGCCTTGTTTATACAAGACACAGAACCAGGTGCTGGGAAATATGGAACTAAATAATATATGGTGCATGCCTCAAGGAGATAGGATCTAGTCGGAATAGAGAAAAATAAACAATCAACTACATATTAACAAAAAAAGCCAAAAGCACTAAATGCTTGATAGCTAGTTAAGGTAGCGAGAGAGAGATAGAGAGATGTGGGGAGGTGATTTTTTTTTTTATTTTGATACATGCAGGTGGCCAATGGCAGGAGGGTGTTCTAGGCATGGGTTGTGCAAGCATGTGGCTTCTTCAGGAAATGGCTGATGGTCAGTTGGTTCTGGAGCATCATCAGGTGTGTGGAGAAATGGGCTAAGAAGTAAGATCAGCACATTCAGTTGGACAAATTTATGAAAGACCTTGAATGCCATGTAAGGAATTTGTTCTTTATTCTTTAAGGAACAGTGTTTTCATAGGACTTCATGTGAATTGGTGATGTAGGAAGATTGATTGTCCAGGACTGTAGGGAAGAAGTAGAAGAGAATAACTGGAGACCAGGAGACCCATCATGTGGCAATTGCAATTATCCAGTGACAGCCGGTAAGGACAGTTGCATGTGGATGAAATTGCCAAGGTCTGGAGAACCCACATGGCAGAGGCTGAATTAACAGGGCTTAGTAGCCGCGGAGAGGATGGTGGCGAAGGAGAGGGAGAGCAGTCGAATGGAGAGTTGAGAACATTCTTCTCGCTCATCAGAGTTCCAAATAATTCTCTATCAGGAAAGCATTCTTCTCAAAGGGAAATGAAGAAATTTTTTATGTGGAGGCTTTGATTAATACAAAGAAAGAGTAAATTTTGTTCAATAATAGAAGGTACCTTGCAAGAGCCACATGGGAAGAGTGACACTGAACAGAAGAGAAATGAATCTGAATAGAGTTTTGAAATACTTAAGTGGCATCACACCATGGTAGCGCGTATCCACTCTAATTGTAGCTGTTTAGGGGAAACCAACACACCCCTAGAATTCAATCAAAGCCCTATACTTAGCAATAACTTTGTGCTTTGCATGAATTCTTTTATTTATTCCTGTTAATAACTCTTTAAGAAGGTAGTGCTGTATCTCCATTTTGCAGCTGGAGAAACTAAGCCAAGAGAAGTTAACGAAGAATAGAGGCAGGACTTGAACTCAAGGCTGCCTCATTCTAAACCTAAGTTCTCAAAATCTCCTTTGGACCCTTCCCTAAGTCTTTATTGTCCACCATCTTCCCACACTGCCCTTGTACTTGTGCGATTTGACTTGTTGCTCCCGATCCTTTTGGTACCTGCTCTGGCCTCAAGTGCCCATGCAGCCTCTCCCTGCTTTGAGAACTTACTTTCACCTCCTCATTTTCATTTTTCTCTACATGAGCCATTTTACTCTGAACTTTCTCTAATTCCTTGACTTCTTATACTTACAATCTGAACTACAACTTCTCTGTACTGGAACCACAGGACGTCTGTCAGACAGGCTGTCCTGTGCGCCCTTCCCAGCATGGAAATCGTTACTCGTTCAGTCATCATTTATTCATTTAAAACCCGTTCTCTCATGCTTGGGGAATTCAAAGAAAAAGGCTAGGTATTGGGAGTTTTGTGTATGGTGATATCATATTTCCCTCTTAGAATCTGATAAAAGCCATCAATCCATTACTCCCTATTTATAAAATTTCAGTTCATGTACAATTCTAGAGGTTTCTGCACTCCCTGAAGGCTGTTCATAAGGACTCTTCTAGTCTTGGACTTTAGCCTATGCTCCTTCTATTAGTCTATAAGACCCTTGAGACAAAAGTTCTGTGTTATATGCCACTTCATGAAACACCAAGCCTGGTACCCATAAACTTTTAATGAGGGTGCGCTGAATTGGCTACATGACCCCATTTTTTGTATTTCTACTATCTTGTCACACTCTAGAAATGAAATGTATACCTCTGCTAGTCCAATGACAATTAATTTTGAAATCATCGCCTAATGCCTGACTACACACAGGCTGGATGACATCATTACAGACTATAAAGTGCCAAGTGCTAATTGATTTGTAAGAAAGCCCACATGCAATGCATGGCCTGCTCCCAAGGGCTCCTAAGGGAGAGACAACAGCATTGGCCTCTTATGTCAGGAAATCACTCTTGCTGGCCTGTGTGAGACAGGATGACACTGTGGCCAGGAAGCAGTCTTGACTTTGGGTTTCAATCTGTCCCTGATGGAGTTATTCACAGATGGCTAAGTTAAATGCAGCCTTCATAGCACTAAGGCATTTCAGAAGCAGCTGAGCAAGTGGCCCATGAAATGGAGCCACTAGAAGCCCCTGGAAGCATCACCAATGCATCACCTAGTGAAGCCATTGTGTCTTTCCTTGGTAATGAGCATTTTCAAGGGCAATGTGGGGGATTTCCATCAACCTATGAGAAGGCAGGGTATGCAGGCATTGTGGATCTCAAGAGGGAGTAAAAACAGGCCATAAAGATCAGAAAAAGAAAACGCAACCAGGAGCCAAGAAGATACTTTCCGTGGAAACGAGAGGGAAAAAATAGCTCCACCCCTCCTGTCCAAATGAAAAAGCATTTAATTGAATGTTCTTTATAGAGGTGAAAAAATACCCTGCGGAGTTCCCAGTGTTTCATTATCCAATTGAGTTCAGTATCTCAAGTTTCAAAGACCATTCTCCTGAATGATTATTCTTATTTCCTTGTCAGTCTGCCCTGTGCTCAGTGAACCCCTACTGGGCCATATCATTTAAAAGTCTAAACCCTGGAAGTATTTTTATACCCAATATAGAAACAGAGCAAAATCGGTATCACTCATTTTATTCTCCACAGCCTCCTTCCTCCTGTCTGTTATGTAGATTTCTGTACAACTGAGGATGCTCAGCATCAACAGGGCTGTTCCCCAAACCCTTTCTTAATTCTGTGAAAGGCCCTACGGGGAAAGAGATTAGAAGGCTCAGTGGAGGCGACATTAACCCAGGGCAACCATTTAAGCAGAGGATGGGCCTCACAGAGTTTTCCTCTGGAAGTTAGAAAATAAGGGATGGCCTGGGGCACTGGTGAGTGGCTTTAAGTGAGTAAGTCTATCAGGAGACAATAGGCCTGAGCTGTGTTGAAACAGCCTGGATAATATTGTCTGCAAAAGTGCTTTCAGCGAGGGGAGCCTTTCCTGGGAGAATCAGGGAAGGGGACTAGGACCCTCCCAGCAAACTCTCCAGTTCTGTGAAACAGTCCTCTTTGTTGTTTTTGAATGCAGGGTGAATCAGGTTTAAACCATTTTAACACCAAGGAGGTTATTTTTGTTCTCCCTTGTGAGGGAAATCTGAGGGTGGGGTAGAGAATTGTTTCAAATATTTCTCTTCAGAGAAAAACTACTAGGGTTGGCTGATAAACAACATAAAATAATTGTTTAGAAGTTTCACATCTGACCCATATAGCACCTAGCACGTTTTGTTATTTTAGAAAAGATTTGATGGTACTGAATCCAATCCCGTTTTCTCAAACATAGGCTTAATTTCTCTATAAATGAAATGAATAGATATGTTGCCATACCTTAGTCAAACACCCTATAAATATAATGACCCTTCAGCCTTAATATTTCAAAAACTATACTTTTCATTTCCAGCTGTTATATTTTATCTCTGAAGTTGTAAAATAATTTTAACTAATTTTTCCCACTTCAGTTCCTTTGAGGTTGATTCTTCTGCCTGAATTCTTTCTGCACAGAACATGTAAACTACCTTTCTTATCTCCTGCACTGGCAGAAAACCAATTTGTTCCCAAGATTTAGGACTCCAAAATGACTGTGGAATGGTCTAGGGAAACCATTATGCTGATTCCTCGCAGTGCTCAGAGTTCTCTGCTCCATTCTAAAGGTGACAAGCACTGGCTTCAGCGGAAGACTCAGAGGTCCCACCTTCTCTGCTCCTTCCTTGGTGCAGTGTTCCGTGGTGTTTCGTTTGCATGCTCATCTCCAGTGATGCACATGTCCCTTCACCAAATGGCCAAGTCAATTGGGTGGGAGAGTCCTTTTGTCTGCAGTTAGCTAACTCAGGTTTTAGCTTCTGATCTGAGAGCAGTAGTTCATGGACAATGTGCAGGCAGACTGGAAATTAAGCCTTGCCAACTTTGGCCTCTGTGAACTCCTTCAGTTGTTCGACACAAAGAGCGTGTTCTCCATCTTAGCAACTTAGACTAGGGAGAAGAACACTAGGGAGGGAAACTGAAAAGGCCAGTCAAGTGACCAGGTGGAATTGGCCTTGACCTAAAGGAACCAGGGAACCTCCAAGTGCCATCCATTTCTAAATAATGATGACTGCCATTTTTCAAGGCTGATTACTATGCACCAGTCATTTGTCAAATGCTTAAGCTAACTCTGTGAATCGTGTACTATATTATCCCCACTTTACAGATGAGGAAATAGAGATTTAGGCAGGTTGAACACTTTACCCAAGGTCACACTATGAGTAAATATTGGAACAGAGCCCTGTACCCAAGCAAGTTATCTGTAGACCTTTACCCTTCCTTAACAGCTACACTCTCCACCCCTCCCTCACCAAGGGCTCCTGATTCCTACCTCAGACACCCAATAGAGGGATATGGCAGCTGTGGTCATGAATGGGCCCCTCTTCGCCAGGTTCTAGCTTGGATCCTGATGAGCTCTTTTGCCCATTTTGGGCAAAGTACCCTAATTTCCGGCTCTCTATCTCTTATAGACTTTGTAGTAAGAAGGCTAGCTAAACAGATTGTGTCCTTATTCACTTAACACAATGAAAAATAATTGCCACCACTTAATTTACTTACTTTTTCATTCAACATTCACTTGTCTATTGTTTTTCAAGAATGCACTGGGCCCTGGGATACAACTCAGTGAACAGTACTGACAAACCATTGCCCTCCTAGAACGCACAGCCTTGAGTCAGGCTCCTTATGTACATTGCCTGACTAAATCCAACAGCTTCCCTGGGGGGCATTTCACAAACAGGAAACAAAAGTTCTGAAAGGTGGAGTGGCTGGGCCAAGGTCATATGGTAGCAAAGCTAGGTGAACTCAATTCTCTGATACTAGCTAGAACCTGTTCTTTTGTTTGTTCGTTTTGTTTTGTTTTTTGCTAGTCTCTTCTCCTTGTGGATGTGTAGAGGACATGGGTCTCTGGAGGCAACAAGTCTTACCTGGAATCATCTTTCCTATTTCTGCTCATTTCTTCATTTAGAACCAACTTCAACAACTCCCCAGAACACATTGTCAGAATAACCTGTAATTCATTATTTTATTGAATAATCACATACTGAGTCCCTGTTCTGGGCTAGACAGCTATCTTGGAGCTTTGGAAACTCACAGAATGTTTCAGTATTCCAAGAAAGGGGTGGGGATGGGGGCAGGGCAGAGGGAGTTGACAAACATTCTCTGTAAAGGAACAGATAGTACATATTTTAAGTTTTTTACACCAGAAGGTCTCTGTTACAACTACTCAACTCTGCAGTTAACAATAGGTGAATGAATGGGTGCAGCTGTGTGTCAATACAACTTTATTTATGGGCACTGAAAAAATATTCACTTGCGGTATTTCAGCTCAGAGGTATTGAGTCCAGGGGCAATATTTAAAATAATTAACACCTGGTTCAATCAAAATGGACACTGGCCCTTCTGTGTCTGAAGTTCCTAGAGTTTCCCTGCTGTGAGAACCACTAAGTTTTTAGTTGCTGAATTAAAACAAGGTTCTGAGGGATCCCAGGAAAGACCAGGGCACTAGGGCAGGGAACTCAGGACTCTCAAAGTATCAGCTTTTTACTTGGCACAGAAGTATTTCAGTGTTTCCACAGTGGCTGTACCTATGTGTACTGGCTGAATGTCAGCCCTGCTCACATAATATATAGGAGTTCACCTTTTCCAACTAGGCTGAATACCCACGAGGAACATAGATTCTGTCATCTTTTCTTCAAATGAGCCCAGAACAGTGCACATTGATCTGATTCATCCATGACTATGTACTTGGCATAAGTAACTTCTTATTCTTTCACAATTTGACCTCAAAGTCGACCAGTCCAAGTGAGATAAGGTTCCAGTTTTCATATTATTTAATAGTTTTTCCTATAAGTTACTCTTTCACTGTAGGAAAGTGGTGACTTTTCAGTTGCTATTAAATGAGGTTTGCTGTATACTGCATGTTACCAGTGTGATTTGATAGAACCCAGCTTTGGGAGACTCACTCATATGGTCCACAACTCAACTGTGCTCATTTGCATACCCAAGAGACAGTTCAAGAATAAGTTCAAAGTAAGGGCATCAGTAGCCACATAAAGAGTATGACCACCCTGTCCTGTCAGCCCCGAGCCTTATACTAAAGGTAGCAAATAGGTGACAATTGTATAGCCTCCAATCCTTTACCCATTTCAAGGGGAGACATTACTAATCCATGACCTCACTCCTCAAGACCTCAGAAAACTTTTCATCACTTCACTTCAGGCAGCTACTACTAATGGATCTGAATTAACTCATGAAATTAAACCTATCACCATCCTGCAGCCAGGCTGCTGTTTAAACCAGAAAAAAGAGACCTCTACCCCACAAAGAGATACTGATAATTATTTATGTCTAGGAAAAAACACATTATTGAGATTCAGGTTCAAATACTAATTTAATTTAGTGCTCAAGATGTATCTGTCATTTGGGTGAGAATCTAGTGAATAATGGTAAGATTTACAGGGGCCTCTGTAGGGCTATATGTGTTTTTATGTTTTACCCTGAGGTAGGATTTGTTTAGATCTGATGTCTAACAAAACAGAAAGAGACTATAGCCTTCTCAGAAGACATTACCCGCGTATCCCTATCACTGGTTTGTGCTTGTTTTACCAAGAGCTAAAGTCATATGCATGCAATGATCACTTCTGTCACCATCTTTGGTCTAGATTTAAGATGTTGGGCCTTCACAAAGTAATCAGGCACCTTCTTTCCCAGGTATTTCTGAGTTGGGAGAACTTTCTCTGATGACTAAACTATGAATAAAATCAAATGCAGGCCCAGCATCTTGAACCATGAAAGAAAAGAGGCTGTCAGTTATTGACTGTCTTCCGGATGCCAGGTTGCTCCTGTAATTCCATTTCAATTAATGTAAATAATAACCTCGTGGAGTGGACATTATAATCCCCATTTTACAAATCTGGAAAACAAGAGTATCAAAGTGATTAAGCATTTGGGTAGAAGCTGCACAATCAGAGACTAATAATAGAACTCAGGTTTGTCTGATTTCAAAGCTCTTTCCACACTACCTAAAATATTCATGCACCAGATGAAAGCTTTTCTTTTTTTCCCCTGGGTTGTTTCTTAAATTTGTAGCTCTGCTTCCAATACAAGGTTTCTTAAAATGTAATGATGTGATTACACTTCTGGTTATTACTCCCCAACATCATTTCAAGGGAACTGACTTGTGAGGCTGAAGGGATAATGGCAGGTTGAGCCATGAATGCAAGTCAACCTTTCCAATGTGGGCTTGGTAATATCTGAATTACTCAGTACTGCTTTTAGAAGTCAATTCCCCACCCCAGGACAGGGGTTATAAGCACAAATACCCACAGGGCTGGGTAGTTACCGTAAATAAGCTCTGTAGATGGTCTTTGACAGGAGATCAGTGGTGGGTTTGGGGGGCTGTGCCATACTGGAAAACAGATGCCTCAGCTAGGGAGAGGGTCTTTACTCCAATTGGACGATTGCTAGGTCCTAGCAGGGAGACCATGGACAGCTCCAACTGGATCAGTGGAAGAGAGCTTAATGAAGGGGATGTTTACTAAGGTGTAGGCAGAGAAATACATCCCCTGAAGTCAATCTCCTTCCTCTCTCCAATTTCCTGCTGGTGCTCCCTATTTGAAATTTGGAGGAACAGCAAAAGATGTACCCTTGGGAGTCATGAAAAGTTTCAAGATTGGCCAAAGTCTAAGAGCTACATAGATAGCAACTTACACATTGCTCAGTATTTAAAGAGGTGGCTATGCTTTGTTTCCTTTTCATTTTAACTTTAGTTCCCTTTTAGAGGAGAATAGTTGGCCATAACATAAGGAACTAGGCTGACCATACCAGTTTCTCCGTAGGTGGTGTATTATCAGAGTTCCTAATGGGAACTCTGGTGATAAAAACAAAATAATGAGAAGATTGGTTAACTGCTTAAAACTCCTAAAGAACAGAGTCTTTCCCTTTTGTATGTCTGAGCATGGGGCCTTCAATCTTGAGGTCTTGAAACTTACTGGTGGCTCTCATGTGCTGTGACTGTAGACTTTAGGAAGGGTGTGGTTGTACACTATAGTAAGGGTGTGCATATCACTCAGTTGTTTTTCTTGTTGTTTATTTTTTGCTGTAGCATTCTTCAAATCTATGTATTTGTAAGTGTTAAGTACAGTTTTCAACAGAGATATGCTTGGGAAGTATTATTTTTTCCTCCTTTTCTCCCTCTCATCTTTTTCTCTTGCTTCATTATCAGAAGCAGCATCAGCATCTTAGCTAACACTCACTGAACATTTGCCATGTGCCAGGCACTGGGCTCAGTTTTTAAATGGATCACCCTACTTAATACTGGCAATAACCGTAGGAAGTGAGTGAGCACAGGTTTGACTCTCAGTTCTTTCAGGTAAAGAAATGGAGGCCCTGAGAGGTGAAGTGATTTCCCCAAAGAAGCTAAGTTATTTAGAACTTGGCCAAGGTAAAATTCTAACCTAGGCAGTCTGCCACCAGAGTCTTCCCTTAACCTCTAAATTTCACACCTCTTTTCACTGTTCAAACATAGCAATTTTACTCAGAGAACAATAAATAAACTTGAAGATAAAAGACTAGTCAACAATCTCTCTTCCTCTTCCCAATTTCTTACGGCATCTTAAAAAGCACTGGTTTAATAAAGCTAGAGTATGATCAAAGAAAAGTCTAATACATGTTATTTTTTGTTCTATGATTCAGTTGCTTACACATAATTCATTTGTAAATTGATACTAATGAAAGTTGGTCTTGAAATATTGTATACAGCCCAAATTAGGAGCTTGGCACCAAATCCCCTATTGGATCACAAATCATTTACTCTTGCCAAATTAGAGTCTACAGTAATTTAGCATAAGATGGGCTTTTAACCCTAGTATCTAGATGTACTCAGCAGTTTGTTATGAAAGCTTATAAGC
>PVJI01000547.1:0-161233 GCA_004026765.1 Micronycteris hirsuta
ATTTCCTTCGCCAGCTTCGGGAAATTCTCCATCATTATGTGTTCAAATATTTTTTCAATTCCTTGGATTTCTTCTTCTCCTTCTGGCAGCCCTATGATCTGTATGTTGGGACGTTTACAGATGTCTTGGAGGTTTCTGAGCCCCTCCTCCATTTTTTGAATTCTTGTTGCTTCATTCTTTTCTGGTTGGATGTTTTTTTTCTTTCTGCTGGTCCACTCCATTGATTTGAGTCCCAGTTTCCTTATCTCTATTGGTTCCCTGCAGATCTCTCCTCATTTGTTCAAGCAATTTCGTTAATTTTTCGTCGAATTCTGAAAGCATCCTTATTACAAGGGTTTTGAACTGTGCATCTGATAGGTTGGCTATCTCTTGGTTGGTTAGCTCTGGGGCTTTTATCCTTTCTTTGGGCCATTTTTTCCCCCCTCGGTCAGCCTGTTACTGTAAGGGGGGCAGAGTCTTGGGGATCCCCTGTGCAGGGAAGCTCCCAGTAGTTGGGCTGTGACGTAGCCTGTGGGGGCGGGACCTGAGCGCACAATGGCGCCTTCTCCGCTCTCCGCACCCACACCGTCTCCTGCAAGCAATTCGAGCCCCTCTGCGCTGACTCTGGGGGTCGCCCCGGGGTCGCTGGATGGGCTGCACAGCTCCAGTCCCCCGCGGGTCTCCCCAACGAACTTTCCTGTGTGGCCAGGAGTTCCTCCTGCGACCGGCTCCACCCCCACAGGCGCTCCCAATCTGCGCCAATGGGCCGCGCCCTGCCCTCTCTCCCAGTCTCTCTGCATGCGAATGCAGACCTGCCCGGTCCACCAGTCTCGGCCCTGCTGGGTCCGGATGAGCTGGGCGCAGACCGCGCTTCAGTCGGGTCCCCGTCTGGGTGTGTTGCAGCCCCGCGGGGACCGCCCCTCCAACCGCGGTCCTGCCATCTGCTCACCTGCTCGCCGCAGGGTCGCGGAGTGTTCTCCCTCCGCCCTGCTCCTCTCGGCTCACCAGACTGGATAAATGTATCTTCTTTAATTCCTTGGTTGTCGGACTTCCTCTCAATTCAATTTTCTGTCAGATCTGGCTGTTTTTGGATGTGTAGATTTCTGATTTTTTCCTTGTTTGGTTGTGCGAGGCAGTACGGTGCATTCACCTATGCCGCCATCTTAGGAAGTAAGAGAGGCTTCTTTTATTTTTCTGCCTTGCTTCTGGTTTTAGTGGGATGGGTGTTAGGGTTTTTAAAGTGTAATCTCTGTGTTAATTTAAGATAGATATTCTTCATTATGTTTTGGAAGTTCACTTTCATCTCAAGTTTATTAAGAGTTTATCATTGTCATTCATTCAGAAGTTAATCTCGAGTGTTATCTATAGTCCCTTCAGATTAAGATGATTGAACATATAATGCTTTTCTGGTTTATGTTTTTATTTTAAAGTCATTTTGAGCTCCAATAACTGTGCTTTTAGGAAAACAATCATTGTCGTTTTAAGTACGTACTTTTGTTTATAAACGACTTAATGACTGTCTTCTACACTCAGATCCCACCTTGGGTGCCTGGGATGCAGCCGCGAACAGAGCAGATGTGCTGTTTCCCCAGAGGATTTAACAATCCGGGGGGCGAGAAAAGGAAACACAAGTGTGACTTCTGCAGTTTGCTGCTTTTTTGGATGTGATTTCAGGAGGCCAACATTGTTTTAGAAGAATAAAGCTCTAATTTAAAACTGGAAGACAGTGAGAAAATAAGATGTAACACAGAGGATCTTGCTTTTAAAGCGAGTGGTTTTAGGAATAAATTTGGCTTATTATGGAAAAGATTTACTTAAATTTAAATGAATTATTTTTAGAGTTACAGTTATGACCCAAAGTTCATTAGTTCACTGATGCTTGGGGCTCATAATTTCAATGAAGTTAGCATTCTTGTTTTGATGTTTTGGCTAGCTCGGCTTCTGATCCTTTTGAAAATAGATATGTTTCCAGAAAAAGAGGTTTTAGTGTTTTTTAATGCAAGTTATTTTCTATTAAGAGAGGACTCTTATCCCTAGACCGTGATATAACAGACACTGCTAGTTGCCTGGATATTACCTATACTCCCTTCTTTTGTACTAATAAAACTCTGATTTTCTTTGGGGAGGAAATATGCCCACATAAAATATATCCAAGACTTCCTTCAAGCTAGTGAGGGCAAACTGACCTCATTTTATCTAGTTAGATATCAGTAGTTGGGTTGCTGGAGGAGGATTTGCAAAAAGATTTAGGCCTGACTGGCACATTCTTTATGGGCCTTGCCCCCATTTTTTCTTAGAATACAGTCATGATACCTGGAGATTCAGCAGCCATACTATGACCATGAGGATAAAACACACAATCTAAGAATGAAGCAGCAAGGTGTAGAAGCCTTGATCCTTGCTGATATACATGTGCAGCTGAAGCAGCTCAGAATTATCTACCTTAGAATTTCTTGTTACCTGAAAAAAATAGACCTGTGTGTTGAGTTCTTTTTATTTGCAGCCAAACACTTTCCTTAACAATAAACAGGCATTATTTAAAAAATAATAGGAAGAAAATCATGCCACAGGATGGCGCTAGTTCCATCAGGACAAACTGTGAACAAAACTGGTCTTAGAAGGGTGTACAGTTTCAAGTTCATGTCCCTGAAAACTCTTTGTAAGGTTCTGGGAAAATATCAGAAGGGGATATTGAGAGAATATCTAGAATAGAAGGAACCCTAGGGATCCATGCCATTATTATTATTTTTTTAAAGGATCGTTTTTTAAAAATCAGTTTAGCAGTTTGTTTATTATTTATGTATTTATTTTAGAGAAAGACACTGAGGAAGGGAGAGAGACAGAGACATTGATTTGTTGCTCCACATATTGATGCATTCATTGGTTGCTTCTTGTATGTGCCCTGACCAGGGATCAAACCCACACCTTGGCATATTGGGATGACGCTCTAACCAACTGAGGGGCCAGGGCCCCAGGCCATTATTCTAAAACAAAAATTCACCTCTAGTGCTGAATGCTTTGCTGCTTTTCAATTACTGGCCCAAGATGAAATGGCAGTGTTAACATAATACATTATATACTAAGCGCTTCATGAATAGACTTCTATTGTTGGTCAGAAAAGCAGTTTACCTATAAGTCCTCATAACCCCTTCAAAGGCTCATCCCATTTAAAAGGATTTTCTGTTTTTTGGTAATTTGAATGCTATAAATACTCAGTGGATTGTAGACACTTTCTGCTGCTTCTGGTTTTTATCTAAAAAAAAATCAGGAAACTGTGCCATGTATTGTAGACTTAGGAACTCATTTATGCAAGGACAATCTTTGTTTTAAAAGTTGCCTGTTATTAATTATGGTTTATTATTGATTCTTTAAGGAACACACGTGACTTTGAAATGGTCCCTTTCGGGGCACCCCAGGGGATGGTGTGCTTGGCGGGTGGATCGTTTGGGATGCCACGGGTGAATCAGGCTAAGGTGAAACCATCTGTGTGGGGCAAACACGCCACAGTCTATGTCAGATAAAAAACACAACAGCCACAAAAACCGTGAGGGATTACTGAGTCTGCTTCTAGAGTTTGTGACACTTGCCATTGGTTGCCAGGGTCATGGCACCCAAGTTCCTTAAAGTCTACTTTCCCACGCAGAGGAAAGACCTCAGTTTGCATAGTTCCTGACTCACATCTCTTCCACATGAATCACTCACATGCTTCTGGGATAAGCTGTGCACTGGCAAAAAATGTCTTAGCTGAACATCTGTTTCAGCCCAATAAAGAAGTTTCTTGTAAACAAAATGTCACCCTGGCCATGAGAATATCCTTATCAACTCTTTATCTTTCTACAAGCACAGACAGGATAATTTTTAAGAGAAGGATGAGAGAGCTCCAGATGTTCTCTCCCAAGAATAATATCTTACAAAAACATGTTTCCAGGCTGTTTAGGTTACCAGCAAATCACAGAGGAACCAAAGGTCTCTCAGCTCATCACAAGAGCCAGACCTTCAAGACGATGCCGAGAATCTCTCAATGCTGTTGGGAAAGAACCACACAAGGAAACGAAACATTTGCAAAGTAAAGGGAATGCCTATTTATTGGGCACCTGGCCTATTATAGGCACTCTGCAAAGTGCTGTCAAATACGGATCCACAG
Organism: Micronycteris hirsuta; assembly: GCA_004026765.1. Taxonomy (NCBI): domain Eukaryota; kingdom Metazoa; phylum Chordata; class Mammalia; order Chiroptera; family Phyllostomidae; genus Micronycteris; species Micronycteris hirsuta. The sequence goes on from PVJI01000547.1 coordinate 4,124, forward strand.
AGCAACACTGTGAGGAAGGCACTGGGGTCTCTCCATGGACAAGGAGGCCCAAGGTCATGACTGGTGTGCAGCTCAGTCCACGCCTGTGGGTCGGCGGCAGTGGATTGTAGAATCAACCTTCTTCCACTGAGTTATATTGGCTCAGTCTCGCTGCAGACTTCACATCCTACTTAAGGAAATGCCACATGAACACGTCACATGTTGAACTGCAACACACGACCAAAGACAGGAAAATGCAGTATTTGACTAATTGGCAAGTGAGAGTTAGGAAATGTAAGTTTGTTGTGAACCAGGACACCCTGGAAATGCCTGGCCTCTCTGTAGGTGCTAGATAGGTCCACATAAATTCTGGGCGGGCTGAAAGGTATGGATCTTGTGGTTGATAAGGCCAAGGTCTGCTCATTGCACTGTTAGTAGATCTCTTCACTTATGAGAAGTTTAAAGCTTGAGGGAAGACTTCGGTGGACCCTGAATTTCAGGTTATCTAAACCTTCATTCAGCAGATCAGCTTTTCTGGCACGGGGTTAGTGGGGGTCCTTCCTGCTGCCTCCACGGGGGTCCTGGCACAGTCTGCAGCTCTGTTCTCGATGAACCTTCACTTTTTATTTTCCAAATTTTTATGATAACTAGAAACATGATCAACGTATTATGGAGGAGCAACCAAGGGAAGGCTAAAGGAGGCCACGGTAGCTGCACGCACTAAGACCTCACAGATGTTTGCAGAAAGAAGAGCTGTGGAAATGTAGCCCGCCCACAGCATCCAGGGGAGACGTCCCTGAGAAGAGTGAGCGCCCTACCCACGTGAGCAGGTCCTATTACAACAGAACTTACCAGCTGGAAACCCTTTGGTGCTGGCCACTGCAGTGAACACCCAGTGAAGAAGCTGGCCCTCACTCTTCTTGCATGTGGCCTGGCATCCAGCCACCGGTACTTCGGAGTCTGCCTAGGGGCTCTCTCTGCGCAGCCGTGTGCTTGGGGCAGGCCAGATGTGTTAGGATTTTAATTTTGGGTGCAGCCGTGTACCAGTGGCAGACGGGAATTGGAGGGCAAATACCGCAGCTTCTCCTCATCTTGGTGGGCTGCTTCTGAGGTGTCCAGTGGCACTGAGCCCCAGCTGCCTGCAGCAGGAACCTACTATCAGTGCCTGCCTTATCTTCCTCCCTGCCTTCATTGTATCACTTCCCCGCATTGCTTACCGGTGCTTACTAGGATCACGTCCGAGATAAATCCCTGTTCCAAATCTTTGCTTTTGAGGGCAACGAGCCTGATCCTGATTCCAAGGCATTTGAAATAAACCTTCATTTGATGGAGATTTTCCTAAGAGCACAATGCTAACCTGTGAGCGAACAAAGTCATTCTGCTGAGTTATTAGTAAGTGCCTCAATACACCTGGCAGAGGATTATTCTTAGGCAGACTTTCTCTTGAATTGGAAGTTAAAAATTGCAGTGATTAATACAATTTTAGACAGCATACTTGTGAGAATGGTTATTCCTTGCATTAATATTATTGAGGTTGAAATACAGAAACAGATTAAATAAACAATCTCTAGATTACATCTTTCCTCTATTAAACCAAATATCAGCAATTTTGTTCCAGTAAAATAGCATCATCTGTCACATTAAATTAATGTTGGGAATTTAAATTTTATTGGTTTTGCAGTTGTGTTTGAATATAATTTGAAAATTTATTCTGGATTTATAGTTATATCAAAGCTGTCAGTGTAAGGAGTTTATAACTAGGTTTATGTTTATACATATTGAAATTAAATTATAATGAATTTTTAAAATTACATTGAGGGTCCATGAGAATATATGTATTTTTTCCTTTATAAAGGAAAGTATTCAAGCCCAGAGAGAAATCTCTTGAGGTGTTTGGGAGCTCCTTGGAAGGTTTTGATCAGCAGGAAGACCTTGTGAAAACGGTGTTTCAGGACAAATTAATGGAAGATGAATTTAAGCAGAGAGCAGCAGTACCTGGAATGTAGTAGAGACACAAAACTATTTGCTGAACAAATAAATTAAATGACAGTAAGCCAAATTATAATTCTCCTGTAGCAAACTATATATGTGTGTGTCTAATGCAGGTTTACTGGAATTAGAAAACAGAATTAAAGGAACTTTGTGAGTCTTTGTAGGTGGGACCCGCCAAAGCAGAACCCTGAGACATGCATGTGCAGTGATTTGTTTACTAGGGCCGTGCTCCCAGGAGAAACCAGTAGAGAAGCGATTTCAGGCGATGTCCCCCGGAGGGTCACTGAAGCCCTACCCCACAGGGGAATCCTGGAATGTAAGGTATATGTTCCCATTGATCCCAGTTCAGGCCAAGGGCGCTGAGCTTGCATGCCCTGCACCAGCCAGTCATCGGCCAAGGGCTGCCCTGTGGGCTATGAAGGTCCAGCTTTCTGATGTTTACATCCCCCAGGGCAGCAGGCGACAGTCCAGAAGCTAAAGCACCCAGAAGCGGAGGGAGGAGGGGCCGTGGACATCTGGGTGGAGTGGTGGCAGTGTCTGCCACCAATAAAGCATTAAGGTGACTGGAGGACTCTGACATGAGATGTGGCAAGGGGGACATCTCCTGAGTAGAGAAGAGGAATTTGGGAGGGGTCCTGGGAAGGCAATGGTGAGTCCCAGCCATCAGATTTTTAGGAAGAGTGAAACATACGCAATGTATGTCCTCTGCCGCTGCTCCGCTCCAAGCCGCCGTCCCTTCTCAGCTGGATCACAGCCTCACCAAATGACTTTCTTTGGCCCAAAGATACCGTGTGGCTGTTGACACCTCTATGCCACTTTATCCCCTCTCCTTCTCCATCCTTTTCATCCTTCAGCACTCATTTCATGCGTTGCCCGTTCTGCAAAGCCCATGCCAGCCAGTCAGCACCTCCTGTGCCTCCCCACAGCACCTCGGTTTCACCGTCGGCTGAGCTCTGAGCCTTCCACACCGTGTCTATTCGCATCTGACTCTCCTCCAATGGGAAACCCTGTCTGATGCTTCTCGTGTCTGCTCTGCCCATCAGTAATCAGGACTCTGCTTTCGACTGTGATCTACAAACTCCATCAGCTGCAGCCCATGGGAAGAAATACATCTGTACACCACGATGAACTGCGTCTACTCAGAACACACATGCACACCCACGTTTCACAGAGCAAAATTCACTATGACAGAATGCCGCACACGCTGGAGCTTCCTGTTCTGTTCTATTCTGTTCTTCATTAAACAATTTACCTACTAATGAGTCATGATTCTCAAGTTCCCCAACTCTACTTAGCATAAGCCCAAGAATTAGTTGTTGATCTCAATTGCAAAACATTGGCTTATTTTGAAGTAAACTTCAGACATCATGTAATTTTATCCATAAATATTTCAGTATGCATTTCTAAAACATAAAAAACATTTTTTACACCTAAAAAGATATCTTCACACCTAATATATATGATAATTTCTTGATACCATCTAGCATCCTTCCAGAGTTCAGTTCCCTCAGTTGTCTCAAATGTTTTTTTTTAAATTGTATCTGATTAATATTTTTCTGAAGTTTGTTTTAATGTATTAGTGATTCCTCCCTTTGTCTTCCACCTTCATCATAACAGTTTAGGTCTTTCATAATGCGAATTTGCTGCATTATTTGAATTACGTTAAAATCTGCTAGACAACACAACACAGTAAATGAGGTTGGGGACACTCATACGGCATTTTAAGCATCGATGGTAGGTTAGCCACTCTGCTCGTGAGGTAGAGGTGATACTTGCTGGCTGCATTAAGAATAAATAACGAATATGGGAGAATCTTGTGGGGAAATAGGTGGATTTCATGAGATATGCTAAATATAGAGAGTGCGTTGGTAACCTAGAAGATTGATAAAAATAGAGCAGGTGGCATGTTTGATGAAACAAGTCTTATCAACAGAGGTGCAAAGACAGAAGGAATGACCATGACACCTCTGAGCTCACAGCCATGTCATCTTCAAATCGGCCGTGACGAAGACACCCGTACAGTCCTGTTCTGTCCCCGCCCGTGCTCTTTATTGACTTTTTTTTTAAATAGAATCCTGGTTTTGTTCAGATGTCCACACCTTCCTGCTCAACCCGTTGCCTCAACGGAAGCCAATTGCATTGTTGGTCTTCAGTGAGCCTGATTGGTGTAAAGTCTTCCCATTCCCCTTGCCAGTGATTGGCTCAGGGTTGATCACTTGATATAGTTCTGGCCAATGAGCTGCAAAGGGAAGTCTGCTGCGGGGGTGATGGTGGGCAGTCTCTGGGAAAGGCTTCTCCAGGCCTTTGGGAAGAGACACTTCACCGAACAGGAAGTCTCTCTTGTTCCTCTGTGGAGTGAGCCAGGAAGGGCCATGCGGGATTGCTAGAGCCATCTCGTCATAGTCCCATGGTGGGAGCGCAGCATCGCTGAGCTCCTGAATCCCCGCCCCCACCCCCAAGCCCATGTACTGCTTCTCTTTCTGTTTTTCGGGTTTCTTTATTCTTGAAACCAGCTTGAGCCCACGTTTTCATTTCCTGCAAGTGAAAGAATCTTTAGCTGAAGCACTTCCCAAAAGCTAGGGTTGAAATTACTTAAACTGGTCATTTCTTAATATACAACTGTCGACAATCAACACTGGAATAATTTTAGGAGTTTCTTCAAATACCCATTGTAAGGCCCCACTGCAGACAGACTTAATTGGAGTTTTAGTGGGGCACCTGCATTGTTAGACACACTGAGGCAACAGAAGTAATGGCATAAACTGTGTGAGAATAGGAAAAATTTTCCAAAACTGGCAAATAAAGCTAGGGATGATGCCATGTCTTTTACTGTGAATGTTGAACAGACTCACCCAAGAATTCTTTAATATCTAGGAGAATGCACCTGTGTTGCATTTGCTATTTGCTATTTGGTTAGAACCAGATAATTTAAGTTACATATGTTAACTTGTGTGGATTTCTGTCTGGGAGGAGAAATAACCCCAAGCTCTTACCATTTAGTGACTACAGGACATTTCCCTGTTTTGAATCTCTTGGCGAACTAATTTCAGCATCCTTTTTAGACCAACTTACAATGTAGATCATCCTCTGACTTTCTCCTTCAAGCTTCTTTTGCTTGGTTGCATTGGTTCCTTCATTAATTCATGACGTGAGTAAAAATTTTGACACATGTTCATTCTACATTTGTATGTAAGTCATGCTTTCTCCTTCTACATTATTGGTAACAGTGGGTTACCTTGATGCCTGCAGGAAAAAGGTAAGAAAAGTTCTCGGTTTTTCCATCTGTGCCTGTGGCTATTTGTAGGTTTCTAAAATAACTGTGGAAGATATTGTTCTTAACTTTGGCCACCACCCTTGGCAGTTAGTTGTAAGTGACATCCCAAATGCATTTAGGTGTGAGCTAATTTCCTGTTTTACTGACCAAACAATGGTTCTATTCTCTGGAATACATTTAAAGCAGCCAGGTCAGGTGTGACTCAATGTTTTCATTAGCTGCCACTTAAAATCCAATTTCCAGCAGTTTGCATAATCCCTGGAATAAGTTTCTTTGGAGGGAATGTTGCATAGGGGAGAGTGGTCAGCCAAGCAGACCTGGGTTTGAATCCCAGCCCTGGTACTTTATCATTGCACAGCATTGAGGAGGCTCATAGAAGTCAGTTTTCTTTCATGTGAAAAGGGGGCAACAGCAGCCACCTCACGGCATCGTTCTGTAAGTGGGAGGCGAAACTGAACGGGGTTGCTTGGAGCTCACTTCTGGGACTGAGCACTCAAACTGAATTCAGGTTCTGCCCTCCATAGGCTTGTGATTTTGGATGAGGAACTGAATGTCTTGGCGCATTATTTTCTGTATCCAAAAAATAAATGAAGGTCCCTACCTGGTAGGATTGTGGTGAATTGCTACGTTTCTCAACACTAGTGCGAGTACCACAGTCACACATTTCGCCGTGTCTCCAAATCGTCTTGCAGGGCCATCACAGATTTTGCCATATCTAGTTTTAGGTACCATGTAGATGATCATCTACGTGATGTTTTTATTTAATTCACTTCATTAATTAAACATTTACAAACCATCTACTTGTCTGGGCGCTGTTGAGATTTTGGACACCCCTGTGAATAAGCAAGTCCAAACTCTATGCTGTCGTGGAGCTCGTGTCTCAGAGACATTTTATTTATTTATTTAAATTTTTAATTGTATTTTTGGGGGCGGCATTGGTGAATACAATTATACAGGTTTCAAGTGTACAGTTCTGTAATACATCTCCTGTATGTTGTATTGTGGGTTCACCATACATAGTCGAGTCTCCTTCCATCCCTATTTATTTTAAATAGACACTTGGGTCTCACCTGCATCAGTGGACAACCAGTATCATGTGAAAATGACGATGAGCTTTAAACATGGACGTAGAAAAGCCAGGCAACATTAGTCTCACAGATTCTAGCTTGATACTTTTTTGCCTTTTCTTTGTTTAAAGGAGAGATTTTCAGTTGTGTGAGAGGAGCTTCAGCCAGATGAATACCTGACTGAGACTTTCTCCATCCCGTAATTGGGAACACCGATGAAGAACCAGAAAAAGGGCTCAGCGTTGTTTAAGTCTGTTGTCCAGGCTTGCTTCATTTGTCACCTTTGATGTCCCACCTTTGGAGTCACCACTTGGATGCAACATGATGCCCTTAGCACAGTTCCTGGCACAAACATTCATCATAAAATGTAGCACGTTCCCCCATGCCCCTGCAGGGAGAGGGAAGGTCTGGGGATCCTCTGCGGGGTTATTAATTGCTCGTAGGTCTCCTGTATGTGTTCATGAGGCCCCTACTTTACTACTCCACCTTGGAATATGCCTTCAGAGCTCTGAGAGCTCCGGGCGTCTTGTCTTTGTATCATTTGGCTCCTAGTACTCAAAGCCACATCCTGTTATGTTTGGTTGCTAGGTGGGGAAATGTTATCATGAGCTTCAGCAATAATTTATCCACAGAGCTCTAGGAGTTGTCATGTTCTCCTGACAGTGAGCTGTAGCACTTTATCAGCTCGCCTGTAAATCAGGCGTGTGTGGGTGCGGATGCCAGCCCTGTTTGATCTCTCTCAGACACTGTAATAATCTGCTTTTGTCTGATTGATTCCTTCACATCACCACGCACATTGCAACAGAGAGTGGAGTGCCCTCTGTTTATCTCGGCTGGTCATCTGCGGGAGGCCAGCAGGGCAGAAAATGCTCTTCGTGCCGAGATGTAAGAGTTTTTGGAATTAGGGCCCTTTCCATCATATCCCTGAGCTGGTTTCGTTCAATAAATCAATGATAGCAGAATTGAATGCACCATAAATACCTCAAACCATATCTCTTACAAGAATGTAAGAGTAATTCATAGAAACAGGAAAGGTAACTTTGTGGGGAAGAATTACGACCCCGGCAAGCCACGGACACTCGGGGCTTTTTACGACTGGTGTTCCCATCTCACCCTTTGAACTCAGGGGGAAAGAGAATGCACTGCTGGCTGGCGTTTGCTTCTGGAAGGTGCAGGGGGTAAAATGAGTAGAAACGATCCTGTCGAGACTGATCGCCACTTTTCCATCTAAAAACCAGTTTTTCTCAATTTCTGTCGGCTCCTGTTACTTACGGTCCCTCCTTATCAAAGTCCGCATTGCATCACCAAAATGGAGTGAATTGGACTCTGCCGTTTGATGGTTTATGAGTCGCTCTCTCCACCCCCATGCCAGGCCCACCCTAGTGAAAATTTCGCAAATCTTTTCAATGCTTAAAATGCCTCTCCCTGTCTGGCAAGCCTGCTCTCTATTTTCTGGGCTCCTAATCACTGACGGGTAGTTTGGGGCGCATTCCAGCATCTGCAGCCCATAGCAGCCAGGCTGAAATCCGTGAGCTGATTACTGCTGTGGGCACGGCAGCAGCTTGCTGTGCCGTGACCCGGGAGCAGTTACAGATGTCCACGCCTGCCCCAGCTGAAAGCAGAGGTCAAGCTGTATTGTAGATGTGATTGACTAAATCCCATCGGAGAGGAGGATTTTGATGTAGCATCCCCGTCTTGGATGGCGGCAAGATGAAATTACATAAAGAAGCCTTTCAGCTCAGAAATAAATGTAGCTCTGGGAGGAAAAAAAAAAGACAGCTGGTGCCGTTTAGTGCAAAGACACTCAGCTCTTATTTTTACAATGGTAGTTAATGATTATTTACTCCACTCCCATTGGTGTGGTCAGACATATTTTAGTCACCTGATATATATAGCACACACACACACATACACACACATGTGTGCACATATATGTATCTCCCCAATATATATAGACAATAACATTTAGTGGTTAGAATAAGAGTAGGCAAACCACAGCCAGTCAGCCAAATCCAACCAGCCACCTGTTTTTGTCAATAAAGTTTTATTGGGACACAGCCACATCTATTTATTTACATACTGCCTATGACTGCTTTCTGCCATAACAGCAGAGTTTTGACAGAGATTGTATGGCCTATAATGCTGAAAATATTTGTTATCTGGTAGAACACCTTCACTAGTCCCTGGCTGGACCAGAGGGTTGGCCCTCATGCCAGACTGCCTGTTCAAATCCTGGCTTTACCGCCTACCAGTTGTGTGACTTTGGGTAAGTTACATAACTTCTCTGATCCTTGAGTTCCTCGTGTGTAAAATGGGGATGAAAATAATAGTTATCTCACTGAGTTGGTGGTTTGAGGAGCACGTGAACTATAGCAGCTGGGTAACAGTATTCCTTTGGGAGAGCTTGTTATCTGTTTTCTTGCCTCCACTCTGCGCAGGTGCCCCTGACCTTCACCTGGCACTCAACTACTGATGCTGCACATGTGCTGTACCCATGCATTTGCTTGTATGAATTTATGGGAGTAGACATGTGCAGCTCAGAACGTTTGAAAAAGACCAGGGCAGAGAGACAGCCTTCTCAAACAATGATGCTTTTACAAGTCCTTCAGATGTTTCCAGAGTGAGTTAGATGGTTCTTTCCAAGGTCTGCGCAAAACTGAGTTGTCCTGGCTGTTCAGATGGGCATGGTGGTAGGCTCCGTGTGTTGCAGATGACACCACGAGGCTGAGAGTGTGTGTGCCTTCTTTCCAATTTTAAGAGGATTTAGATGCAGTTTCAGCAAATGGAAGGCACAACCAGCTGGTGAAAACCTATTGGAGACTCTTGGCTCTTAAAGGCAGATCTTGAAAGTCATGTTTTGGTATTTTCCCGTAGGGGTCAGGGAATAAACGTTTAAGCCCTGCACCTATTCAGCTCTGACTCTGGAGCACAAAAACAGCCCCAGGTGATACATACATGAATGGGTATAGGGGTGTTCTGATAAAACTTTATTTACAAAAGCCGGTGGTTGGCCCTGGGCCCATAGTTTGCCAACTTTGCTGTCACCTCTCTATCTAGATAAAACTAACATTTAGTTCTTGTTCCCAGTTCCGTATAGGAATCAATTTATTAATCCTAACAAGGATATTATGTGATAGGTATGTTGTTAGTTTCATCATCTACCTTTGCTGATGAGGAAGTCGAGGGAAAAGGACATGGAGTGATTTGCTCAAGGTCACACAGCGAGTGAGGGGTAGAAACAGGACGTGAACCCAGCCTGCCCGGTCCTAGAGCCTGGATGGCGGCCACGATTCCAGATCGCCTCCTTCCGTCTTAGTGCAGATAGTGCCGTTCTTTATAGGAAAAGCATCTAGTCTTTCCGTTTCTTTCATGCACCTATAAACACTGCTTTATGGAAGACAGTATTTTTCATTTTTCCAAGTGCGGCTTGTTGGCTTGGGTCAGTAACTGAAGAAAAGAACACTTTGTCTCTCTGGCTGCTCATGGCGGTTGGCGGGGGTGGGGGGAGGCGGGGCATCACTTTATGGACATGCAACCACTGCAGGGTCATAGGATCCTGCACTCAGGAGGGGACCCCATGCTTGGGGTGCAATGTTCTGTGGTCGCCACCTTGAAATCCTTATATTTGTCTTTAAATTTGCGTTTTGTAGGTCCGATGATACATCACTTGTGCTAGGGACTTGGAGCCTCAGCTGCCTGTCCGCCCCCCCGGGTGGTCCTTGGAAGCCCACTTCCCAGCACTGCCCTGTGCTGGCTGCTGCCCTCTGCCCTGCAGGGGGGCTCGCCCCAGTGCACTCAGCTTGCCAGCATCCCCGTACTCAAGGGAGCACAACATTCAAAAGCAAATTTTAAAAAACCCTCGTGACAGATGGAAAGGGAGACTGTAGAAGAAAATACAAGGCATCCTGCATTTTCCCTTTCCACGGGGCCTCACAAATTACATGGCAGGTTCTGGCTGACTCTCAACAGTAACATCACCTGGGAGGATCTCGGGTCCCATCCCAGAGCTGCTGAATCAGAATCTACATTTTCCCAAGACCTCCTGGTGATTCCCATGCACGTTTCAGTCTGAGATGCACGGCCCCAGTGATGGCTTCCAAATGTGCCTCCTCGTCTGACCGCTTCAGAAAGCCTCCCAGGGCTCTGGAGGCCCGGCCAGCTCCGTTACCCACCGGTCCAGCCGCCTGTTTCCCAGCCTTACCTAATGATCAGAATCACCTGGGGCAAGTGTTTAAAAGCAGGAGCGCTTGGCTCCGTCCTCTGTTTTCTGAGACTCCCAGAAGGAGGAGCCTTAGGAATGTGCATGTTTAACATACATTGTGGATGACCCTTCTTATCCATACATTTGGAAAACCCTTTATGAATGACACTGGGACCTAGAAGCATCCCAAAGACCTAACTTGTATCCATGTCTGTCACTTACCTGCAGACCCTGGCTTAACCTCGCCTGTAACTTATAAGCATTTTAACTGGAGCTGCTTCATCTCAAGCATCCGTGTGTTTGCAGGTAGCAGTCAGGAGTCACTTCAGTGGATTATATGAGAAGGCTAATGCACGTGTTTGGGAGTTTTGACACCCAGGCCTGGTTATCATAAAGATATCCAGATAGAGCAAGACAGGCTGGCCCCTGAGGGTTCCTTTCGTTCGGGTAACCTCTGTTTACATGAGGAGGATTGATGGGGAAGGGAGAGAGCAGGGTTTCTTTCCAACAGCTCTGTGCTCACTGGATGCTCTCAAAGCTCTTGGACCGTCACGTGGTGACGGCAGTCGGGGTGGGCAGGCTGTCAGAGGACATCGGGGCTGAACCAAGGATGGCAGGGCCTCGCCCCGTACGAAAGCACTTGTAGTTGGATTGGGGTGGGGGCATGGTTCTGCCCCTGCACCCCAAGGCGGACATAAAGGGGTGGGAAGAAGCTGAGTCCCACACAAAAGCTTGGTGAGAGATGCAGGGGGCAGTCAGTCCCCGGAGTCAGACTGAGGAGCGAGACATGTTCTGTCCTGTGTGCAGACCACAAAGGAGCCATGGCCAGAAAACAGAGGCACGGAAGCAGGGACGGCAGACCCCGAAGGCTCCAGGGCCCACGGCAGGACAACTGGTGACCTGTCCCCTCTAAAGTGGACAGGCCCTCAGCTCAAGCCAGTGGCTGCCATGTGGGGATGTGGGCTCAGCATTCCCTGGCATTCTGTTTTTCTGAGAGAAGCCCCAAACCTGGATTTTCATGTTGGATTTCCTTTTTAAAAAAATAATGGCCGTGAATCTTTACAGAAAATGTAAGACACTGTTCAAGCCAAGCAGGACTTACTTGTGGGACAGATGTGGCCTGGAGGAAGAGCTTTTGCTCTTTGAGGCTGCTAGCAAGGAGGAGTGTCACCCCCTGTACAGTGGCACGGTGGGGTCCTGCTTTGGTGCCTTTGTCAGAGCAGGAAAACTGTGGCACATGCACGGGTGTGTGTGTGTGTGCACGCGCGTGCGCGCGCGCCTAACTCCTTTATGGCTGAGAAATTAGAGTTTAAGCATGTTCATTCTTGGGCTCTTGTTCTCCCTCTCACATGTACTGTGTGCATATGTTTATGTGTATATTTATGTATATGTGCATGTCTACATATACATATACGTATATAAATGTAAACATGTTACATAGTTACTGCACATCATTACGGCCATACCATTCACAGCTTTCATCTGTTTTGATTGGCCAATGACCACGCAGTGCCAGTCATTAAAGTATGTTCCTGGATACCTATGTGTGAAACTCTGTGTAATCTAAATTGTATATAAAAGTGATTCTATATTACACGACGTTCTAGTACATTGTATCATATTATACGTAGACTGTAATATATCTAGCCAGACTCTGGCCAACAGACCTCACAGCCTGGTCAACTCCGGACCATCCACTTCCGATTCTTTTGTGAAGCAGGAGGGGCTCTTGTTGCCACCTCTGCTGTTCAGACTGTGGGCGAGGGACCAGCGCTCCGCACTGCCCAGAAGCTTGTCAGAAACGCAGGCTCTCGAGCTCCGCCCCAGATCTGCTGAGTCAGAATCACCATCCCAACAACTGCCCAAGAGGGTCATGAACACATTAACATTTTAGAAGCACTCCTTTAAGTGGACCACGCCTCACTCTTTTATCTTGGAGCCCCTTTCTGTGCTGTTCCTTTTTCTTGAACCCCCTTCCCCATCATTCTTTGCTCTGTGCTAAGTGCTGAGGGTTCACCCTCCCCCGCCCACAAAAGACTTGATGTCTAGTTGGCCTCTTGAGTTGCAGGCTGCTGCTTTAAAAAAAATGCTTAGACCCGTTTTATAGCCTTTCGTGTTAGTTATCTACTACTGCCTGACAGATTATCCCCGAGCTGAGCAGCTGAAAACAACACAGGTTTATCCTCTCACGGTTTCTAGGGGCCAGGAATCTGGGCACAGCGTAGGCGGGTCCTCTGTTTTATGGTCTGTCACCAGGTCAGCACCAAGGTGGCGGCTGGGGCTGTGGCCCCCTCCAGGGAAGTTGTTGGGGTTCAGCGTCTTTAGGGTTGTGGTCCTGAGCTCTCGCTTTGCTGGCTGGAGGCTGCTCCCCATTTCTTGCCGTGACCTCTCCGACATGGCAGCTTGGTTTATCCACTTCATCAAGGGAGAGAGCCTGCTGTCCAGATGAAAGTTACAGTCTCCCGTAATTGAATCACGGGAGTTAGACGCACCCCTTGATGCTCCCGTGTTCCGCTGGCAGAAGCCAGTCATGCCACGGAAGGATGGCCCAGTCCATGAACACCAGGCAGCGGGGGCACCACAGAGGCTGCCTGCCCCACTCCTCTGCGGCTCACTTTCCTTATTCGTAAAATGGGAAGACTGGTGCGACTATCTTCACGGGGGTTGAACGAAATGAGTGGATTGAATGACAGAATCTCTCAAAAAGCCCTCTGAATGGCGCCTGGCACTTGGAAAGTGCTCAAATGTTAGCTGTGCCGCTCTTGTTGTGCTCAGTCTTTTCAGCACCCTGCTGATTATTATTATTGTTGTTAATGACAATAATTATACCAATAAAGAACTCAATAAATGGAGATACGTGCCAGGTACTATGCCAAATATCTTATGTATAATTTCTAATTTAACCCTAATGACAACCATGTGAAGTGGGTACTAATTAATTTCACAGTTTCTGTAATTGACTAAACCAGTGTTCAGAAAAAACAAACTCAGAATATTGCTACGTTTTTAAATAGGGGCGTTGGGATTCAAGTCTGTTTTTTGGTCTCCAGTCAGGGCTTTCTCTACCATTGGGTGTCCCCCTACGTTTAATTGGGGTGTTTTTCGAGTGTTTTGGAGAGTTTGCATCCCCACCCCTCGGAGTCCCTGGAGTCCGTAATCAGGTGTAGGAGCCGCTCTGTTAGGCAATGACTACACTACAGCAACAGCTGGCCTGCTGTATTTAAAGGGGAAAGACATTAGATAGAATTGTTTCTTAAACAAATGTGTAGATTCAGTTATTCGTTGTCACCCTTGACTCTCTGAGGGTACCCGCTGTGTGGGAAATAGCCCTAGGATAAGTCCCTGGGGACGCAGAGATGAATAAAGCACTGTCCTTCCTGCCTGTGAGCACCCAGTCTTACGACCATGTTGGCCACTGCCCTCATGCTGCCTGGGACAGGGGCACCTAGTTGTCCCCAGTGTCAGTTGTTCCCTAGATCCTTTACCAAGGGCATCCTTGGTTTTACCTGGGAACACGGTGGCTCAGCTGAAGACTACATTTCCCAGCCTCCTTTGAGCTGGGTGTGACCAACAGAATGTGAGCAAGAGAGATAATCTGATCTTTAAGGGGTGGGGGCATTTCCTCTAGCCCTCCTCTGTCCACCGGTTGGAATGCAGATGTGAATGGTGGGAACTGACCAGTCCTCTCAGTCCAGCAGAGGTTGCTTGTTGAGGAAGACAGCTGCCCCCATAGAGTTCACTCAGTGTCCAGCCTGCTTGCTGGCCCTGGGGCTGTTTTCATGGGGTGATATCTTTTTCTCTGATCCATTATTATGTTTGCCTTTGTCACGCCAACTACTCCAGCTCCCCAATTTCTGCAGTGCCTAAGTGCCATGCCTGGAAAAGTTGTGTATTTAGCTTTTTGGTCTTTAAGGGCATCCTGACAGAGTCCGGTTGTTTGACCTGTATAATGTGCTCAGCACACTGATACACAGTAAGTTCACAAGAAGCGAAGCAATTTTTTTAACCATTGGAAAGCATTGTAGTTCAAGAGAGATTTCCGTGTCACAGCTAAAGAGCTTTGGAGTAAGGTCCAGATGACCCACAAAATTGTGAAGTACCTAACAGCAAAGACGCTTTCCTGCAGTTTCTGCCCCTAGCACATAGCCTGGTGGTGGGAGAATACGCCTGTGCAATAAATATTTGAGGAATGAATGATTTAAAAAAAAAGACCCACATTCAATTCTAGGTTGCCGTGTGTCCTCAGGTAAGGTACCCAGCATTTCTGGTACTTTATCACCTTTAAAACCCTAAACCAAGTGACTTAAAAGATTGTTTTTAGCTCTCACATTTGGTGATTCTCTGAGCTTTTCAGCAGTTTTGAAGTTGTTGTTATTTTTTCTCACAGACCTGGTGGGAACAGATACCTGGGTAGTCGGGCGTGCAGGGGATTAAATGACCTGTATCTGGGCTTTAGGCCGTGTGGACTTATGTGACTTAAGTCTGTGTGTTACCTATGTGACTTGAGCAAACCTGCTTGTGAAGTGGCAACATTGTGTAGAAAGGACATCTGTTGCGTTTACCCGCCCCTCACTCTCTGTCCCCTTCCAGTGGTGACAAAGCCCGTTTTCTCTTTGAACTGCCCTGCCCTCCCTTTCCTGTGGTTCGGCCGGGAGTGACTTTGTCCCAGGACCATTAGCTTCTCCCTGGTGACTGTGAGGTGTTCACACCCGACGCAGCCAGGCCTGCCCAGTCGGGCGTCCCCATTCCCTCGTCGCAGCAACTGGTTCAGGGCACAGTGTCCCCAAGCTGTCTGAGGCTCTCCGTCCATCCTGCCTGAAGGCAGCTGTATGTGGGGACTTTTCGGTTTGGCGAGCCAATACTCTTTGTCTCTTAAAAAGTCATTTTCAAAGTGTTTCCTTAAATTGTTAGTTTTTTTTAAAATGATTCCGTTTAAATTAAAGTTCAGTCCCTTGAATCTGAAAAAAAAAATCCTTACTGATATAGTAATAATTCTTACACTTTGGGATTGGAGTTTTTGCGAAAATAAAATGAGATAATTCATGCAAAATCCTCAGCACAGTGCTGACTTAATAAGTGCCTGATTAATGCCAGATACTCTAGTTATTACTGGAGAGAGAAAATGTAGACTCGTTATTTTTCAGGCATTGAAACATACCTTAAAAGGGGTTATGGTGACTCCAGGCAGACATACAATTTGTAGAACTCCACTGTCAGTTCATACACCTGTCACATCAGTGGGTACCTGTTTGCCAGGAAATGTGCCACAGGGGACACACACAGGGACAAGATACAGCTCCCTTCCTGAGGCTCCTGGGGAGGTGCAGGGGAAGTCCCGCTTAAGGGCATGGACTCTGTAGCCATATGAACTTAACTCCAAATCTTCTCTCCATCGCTCACTAGCAGGGCAGCTTTAGCCAAAAGACTTCACCTCTGTGCCTCTGTTTCCTCTTCTGTAAAATAGAAATAACGTTGATATGTGAATTGAGTTAAGGGGGGTAAATGCGTGTAGCAGCGAGCCCAGTATCTGGTATTTAGTAAGTATGCAATGAATGGAAGCTGTCATTTCCTGTCACATCACATCACATCATGGTATGAATCCCTAGGTTATAAACTGTCGTGACGGGAATCGGATCTGCCCTTCTTTGTTTTATCTGTAGATCCCAGCCCGGTTCCGGGCATGGAGTAAAAAAAAAAGTGTGACTAATATTTGTTGTGTGAATTGTTCGAAAAAATCAAACCCTTCTCAACGCAGTTACTACACATCACCTCCTGAATGGATGCCCTGCGTCCAGCCTGGTCCCCCCGACCCATCCCTTACTAACTCATTATTAACACCTTGTCAGTGAGTGCCTACCGAGGCCAGCACTTTGGGCACAGGTGTTAAAGCAGTGAACCAGACTGACAAGGAGCCCACCCCCGCACCCCGTGTGGGGGTCGGAGGCTGGTAAAATGAGCACAACTGATGCACCAAGGGGTGTCTACGTAATAGCAGGAAGGCACGCATCTCCGGAGAAACAGAGTGAAGGTGAGCATATAGAGTGGCAGAGGGCACTTCTTTAGATCCAGTTCTCAGAGAAGACCTGTGTGAGGAGGGGCATTTGAGCGGAAATGTGCATGGAGCGGGGGGGTGAGGGAAGCCCCACGCCAACCTGGAGCGGGGAGGAAACAGCATGTGCAAAGGCCCTGCTTAGTTGAAGGAAGAGCGAGGGGCTGGTGTAACCAGCATAGTGGGTGAGGCTGGAGGGAGGAGATCAGAGAGCTAAGCAGGGGCCAGCTGATCCAGTGTCTAAAAATACTTCAGAAATCCTCAAAAATCCTCTGTTAAAGTCTTACATTTGATTTTCACATAGTAATCCCATCACATCAGCAATCAGAACTTTCTGTGGTTCCCAGTTGCTCTTTAAGTGGTGTGCCACATGAATCTCGGACCTCCCTGAAGCCTCTCGCAGTGAATCTCAGCACTTGCTGGTCTTTGAAGCCTTAGAAAACCACTTCTCCACGCTGCCCCAGGGCCTTTGTATGAGCCATCCTCACTCACAACCCCTTCTCGCCCCTGCTCCTTGGGACTTCCTCCGAGGAGAGTTTCTTGACCCCTGTCCTGAATCGAAATCCGGTTCTGCTGTGACACATTACTTAAGGGTTTTGTTCTCCTCCGAAGCCCTTCTCACACCTGCAAACAACGAACGTAGCACGTAGCCGTGATTTAATGCCTGTCTGCTCTGAAAGTTTGCGAGCGTCCAAGAGCAGGCTTCCTGGATGACTTATTTACAAGTGTCCTCGACTCTTAGGAAAGTGCTAGAAACTAGCACTTAATAAATAGTCATTCACTGAGTGAATGAATGGGTCTTCTGAGACAAGACCTGCACCCACTTTCCCTCATCTGTCTCCACATGTGCGGACAATGCACGGGCACAGCGAGTGAGTGTTCAAGACGAGTTGGCCGGGAGACGCGGCTCCTGGCAGCCGGTGGGGAGGGATGAAGGAAGAATTGAGAAAGTTCCCCAGAGGTGACAGGCTTGGAGACAGATGGTAGGAATTAGCCAACTGTGCTGTGGGGCTCAGATGAGGCTGGATCTGTTGGCTTGGGGGCGAGATGGAGTTAACACTTTCTGATATGAAGCATAGGAAAAGTCTAAACAATGAGACGGAAAAGGAACACTTGTCCCGAGAAGTGCAACTCCATCGCATAGAGCCGAGAGACCAAAGCCGTGAGCCAGCCGGAGCGACGGCCCCCAGTTTGCTTTGGGTGGTGTCACGGCGGTGTTTTCTAACCTGTTACAAAGCCTCCTTGTGGAAGAACTGACCTTTTAGTTTGCGTCTGAGTGACACCGGCTGCAGCATTTCTTGTAATGAGAAGGTGAGCGGAAAAAGGGCGTCTCAGACCCTTCCTGTCATCTTTAATGAGAGATGAGTTTTTCTCTTCCGTTTCTCAACGAAATGCTTCAAAAATGACTTTTAAATCAGAAAAGGAAAGCTGATCCCTTCACATTCGATGATTCTGCATCTGCTGAGAAGGCCGGAGCCAAAGGGATTGTCCCATGGCAAGGAAGAAGTTTCTGTGCCCGCCCCCTGGGCAGGTTTGTGATCACTCTCCATCCCCACCCCCAGCTCGCAACATTTGGTTCTGTCCCGCCTCTGGGGGACACTCCTACTGGCTGCATCACTCCACAGCTGTCATCATCTGCCCATCTTCAGGGACACGGCAGAGTAAGGGTTAGGAAGAAATATTTCTAAGGGGCTCGCGTGCTAAGTGGTCCAAGAAACACACAAATATTTTTAGATGATCCAAAAATTGACCTTCTGGATATGCGGTCACTGTTTTCATCAAAAAGGGGACCATCATAAACATATGCAGCGCTTAAATTTTCACTTTTTTTTCACGCAAGATTATCTAAAGTACCATTTTGAGTGAACAAAACTTACTCTTCTTGGGATTTTTTAAAAGTAAGAACAAAGGTGTTTGTTTTTTTACTTCTTTCCTGTTTCCTCTGGATCTGTTCCCGATTAACCTCATAAGCACATCGTAAATCTTGCATCTGGGTAATATAACACTGTGCTGTGCTTTCTAACCAGAACATTCTGTTTTCTGAGTGCTCTGGCCCCGACTCTCGGAAAGGGGCAGCGCTGCGGCAGGGAGAAAGCAAGCCGCCGGCCCGGCTTGGGAGCAGCCTGCCCGCCCGAACCCTCCGCGGCGCTGCGGTTATCAACGGTGAGTCCGGTGCGGTGCTGAGAGGGGCTTCGAAGTGGCACAGATTTGGGCTTCTCCGCCTAACTTCTTGCTTTGCTAAAATGTCTGAGTCCTATGAAATAAAAACAGGTGTGTGCTGAGATCGGTTTCTTCTTTCCCCCGAAACAGAGGCATCTCATTTCCTCCCCACTCCTTCCTGCTTCTCCACGTACCAAGAAATTTAATCGAGGAGGATTTACACGTGTTGGGTAATATCTGACCCATTGTTCGATTTTACTTAGGAAGAGAGAGAAAGTGTTCATGCTGTTTATCACCTGCTTTGTCCTAAAAGGAATATGAGGTAATACACACACACACACACACGTAGTAACAAAATGATGTACTTGTAAAAGTAAGTATAGACATGTAGGATCAGAGAAAAAAGGAAGCAAAATATAAACTCAAGAATATATCAAAAAAGAATTTAGTGAGCTTATCGCCAAGCTCATACTAAACCTGAGCTTGGAATTTGGCTCTAAGCTTTCTGGCAGCCAAAGAGAAAAGGGTGTGGTTGGCACAACTGGTCGAGTAACACTTGTTCCCAAGAAAATCCAAAGTATTGCTGACCCTCAGGGGATGCAATACCTTCTGTAAACCTGAATTTGGAAAGGCGTCTCACCGAGGGCCATCGAGGGGTAGGTGAGTTAACAAATAGCATGATGATTTTCATGGGATAGTGCCTTGTGGTATCATTCAGGAGAAGCCAAGGACATGTCACTAAAGCAACTCAGTGAGGGATTCCACAAAGGTCTTATGGCCCAAGACCAAGGTATATAGGTAAAGAGAATAATTAGGAGAATCTGCTATGTAGCATGGTCACAGAGGGAAATGATTGTCATGTCACTTTTATAGAGATTGTCCCTTGTGGTGGCCAACAAAAGACATAATAAAAGCCATCTGTCTAGATTGGGGGGCTGTGTCGATGGACTTTGCTCTCACCTGGGAGCGCTGAGCTCACGTGTGATTCATAGGGACATATTTGACCTCTTGCATAGATTAATGGCTGAGGTGATAGGGACCGCTTCATTTCAGAGTCATCGTAGGGGGGTTTCTTAGCCAGAGTGGTGCACGTCTGGCTGTGATTGAGACTCTGCCTCTCAGACAGGGCCCAGAGCTTTTTAATATGCCCTGGGTAGAACATTCAACACCGTGTCGTGCCTCAAAATCTTAATCACTACTAATGACGATAATAAAAATAATGACAGTATTCAAGGCAGAGGTGAACAAAGGCGAGGCAATGACTCACAGCGCTGGGCGAGGTGTCAGGGAAGGGAAGCCCGGGCTGTCGAGGTGGAGTTCATTTCTGGCCTCAGCCCAAGCCTGACACCGCGCCCAGTGGCCCTCTCATGTCTTCAGGTTTTCCCATTTTGCAGGTGAGGGCGTCGCGGTGACCCTCGGAGTGTCACCCTTGGCGAGCGGCATCAGCATTAACTGCACCTGGGACCCAATTAAAATGTAGAGTCTTGGGCCCCACTGCAGACCACTGAGTGGGAAACTCTGCGCTGGCCCCCGGGAGTCTGTTTTTAACCTGTGCCACAGGTCATACTGATGCTTGCTGGAGTTTGAGAGCTACTGGATCTTGGATAAGGTCTCCTTCCTTGTGCATGGGAAAGAACTCCAGTTCTCCCTCCCTGTTTGTAGTCATACCTTTTGCAAGCTCCTCCTGTTAGGAGGTGGAGTCTGCGCCTTCAAACCTTCCACATTTGCTGCCCCTGGGTCTTGCTTTGGCCAATAGAATGTGGTAGAAGTAATGGGGTGTTGTTTCCAAACAACTCAGTTCCCTCTTCTCTTCTCTTCTCCCCTCCCCTCGCCTCCCCTCCCCTCGCCTCCCCTTCCCTTCTTCTTTCTCTTCTTTCTTTTCTTCTTTTTCTTCTCCTTCTTCCCCTTCCTCTTTCTTCTTCCTTTTCCTCCTCCTTCCCCTCCTCCCTCTTTCTCCTCCTCCTCCCCTTCTTCTCCTCCTCCTCCTCTTTTTCTCCTCCTCCTCCTTCCTTCTTTCTCTCTCTCTCTCTTTCTCTCTTTCTTAGAACCCGGCTATGCTATAACCATGAGAACAATCTGGATATTGCCTTAAGTCACTGGGCGTTGTGGCTGTTTGTTATACAGAATTATTGAGGTAATAGGTAACTGATACAAGATGGAAATTCCACAGTCCTGCCAATCTAACCGTCCTGGCTTTAAACTTGTGTTAGCAATCTCAAAATCACAGACAGCTGATTCAGGTGTGAAAGCGATGTAACTTTATCGTCCCTTGACTAAATTTGTTTCTCTTCTGAGCCCCATTTCCTCATGAAGTAGAAAATTGGCTATTTAATTTTCAGTTGATTCCAGGTAGTGAATGGGAGATGCTGCTTCTCCTTTTAGTTCCTCTTTCTTCTCTCCTTCTGAGTGCACAGGAGGATGACATCTCCCCACCTCCTTGAAGGATACACTGAGTTTTCTCAACGAAGGGTTTTCCTCTTTCAAACTCCCTCTCTCAGTGTGTTAGTTTGCTAGGGCTTCCATAACAAAACACCACCGGCTTGAGGGCTTAAATCACAGAAATTAATTTTCTTAAAAGTTCTGGAGGCTGGAAGTTCAAGATCAGGAGGTCACCAGGTTTAGTTTTTTCCTGGGGCCTCTCTTCCTGGCTTGTAGATGGCTGCCTTCTGCCGGGTCTGCACATGGTCCTTCTCGCGTGTGCGCACGCACGCAGTGTCTCTGTGTGTCCCTAATGCCTTCCCTCCGGAAGACACATGGATGAGGGCCCTCCCACCTGCCTCACTTTAAACTCAATCAGCACTTTAAAGACCCTAATTCCAAATACAGTCATGTTCTGAGGAACTGGGAGTGGAATGTCAACGTGTGAGTTTGAGGGGACATGTTGTGATCCAGCCACCACACCCTGGGAATGCGTGCACGTCCTGAAGGGCCTTGAGTCAGGCTGCAGAGCCAGGGGGTGGTTGGGATGAGGTGGGGACAGCACACCGACTAATCTCTGTCATCTGTCTGCTGTCAGGGGATGGAAAACCTGATGGCATTGCTATTTGGTTTCTGCTTGCAGAGTCCATGCGTATCGCTGTGGCGTTCGGCATGTCCTGGGCCAGGTGGCTGATTTATCTACTCGCTCTGTTGGCCTCGTTTGCATCATTCCTGGCCATACAGAGAAGAAAAGCCCCGATGTCCTGGGCACCCGACAGACACACGCACGCTGGAACTTCCCCAGGCCGCCTGACTTTCAGGGGCTTTGCTGGCCAGTTCCTCTGCATTACTGTCACAGCAACTGGACTGAGAACTGCCGCCCCCAAAGCTTGCCACCTCTTTCAGTGTCACCCAGGGAGCAAAGCTCAGCACCCTCAAAATTCTCTGCAATTTCTGTCATTGCCCTTCATTTGGGGCTATTCTGGCATTTGTATTTGGATCTGGGGCTTGAGGACCCTTTCTAGGGACCGACAGTCCGGCAGCATCTAAACCTATTTGCTTTGTCTCTTTCTCCTCTGACCTCGAATTGGGTAGGAAAAACTTGTTCTACCTAATCGTATGTTCTTCTATAACCTTTTCTCTAAATACAATTTTTTTTCCTGTACCTTGACTTTGAAACTCAAAACCTGAGACTTTGACGCCTTTGTCCTTCAGATCCTCTATGATAAACATCACTGAGGCAAGACATGCCCTTCTCTATGCATATCTCCAGATATGACAAGATAAATAAATCTTTTACTTATAAAAAGAATACATTTTGAATGGAGAAGAGCCAAGAGATTGGAATAAATTACCAGGAGTTAAATAAACCTCACTTAATATATCAAAATATTTACTCCCGCGTTAGGATGCCTCCATTTGCCCAGTAGGGCTGCTGCTTCTCCCAGCAACAAATCAGACTGAATTCGACCTTGAAAGAATTCAGCTTTGCTAGTGAGAACTCAGTGGCTTGGGTTTATAAGGCAAGTTCAGGGTCCAGAAAGAGGGGGAAGCTACTTAATTTTAGCTGACCATTGGGAAGACGGAAGTAGTCTGTCCGGATGCGGTGTTTGAAACCGAGTGCAGAAAATGGAGTCTTTTAATGTAAGAGCAACGCTGATGTTAGATGAGCGTCACGAACGCCCCCCAGCGAAGGGAGAGCGTGGCGAGCGCAGGAATGAATCTGTGATCGCTGTAAAGAAGGGCGAATAGAGAATGATCTACGGCGTTTGTCTGAAACCTCATAAAAGTATATCCGAGTGCTGGTTTCCCCCACTTTTATTAGTTGTGAATCACTATGTGAAGATTGTATTTGAGGGCCCAGGAGTTATCTTAAATAATACAAAGATTTCGTCCTCTTGGTTGGTTTTCTTCTTATGATTATTTGGGTCTTGTATGTTGAGATTAGGGTGCTTAGCCCCGTTTCTCCTTTCTCCTTGTGAATCTTTATTTTCCAAGGTCACTTAGTTCTTCACTTGGGCTTTCTTGTCCTCTCGATTTCTCCCAGTTTTTTCTGTTCTCTTTTTTTGTTCTTTCTATCCTGTTCTCATTTTCTTCCTCTCCTAGAAGGAACTGAAAGCACAGCAAGGCAAAATATATTTAAAAAATAAGGGTTGGCGTGGAGGCAAACATTTAGAGATGAAGACCACGCAGGGACTAGTAGTTATCAAAGTTTGAGCCACAGCCAAGTTCAGCTACAGCTTCTCGACAGGGGCCGGTCTTCCGTCCTATGGGATGTCAGAAATGTCTGGAGTCATTTTTGGTTGTTGCAATTTGTGGGGGAGAGTGAGGCCCCCATAAGAAAGAATTACTCAGCCCTGAATGTCAGCATTTCTGAGATCGAGAAACCCGGAGTCATAAACATGTTTGCTTTGAATCTCCCAAGATGATAATTAAAAAAAATTTTGAACGAACTGCTAGCATTTTACAGATGAAGCAGAAAATCAAGACTTTTAAAAAAAAATCAGAGGAAGGTCCTGGTGACACTGAGTCTGTGTCCCCCAGGGCTGAGTCGAAGGGACACATGCTCCCCAGGACGCTCTTTTCATTTTTAGTTGCAGGGCACGGAGCTCACTCCACTTACATTGTTTTCCTGGTCCTTGCTGAAAGTTGAGTTTGCAACTCCTCAGCCCTAGGGATGGCAAAGGATTTCTTTTCTTCTGATCATAGTAGTTGTATTTGTTTCTTACTAACAGTTGGCATCTACTGAAATAGCATAAATGTTTGATGACCTACCATGAATTGTCTCTTTGACTCGGCACTGTGCGAATCATTGTATGTGTGTGTGTGTGTGTGTGTGTGTGTGTGGCCATCACACCTACACACACATGCATGCCTGTAATGACTCATGGCACGGCTGTGAGGAAGCCGGTTTTAGGCAAGAAGAAGTTAAGTGACTTGCCCAAAGTACACACACACACACACACACACACACACACACACGAGGTAGAATTCAAGCATAGAGCTGTTTGATTTTAGAACCCGTATTTGGTTTTCTTGGGCATCCCCCCACCTTAAAGAAGAAAGAAAACATAGCCACCTGTAGTCTCCCTCAGGGAGAGCTGCTGATACCTTTAGCTGCCTTTCCCCCAGGTGGTTCTTCTTCCTTCTATTTTTAGAAGTGCAGTTGAGATCATGCCGCAAAATAAATTTTTCTTGTCATCTCCGCTTTACATTATTACTTAACCATCATTTCTGAGCCTGTTTGTGAGCATCCCTTTAAGGGTGTGTACGGTTTCTTTGTACAAGTGTGCTTGACTTAGGGAACCAGCTCCCTTCCGTGGGACATTTTAGTCATTGTTAATTCGTCACTGTTTTGAATATAGAGGTAATGGGTCCCTTTGAGTATGAGACATTCCCCTCCCCCCCATAAAACGTCGAAAGTCTGAAAAGATATCAAGATGTGTGGAAATGTTATTCTGTAAAAGGGATGGGCACAGCAAATGGGGTGCTTGCCGTGGGTGCAGCATCGGAGGGGGTGCCCCACAATCTTAGTTATTGAGATAAAACAACATTTGAGTGCAATATTTAGAAAAGTAGGTAATTAATGGTAACAATCCAAATCCATAAGGAATAAAACATCAATGTTTTTTTTTTTAGCTCTAGGCTCCGGTGTGACCTGGCCCGGCGCTGTCACCGATCCTGTCTGGCCCCGAGTAGACATAATTTGTGTCGGGAAGGGTGTGCTCAGAACCAGCTTTATTATTATTGTTTTTTATTATTACGCCCTCTGGGAAGCTGTGAAAGATGGTGCAGTGAGATGAGTGGAAACACAGGTGATGGTGGGGACTGCCACGTTTTAAACCCCAACGGAGTCCCTTACTATGTGAACTTTGCCAAAATACATACACTTTCTGAACCTCGCTTTCCCGCTGTCATCCACCGAGGCGATGACACTCATTTTTGCATCTCAGTTGATGGGAGGGCTTAGTGAGTTATGGGTGGGCCCCTTGCAAAAGGGCTGGCATGTAACAAAGACTCACTAATGTTCCTCCTCCTACCACCAGTGTGAGCCTCTGCCCCCAAGCTGAAGGCAGCCCGCGGACCTGCTTCCTTCCTTCCACGGGGAATTGGGAGATTTTTAAAAAATTAGTTGTCAGCATTGTAAAATCAGCAGATTTTACATAAATGTAATAAAAACGATTTTCCTACAAAAATCAGAAGATCTGGCAATCCTGCCTGTGTGAATGGTAACATTAGGCCAAATCTGCAAACCAGCAGATCTTTTAAGATGGAATGAGTTCACTCCAATTTACTCCAGACCACTGATGTCAGAGTTTGCAAATAAACATACAGGATGCCCAGTTAAATTTCAATTTCAGATAACTGACTAATTTTTTTTTAGTATAAGTATGTCTGATGCAATGTTTGGGATATACTTACAAGTTCTCTCTGGAAAAAGTCTAGCCATTGTTAATATAATGAGAACAGTTTGTGTGACATCGATGTGACCTGGCAGTCAAGGAGAATGGGCTGGAATGCACATGTGTGACCAATGACGACTTCACTGTGCTAGTCAGTGGGAGTGGTAGACACCGTGGAGTGAGCATGTGCACTGTGTGGTTATTGCATTCATAATGAGAGAGTAGAGCAACAAATCTGCATCAAATTTTGCATTAAGCTTAAACATTCCTCCACGGAAACTATTCAGATGATTCAGAAGGCCACAGCTGTGGGCAACTGGTGATTGGCAGCTTCATCATGACAACATGTCTGTTCATGCATCATGTCTCGTGCAGAGTGTTTTGGTCAAACATCAAATCACCCAGGTGACTCAGCCCTGCTACAGCCCAGATCTGGTGCCCTGTGACTTCTGGCTTTTCCCAAAACTAAAATCACCTCTGAAAGGGAAGAGGTTTCAGACCATTGATGAGATTCAGGAAAATATGACAGGGCAGTTGATGGTGATTGGGAGAACTGTGTGAGGTCCCAAGGTGCCTACTTTGAAGGGGACTGAGGCGTCATTGTCCTATGTACAATGTTCCTTGTATCTTGTGTCTTCTTCAATAAATGTCTCTGTTTCTCATATTACATGGCTGGATACCTTCTGGACAGACCTCGTATGCTAAAAAACTTATTTTTAATTTTCCCGAAACTGTGGTACACACTTATACTAAACATTTCCTGTTGTCTGTCTGAAGTTGAAGTCTGACTGGGCATGCTGTATTTTACCCGGCAACGCCCCTCCTCCACCCACACCTCTCAGATTCATGGATCCACGACCCCACGTGGCCTCTGCAGGCATCAGCACGCAGGGCCCCGGGATCAGAGAGAACGCTGCCAGCAGAGGTCATATTTAACAAGCAGCCCTTGTGTGTAGTGACAGTGGTTTAGTAAGGTTTCCTCAAGTCGTGGAGCCTTTCCACGTGCACGCAGGTGACAGCCAGCGCCGGGCATGAACTTGCGCCCTCAGCGCCGTTGGGCGAGCTTTGCGCAAGTAAGTGCTCATGTGCGCGAGGGAAGCGAGGTGAACCCCGAGCAGCCCCCCGTGATCTTTTCTGCTCTGTCTCGCTGCTGTTGGAGCGACTTCCGGTAGGGAATCAGGCCTGATAACCTCCCCTTGGCAACGACAGCCACGCGTAGGGCCAGGACAGGGAGGGTGGCGGTGCTTTCCGTACAGCAGGTTGGGAGACCCTGCCAAGGAGGGCAGGAGCGTCGCGGTGAAGAACTGCTTGCGTCTCCTCCCGACGAGAGAGAGAGGTAGGTAGATACCTGTACAAGGCTGCTCTGCACACGGACCCGAGAGTCTCTCTCTGGCTTCTGTCAAACGCAAACACGTGAGCCTTCGCAGGAAAGGGGGAGAGATCAGCCAGAACTGGGTTTCTCAGCCTCAGCGCTATCTGCACTCGGGGTCGAGCACTGCTTTGTGGTGCAGGGCTGTCTTGAACATAGCAGGATCTTTAACGGCGTCCCTGACTTTCACCTCTGGGATGCCGGTGGCATGTCCCTCCCCTCCCGCCCCAGCTGTAAAAGCCAAAAATGTATCCACATATTGCTGATTGTCTCCTGGGAGGCAGATTCATCCCCCGTGGAGAGAGCCACCGTACTAGAAATGTTACCACGAGGATGAATTAGGGCACGGAAACCTCTAAGGACAGGCAGTAACTTCACTGTGAGAGTCAGGTTGAAGGTCACAGGCAGGGTGAGGGGGTGGCTAGAGCTGCAGAGTTTGGGTCCCACCTAATGCGCCCAAGTTCAGTTATGAGAGCTGTTGGCCAAATTCAACTCTTCTGTGGGCAGAATGTGGTTTAAGAGAATTCAGGTCGTAGCTCTTGAAAGGGAGAATTCAGCTTAGTCATTATTGGGGTGAGGGTGGTTACGTTTTTCCCTTCGGTTTGTGCCCAACTATGGTAAATTGAAATATCAACGCATCTCCCACACCTCTCTCTTTCTCTGTTCATCCCCAGTTCCTGACCCCTCCAGGTGCCCTCTGGATTACTGCTCCTCAGCTGGGGCTATTTTGCCCTCCCTTCTTCAGAGGACATTTATCAATGTCTGGGGACATTTTTAGTTGTCACCACTGGAGCAGGGGTATGCAACTGGCACCTAGCAGGCAGAAGCCAGGGATGCTACCAAACACCCTACAACGTGCAGGACAGCTCCGGCAGAAAAGAATCATCTGGCCCCAGATGTTCACGGTGCCGAGCTGACAGGCCCAGCCATGATAGGTGAGGGGATTTGCTCGCGTGGAAAATCCCAGAGAGGAGATTTTCCTGCCCACCCCGGCCACCTGGGGTTTAACCAGACTTGTCTCGAACCTGCAGCTGGGGAAATGGCAGTGAATGGAGTCAACGGGGGGACATATTTTTCTCTTTGCATTTTGTACTTGTGCCCGGAAATAGCAAGACCAGCAGTTCTGTAAGGATATAGGTCCTTATGTAACCTCTCCCTTCTTTCTTGGGGGGTTTGGAGATTTCACAGAAGGTCACCTGGGTCTTGGGTTTGTCCCTGATCCTGATCTCTGGAGAGCACATCGGATTCTCCTAACACGTTGAGGACTTAGAGGCAAGAAGCTTCTTAACCAGGCTGGGGAGAGGACGAGGGTGGCATGGGGAGAAAAACAGAGCACCTGCGTCCCAGCACACAGCCTGCATCATCTCAGCATCGTCACCAAACCCCACTCCAGTGTCCGTGTGGCTGCAGCTGCGGGGCAGCCTCTCACGCCCGCCTGGAGTCCACCCTCCCCTTGCCTTCTTGAAATATTGTTTGGCTCCATTTCTTTCTCTCTCGGTACTCTCTGTCTCTCTCTCTTTCTTTTTCTTTTCTTTCTTTCTTTTTTTTTTTGTGCGTGCGTGTGACCGCAATTGTAGTTTCAGTAAATAAAACGGCTGCTTGATAACGTGGAACGGCCCAGCGCTTAACTCTGCCCTTGGAGATCCTTTACATCAAGCCAGCGATCAAAAAGTGGTGCAGATAAAATTTGTCATCAGGGATTTCCTACAAAAGAATTACAGTGGAGAAATGGCCTGATCGATACTATGGATTTTCACTGCAGGGGCTGGTGGTCCGGCGGCGGGAGACACTCGCGCAGGTAAAAGGGCGCCGCTGCCGCTCCGGCACAGACTGCTGACTCAGCAGAAGCCCGTCAGGTATTTACAGGCCCGAGCGATACAGAATTATCACCCGGCAGTGCTGGGCGCCTGTTCCCCCTGAGATTGCTTGCCTTTATGGGGTTGCTAAATGCAGGTGAATAGAAAAATGATGGCTAACAGCTGTCAAAATGCAACAGAATGAAGTACTTAAATCTTTTTTTATCCATTAAAAGGGTAACAACCATACGTATATCATGGCACAGACATTGTAATGATATCTGGGGGCTGGGGAGCAAAGGGGGTAATAAACAATGGGTGTTCGGATCAGAACAGCAGAGCAAATAGACTTGGGGGGCAGGTAGGTCTTCCCTGAAGCCTTATAATTGCTCTAAAGGTCGACCATTACGTAACCAAAAAAAATATAATTACTAAATTGCCTTTGCATCCCAGTCTTTGGGAGCCCCGCTTTTCCCCCACGTCGGCATTTAGAAGGCGTTGAATTAGTCCCTAAAACAGTTAACCAGGCTCACTACCTCCTGAAATTACTGACGTTTCTGTATATCGGCTTAATTAAAGCACCTGGCATAATGATGACTTACTGGTAAGATTCTCCAGCTTTAAGGCTTGGGGTCCAAGGAGAACATCCTCTGTGCTGTTTCTGACTTCCCCAAACCAGCTGAGTTTCTGATGTGCGGCAGACAGGGCTTTGAAGGTGGCGGAGCGCACACAGACCTCCTTTCCCATGCATCGAGATGGAGATCCTGAGCCATCACTTACATAAAGTTAGCGATTGCCCAATTCCCAGTTAAGGCTTCTTCAAGGAACCCCTTTGGGAAAATCTTAGAGGCCCATCTAGACCCATTCATGCAGCATTTGTATTATCTTTCGTTGAATGAGAATTGGCTCCCAGAAAGTTTCAGAATGCCACTCACGGCTGCCATGTAGAATCTGCGCTTGTTGGAAAATACACGGTGTTGTTTCCTGGGGTCCACTTTCACTAGTGCATTCTCCGTAAATTGTCAGCGAGCCGTTTTTGGTAAGCTTGCACATTAAAAGAAGAACATTATCTCTTTTCCTTTGGTATTTCTTTTTTTAAAATTATTGATTTGAGAGAGAGAGAATGAATGATTTGTTGCTCCACTTATTTGTGCATTTATTGGTTGCTTCTTGTGTGTGCCCTGACCGGAGGGAGGCCGAACCTATCACCTTGGCATATTGAGACGGTGTCCTAAACAACTAACCTACCTGGCCAAGGCTAACTGGTATTTAAAAGAATGTTTTCCTTATTCCTTTCAGTGTTTAAAACGTATTGTGCAGTGGTAGGGAAATGGACAAACTGTATAGAGTGTCCTGAAGAACCAGGCACCTTGCCATTGATGAATTCTCCATTGCTTGAGCCCCTGCAATGAGATGGGATTGGTGCAGGATGATGAAGAAACTCTGGGAGTGAAGCAGGCTCTCGGGGAAGGGCAAATATGTCTTGAACAAATACAATGGGGGAACCCCAAAAACCAGAATTATCTTCTGGAGAGCAGGCCCCTTATTGGACAGACAGGCTTCCCCCGCTAGGTGAGTGTTCTAGGAACCCATCTGTATCAGTGTACCAGCTGGTGTTGTTGTGAGAGGCTGCATTCGGCTTCAGTGAATATTTTTTTGAAGATTCTTTCAGCATGTTTGCCCATTTCATAATAGGCGATTTACGAGCACACTTGCCCACACCATGCTTTGTGTTCAGCAGTTTTGGACCAAAAATGGCATGAACCCCATACCCTACCCTCCCTATTCACCTGATCTCACCCCGAGCAACATTGTTCTGTTTTCCTGGATGAAAAAAGTCCTCAAAGGGAAACGTTTTGCCAATGTGGAAGAGGTGAAACAAACAAACAAAAAAAAGGGCGGAAGCACTAAAAGGTACCAAAATCGATGAGTTCAAAAACTGTTTTGAGCAGTGGAAAAAAATGTCTTGATAGGTGTATTACATCAAATGGAGAGTACTTTGAAAGTGACTGAAGTTTGTACATGTAAGAATTAACACACAATTTTTTATAAATAAATTCTGTTTTGGGGCCCCCCCCCCCGAACTGGGTGCCAGGCGCTTGGTGCCTGTTACAAGGAAACCGCACACAGCCACACAGTGCGAGGTGCATCCTGAGTGTCACACTGACTTGTGTGGCCCTCATCAGAGCTCCGCGAGGTAGGGTCATTACCAGCCCCCCTTACAGATGAGGAAGCTGGGGCAACAGAGAGATTAATCGTTTGCTGACGATCACTTGGCCGGGGAGTAGAGGAGCCCGGACATGAGTCAGGCTGCCTGACTCAGAGTTCAGGCTCCTGAGCCCCGCAGCCCCACACAGCCTGGGGACTTTCTCTTTATCCTTAAAGTAGCCCCATGATGGCGGCCTTCCTGTTGAACAACTAGGAAAAGCAAAGCTCATAAAAATTGAACATTTTTGCCCAGCCAGTTAGTTGAAGAGCTGGGAAACGAACCCAGGCATGCTCACCTTTAAATTCTCTGCTCATCGCCTCTGCCAGGTATGGCATCCTTACCGACCAAGCGAGATTCCGCGCAGCTTCTAAATTCAGAAGACAAAATCCAGACACTGCAAGCCCTAACCTGTGGTCTAGGGAAAAGAATTTAATTTCAGGAAGCATGCCACTGCCTGGAAGGAATCACAACCAGACATTTGTACCCAAATCGTCCCTGGCTGGCATCGGGTGGGACTCAGAAACGCAGCCCGCACCTTCCAGAGCTGTCCATGGGGAAATCATCTTTGTGCCCGTTTGAACTGCCTTCTACTGGTAGAAATCATTGCTACCATCATCACAGGATTCTTGTAGGGAAGTTTACTGTCACTGGCAATAAACATAGATGAAAGGAGGGGGAAATAAGAAAACAAAAGGGAAAAATAGAAGCAAAAAATGCACCAGAGTGAAAAAAATATCCATAAACGAGCTGTTTTTTTTTTTGTCTCTCTCGTTGCTCTGATGTGCACAAAGGAAATAGACAGAATAAAATCACATCTCAGGAACACCAACATAAATTCCCCCTTGCTTTGACAAGTACGTAATTTTCTTCAGAGATGCTCTTCACGTCTGGAGAGTTATGAGGCAATTTCATTCCCATCTGACAAATTTACAAAGAAACATTAGAGAAAAGGGATTAGGAAAGCGAGAAATCTTTATAGACTTTTTCCTCGGGCTGTATTTCCCTTCCATCTTTCGGCTCTTCCTGGAGGACCACGCATGAGTGACTCATGCAGTGTGGACCCCATAACGGGGACGCGAAGGAAGCAAAACGTGAAATGTGCTTTTCAATCAGCTAATTGTGTTTTATTGGGAGGTGGGCAGTGGGACTGGGGGGAGGGAGAGAAGTGTTATTGACAAATATTTAGATGAAGTCTCAAAGGGATGGATTCAAAGTAGTATTTTGAAAGAAATGTGGGGGGTAAGGGCGGGGGGGGAGTGGAGAGAGAGAGAGAGAAAGAGAGAGAGAAATATTTGAGTGGTGTAAGGGTTTAAATGCAGATCTGCATTCCAGGATGATAATAATAAAGGATTCATCATAGCAAAGTATATATATTTTTCCCTTGTAGGATCATCGATTCTAAAAGGAATTTGGAATTTTTGACCTTTTAAAAAATCTCCATTGCTAATTTCATTATATGGCTTTCAAACTGACCAGTTTGCTCAGGACTGTCCTGCTCTTGGGACTGAAAAATCGTATGTCATGGGAATCCTGTTGCCTGGGAAAATTGGGGTAGTCGGTCACCCTAGAGCTAACCACTGTGATTTGCACGTCAGTTGCTTGAGTGTTTGACAGTTGTTAATTCTCTTAAGTATTTGCAACCTTGATTTATTCACATTTGGCTCCATCAATGAGCAAAGCTGGTACACGCCCATATACATACATGTATGTGTTTTGATCACTTTGAGGTTCCAGTAAGAATCTTCTATTAAAGCCCCAGTGAGGGCTTAGGACTTTGGTGGAAACATTATACCAGTGCTCAGAGGTTCAGGGAGCATATTCTGTTCCTGGGCTTGAGATTGAACCTCATGTGCAGATGCTGATGGATAGAGAGCTCAGATGACGAATGTGTTATAACTGGGATGTAGGGACTAGAGAGAAGGAAGAGGTGCATTGCTTCCAAGGCCTTCTCTGAGAGCCACAGACACGCACAGCACGTCATGCAGAATGGGACGGGCAAGAGGGGAGACACGTGTGTGTGTGCGCATGTGTGCGAGAGCGTGGTTCATTTTCTCAGAGATCTGTGGTGGCCTCGTTTGATTTGCCGGCCTGATGACTAGCATGAGGAGGCACCTTACTTGTGTAACTAATTTCAGCTTTCTGTTCTCTAAGTTTTCCCACTGTAGTCACTAAGCAAGCCATTTACAATGAAAAAAATCTATTTTTGGCAATGTATTGTTTTCCTTTTTTAAAGTCATGAGGGCCTCTCTGTTGTTTACCTCCATCAGAAGTAGTATCCCACAGCGGGGTGCTCCCAGCCTTTGGCATGCGTGGAGACCAAGCGTTTGTTCTGTCGGAAGAATCCGCAGAAGTCTTGCACTTTGGGGGTTCAAGTTTAACATCCCAGACCCAAATGTAGAAGTTTAATTTGGGTTTGATCTCTCTTGAAATGCTTACTATCAAGCTCTCTCTTGGGCCTGCCTGTGGACCATGAGAAACGGGGCTTCTTTGAACTGCAAATGGTTCTTTTTGCTCCAACTTAGAGAGATAAACAACGGTAAGGGACGTCCCTACAGATAAAGCCTGGGTCCAGGAGAACACGGATGTTGTGAGGTGCCTGGCCTGCCGAACTCCCTAAAATCCTTCCTAAGACAACTGACAGAATGTGCAGATGGCTTTCTGCCTGCAAACAAGCTTGAGTTCAGTGTTGCTGAGACATGAGATCGATCACGATGAGAGATAAAAATTTAAAATATCCCCTGGTGGGGAAAATTTTTTCTTTTTATTTCTGCATTTGAATCTTTTAAATACTGTAACTTTTGGGGGAAAGTTATGGAGACATAAAAGGAACATTTGAACTGCTTTGGAGTTTATGGTACCCGCTGTATAATACATTATCTTGAAAGCCTTTATAGTACGCAGTTACAAACTTCCAGGAAATCTATTCAAACGCAGCATTAATTAACATAAACTTTTTTATAGCATTACTAATATTCTGCAAACAACTATGCGTTTAAAAGCCCCCTCCCCTTTTTCAAACAGGCAATTCTTGCTGCCTATACACCGCGATCAGAGTGAATTACAGAAAACACCAAAGGAAAAGAAGGAAATGAATTTCCACTGATTGTTCTGGGTGGGAACGTCACCTCAGTATCTGTCTGCCTGTAATTTGAACAAGTGTAAAGACGAGATCCTCGCCACTCTCCGTGCCCAAAGGGCAGAGCGGTCTCCATTCCGGAGTGGGATGGCGGCAAGCTGGCCCTGAATTGTCCGGCCACAGTCACTCCCCCACCCTCCGTGTCTAAACGTCCACTCCTACGAGGATCAGGCCGGACTCTTGCTGCTGCTTCGCCGTGCCAGACCTCTGTCGTGAGTACAAGAGCTGTGACCCCAGCCAAGGTCTTCCTGCTTTCTCCAGTCTTCGGTGTCATCTGGGAAGGACTGATGACTTTTTTTCTGCTTTCGTGCCTACCTCAAACTGCACTTCCACTCTACTTGGTCTTTTAAAAAATAAAATATTTTCCGGGTGTCTTCCCCCTGGGTGCAGAATCCTTCGAAAGTTTCTCACCACTCTGCTTTCCCTCTTCCCAATCATCACCTGGTTCTCAGTCCATATGGGAACTGAGATCCGACCACGATCATCATAAAAATGCATTCTTATGCATATACCTGTCGTCTGTGTGCATTTCTTCCGTGAAGCCTTTCATTTGCCTATTCAACAGATACTTAGTAAATGTGTGTTATGTGCCGGGCATTACAGAAGTGCTGGTGAACAGGACCGATAAGTTTTCTCCTCCTGGAGTTTACCTCCTAGTGGGGCGGCCAAGCGAAGGGCAAGCAAATGAATGAATAACAAGGTGATACATCCATGGAGGAACTTAACCGATGATGCGGTTGATTGTGACTGATGGGGCACTTGGGGCAGCAAGGGGTGTCTTCTTCGAGGAGGTCCCATCACAGCTGCAGTGTGAGCGATGACGAGGACCAGTGGTGCAGAGAGCTGGGGACCGGCGCTCAGGCAGGTGGAGCGGCAAGTGCAGAGGCCATGTGGGAACTGGCGTGGCATGTTTTAGCGACAGAAGGCAGGCCAGTGGCTGGAGCACAGTGACCAAGGGTGTCGGAGAGGTGGGAGACAAGCAGGGTCTAGGGTAATGCCAGCTGCCGTTTACTGACATGCGTCCTGACCATGTGTTGCCTCTAGACCGTGTAAACACTTTGGGGAGAGATTGTTGTCACATCGAGTAGGTGATTAAATAGAAGTTCAGAGAGGGAATGGGACCTGTCCAGGGTCACACAGCTGGTGAGTGTCAGAGCTGGAGTTCCAACGTATGGAAATTTGTCTGATTTCCATATTTATTTGCTCAAGAAATATATATTGAAAAGTGACCAAGTGCTTGGCATCTTGTAGGTGCTGAGGATAGCATGGTGGATAAACTAAATTCTTACCCTCCCGGGGCTTACCTCCGTGGAGGGAATGAGGTCGTGGGGAGTCCTTTGGAGAATGACGGGCTGGGGCAAAGAAGCTAGAAAAGGTGGATGCAGTCTGGGGCTGCTCTCTTACATAAGGTTTTCAGAAAAGCCCTCCTTGAGAAGGGGATATCTTTTTTGTTTTTCTAAGTGTTTTTATTTATTGATTTTAGAGAGTGAGAGGGAGGGGGAGAGAGAGGGAGAGAGATCGATTTGTTGTTCCGCTTATTTATGCGTTCATCCACTGGTTGCCTCTTGCATGTGGCCTGACCGGGAAATCAAACCCGCAACCTTGGCATATCTGATGATGCTCCAACCAACCGAGCTCCCCGGCCGGGGTGATAAGGGGATATCTGAGCCAAGACCCCAGGGAAGCGAGAAAAGCCAGTAGCTTCTCCATGAAGGCAGTCCAGGCAGGACAAGCAGCAGATGGAAACATCTCTGCTTGGCCTGTTGGAGGGGCAGCAAGGGTATCCGTGTGCTGTGTTCAAGTGACCAGGGAGAGACTAGGAGACCTACTGGGCTGTTGTAAGAACATTGGCTTTTACTCTGAGTGAGATAGGAGTCACTGCAAAGCATGGAAGAAAGTGAGAACATGATAACATTGGATTTTAATGTGGTTAGTCTGAAAACTGTGTAAAACACAGTGGAGGGGTAAGGCAGCAGAAGGAACTCAGGAGGTCACTGCGGTAGTTCAGGTCGGATGTATGGCGGCTGGGATCAGGGCTGTGGCAGTGGATATTGGGAGAAGGGGCCAGACTTAGGATGTATGGGGTCCGGCAGAAGTAACACCATTGAGTGTGGTCGGTAAGCGTACGTGAATGTCTCACATGAGATGGACAGCCATTTGAACATTTCACCTAAGATGTCACATGGTGTGCTTGAGCATGATGTTGTTATGTTACAGAATTACATGCTTAGGATTGTGTAATAAAAGACTTTTATGTGCTAAAAAAGGGGTGTTATTTGTGCCGGACCCTGTATTTCAACAACAGAGCTGACAGAATTTGCTGTGGATTGGGCCATGAGGTGTGAGAGTAAGAGTAGTCGGTCAGCGGTGACCACAGTGATCTGTGCAACGAGATGGCTGGACTTATGATTTCCCAAAATGGGCAGAACCGGTGGGGATGGGCATATTTGGGGGGAGGAGGGGGGAGGCTCTCGGTGCTGGTCCTCCCGTTTTGTTCCATTTCTATATTTGTACCGTGGATACCGCTTATTGCTTCTACGTGAGTCAGTCGATGCACAGACATTATTTGAGCAGAGGAGTGTCAACATTTCTCCTCTTTAAAAAAAAGTTGTCAGTAAACTGTGCTAGTGTATGAGTTAGCTTTGCTGCGTAACACGCCACCCCTAAATCTCAGTGGCTTACAATAACAGACATTGATTTTTGTGAAACCAAAAATGGGCATTGGCTATGGTTCAGGCCAGTGCTGCTCCACGGGCTCCTCATTCTTGAACTTCTGCCTAGACACATCTGCTCACATTCCAGTGGCCAATGCCCATGGCCAAGTCCAACAGCGATGAGGGAGGAACCACACCCCTCCCACCAATGGCATGACCTTCACTGATGAAAGGTAGGTCTTCATCCTTACCAGGCAAACACAAATAAACTAGCATGACCACGCTACAGCCTCAAAGAGGGTGGGAGGCCAGAGCTCCTGGAATCCAGTGAGAAATCACCTTTGCTTATGTCCCTAGCATCCAGGCACATCAACACCGCAGCAGCTTTCCCTTGGCAGTGACCTTGTATCTTTGCTAGTTTATTTCTCCCATGCTGCCCCTGAGCTCTTGGATGACAGGTCCCATGTCTTGACTTACTATTTCATGACCAGGGCACAGCCATACGTACAGTAGGTCCATTTTTGTGTGATTGGTTCCGACGCATTACATCTGACGTTGGCATTCACTTTGAGGTTGCTTTGTTTTTAGAAGATTACACAGAGGGATGGGAAAAAGAAAAGGAATGAATTCCAGAGGCAGCAAATTCAAGTACCCACTGAGGGGCTAGTTGGGTGGAAGACAAAGGGTGGTAATGGGACATTTAGCCAAAGTGGAGAGTGCGTACCTCCAAATGGTAAAATGAAGAATATTCGAAACAAAACTGAACATAAGCGGGTAAAATTAAACTATTTGAAGGGCAGATTTTCCCTGAGACCTGCTGGTCTGGGAATTTGGTAGCAGAGCTTGGAAGATGCAGGCATATCGAAGGGAAGTTACTTTTTCTTAAAGAGCATATCTGTAGTGTGTGAAATATCCCTCCCATCCTCCTTCACTAGGTGGTCTTTTGATTAGAAAGAAAAAGAATCTGTTCATTTGAAACCGAGCAAGCACTCGCTAGAGGATATACCTTCATCTCTTTTGCCAAAGATAACTCTCAAGATTTTGTTCTTAATTTGCTTCTATCTTCAGAAACCTTCATAGGAAATGCCATTTGTAAGTTCTAGAAAGCAGACTGGGTACCACCTTCATACCATTTGGGTTGTGGTAGGAGGGGAGAGCGAGCAGGAAATAGAGACACATCGATGCCAAACCCCGGGAGGGTTCAGCCGGGCATGTCTGAAGTGTGGGCACCTCTCAAGGCCCATCGTTCCTACTGGGAGGGCTCTTCTGTGACATCACCCGGGGCATCCAAATCCAGGGCTCGGAAATCCTCTGCCCAGCAGAGCATTCCTAGAGACCTTGTCACGGTGACCCAATCTCGTGCCTGCCTCGAGGCTGCTTCTGCACCCGAGGGAGAGCCCCTGAAGGTTCTCCGACCACATTACTTGGGTATCAGGATGAACTAGGACAGGGGACGGAGTCAGTGGTTCCAGTCAGCTCAGCCTGCAGATACATTTTGTTTAGCCTGCACAGCAATGATGAAATTACATATTTAGAAATTAAGTACATAGCTGTCGTTATTTTAAAAACAGGAGATTTTACCGGAAAATTAGAATTTCTGGCTTCTGAAATTTGAAAGTTCTGTCTGTATGGGGCTGCATCTGCCTGGCCATAGTCAGCTGAGAAACATCTGCCTGTTAAAAAAGAAATATTTTTATTTTGCCTGAGGACATTTTTTCATTGCTTTTAAAAAGAGAAGAAGGGATAGAGAGAAACATCGATGTGAGAGGGAAGCATCAATTGGTTGCCTCCTGTACACGCCGGATTCCTGGGGATCATAGGCACCCAGACTAGGGATCAAACTTACAGCCCAGGTATGTGCCCTGATTGGCAATGAAACCCACAACCTTTGGTTACTGGTCAATGCTCCAAACTAGTGAGCCGCACTAGCCAGGGCCACCTGCCTGTTTTAAGAGTATGCTCTCTCCATTTCACCTCCATTTCTACCCAGCCCACTCCACTCAATTATTTCACCTGCCTGGCTCCTCCCGAAAGTTGAGAGAGGACTCCTGACCTATATATTTATGGATAATATCAGTGGCTATAGCATATATTGCTGTAAATGCCTCAGATATCATCTTTAATTTAAAGAGCAGCCTGCCCTTTAGATAATCAACTTCAGCTTTTTAAAACCAGAATTGTTAATTATCCTAGCAGTTATCTTCTTTGCTTTAGACCTGATAAAGGCCCTGTTAAGGGGTGTGATTTTTCGAGGGGGGTGGTAATCTAAAAGGTATCCTTTCTCTTTTCTCCCCTTCTGCAATTTTCTCTTTATTCATACCCTTCCTGCCAGCCAATCCAACATGCAAGAAACCCTTCAGGTGTTTAAAGGAGTTGGAAAATATTCCAGGAAATGCTGAAAGTTTGCCACATTGTCAGAGGATAAAAGCACAGTGTTCAATCCAAAGGCTTTGTGCAGAGTTTTTTTAAATTTATTTTATTTTTTTTATTTCAATGCACGTTCCAAGTTAAATTTTTGGATGCTTATCTTCTCTACATTTTAATGAGTGCTTTTGCTAAGGACTTTTTTTTTTTTTAAACAAAGGCACAAAAGTTTAAACCGTTTGCACAATAGCAGTGGGTATTGCAGTGACATGCTGTTTTCATATTTTGAAAAATACCAATGCTCAAATAATCAGCAGGAACAAGAATATTGGACAAGTAAATATGGAACATTATGCTCGCAAGCAGTAACTGTGCCTATTAAACATGCAAACCAGGCTGCACCATATAGATTTTTTTCATTGCATCATTTTATAGGTATCTGTGTGAGGCTGGGTATATAGTAAACTTTTATGAGTTAAATCATTTTTTCCATTAGTTTTTGTTGTAATTACCAAGATGCTTATTGTAATTTCTGATCGATCTTCAATGGGCACTGCCTTATAACACTTTATCTTGAAAATTCTCTGCCTTTCGGCCCCTCGGTTATTTAGTGAGTGATTTATCTACAAACCTTTGACACAGTTGAGAGTTTACCATTTAAAGGGACTCGTTTGCAAAGTAAAGGATGCTTGTTTTTTATTTTATTTTTTTATTTAATTGCTCAACTCTTTTTTTTTTTTGAAGAATGCTTCTATGAAGGAAATAACATTGTGGTTGTTTTTTTTTTTAAGATTTTTTTTTTAAGATTTTATTTATTTATTTTTAAAGAGAGGGGAAGGGAGGGAGAAAGAGAGGGAGAGAAACAGCAATGTATGGTTGCCTCTCACATGGCCCTCACGGGGACCTGGCCTGCAACCCAGGCATGTGCCCTGACTGGGAATCGAACCGGGACCCTCTGGTTCCCAGCCCGCGCTCAATCCACTGAGCTACACCAGCCAGGGATAACATTGTGGTTGTTTTGCATTTAGAAGAATTTGTCCCATCGACACAGAGGAGAGGGGTCTGTCCTCTTCCTCGCCATGGCGCAGTGCAGGGCTGTGTGTCAGTTTCTCGGTTTATTTCACGTCTGTCTTCCCCATAGACTGTCATCACTAGGAAAGCAGGAATCAGGCATATGTGTTTCAAAATTTCTTAAAAATTGTAGTAAAGTATTCCTCACATCAAATCTACACTTTCAGCCACTTTAAGTGGACAGTTCAGTGGCATTAAATGCATTCATATTGCTGTGCAGCCATCACCCCCATCCAGTTCCAGAACATTTTCATCTTTGCAGCTGAAATGCTGTCCTCGTGAAACCCCAGCTCCCCATTCCCCCTCCCTGCAGCCCCTGGCAGCCACCGTCCTTTTCTCTGCCTCTAGGAACTTGACTCATCTGGGCACTCCACACAAGTGGCATCATACAGAATTTGTCCTTTGTGACTGGCTTCTTTCACTTAGTGTAATGTCTTCCAGGTTCATCCGTGTTGGTGCACAAGTCAAAGTGTGCCTTTATGTTTTTTATAACCAAAAACCAAGAGTCTTGCTCAGCGCCTGGAGGTAGTAGGTGACAGACAACAGTGTGTGTTTGTAGAATGAACACATGAAAGAATGGACCAACCCACCACTTTATTTTCCTCTTGGCAGCCTCAGGACCAGACGCGCAGTATAGGTCCTCAGTAACTCCTGGAGGGATAAAAGAACTGCTTGTCCTCCTGTCGGCCGAAGTGGACCCAAAGGAACCGGTGAGGTACTTTTGCAGATTTCCCTTGCATGTGTTGCTTTCGCCCAACATATGAAAGGCAACTCCGTGGCATGTTTTCTTGGGCTACAATTTGGGTTGCTTTGTGCTCGCTGCTAATGAAACAGTTGGTGATGTACCTCTGAGCTTGATATGAGTCTCTGATAAGCCCAGAGAAACGGGGGGTCACCCTGTTTAATTAAGGTTTGGAGGGTGTCTTTCCGACCCTGTCACGTACCATCACTTTCTCTGCCATGACTGATGGGTAGCTGACAAATGACAAAATGGGCCTTCTCTCATATACACTGTAGCAGGCCAGTTTCCCACCTTTTAATGGCTGCGTGAATTTCATCCCAAGCAACTCTGACAAAATGAAAGTGCATTGTCAAAGTTGTTTGTGAAGATGACTCTGTTTAG
Source organism: Micronycteris hirsuta (assembly GCA_004026765.1). Lineage (NCBI taxonomy): Eukaryota > Metazoa > Chordata > Mammalia > Chiroptera > Phyllostomidae > Micronycteris > Micronycteris hirsuta. The sequence continues at coordinate 45,389 of PVJI01000547.1, forward strand.
AAAAGAAGAAAAGTCTTGATACATTCAGAAATGCCAGACACACACGCAGGCATGGGGATGCAGAGGCACACAGTCTGTTAACTCAGCATTGAAATGCAAAAAGTCCTCGGTAGGAAGTTTTATTTGAATATTTAAAAGGTATGAGGAGAGATGGTTTGGTGCTCTATATTCTTTTCTTCTAACATTCATTCCTATAGGTCAGCAATTTTCAACCTTTTCCATCTCATGGCACACATAAACTGATGACTAAAATTCAGCAGCACACCAAAAAATATATGTTTTTGCCCATCTGACAAAAAATGTGTATAATTTTGATTGACTTACAAAAAATAATGATAGTAATTACCTGCCCTTTTTGCTCCAAAGTGACTTTTTAAAAAATCAGATGCCTATACTTGTATACAAGGATTTTTCATACCAAGAATGAACCAATCAGACACAATTTTATTATGTGATGTAACCAATAAGATGCAGCTCTATTACATGACCTGTATATTTATGGTTCAGGACAGGGCATTCACACCAGGTGGCTATTGTTGTGTTGGCTGTTGTCATTTTTTTATTTGACAGTCGACGGGAAAAGAGGTCAGTGCCCCCGACTAAGTAGTTAGGTATTGCATGTTTTAAAAGTTCTCGTGACACCCCAGTGTGCCTGCAATGGCACACGAGTTGAAAATCGCTGCTGTGGGTCTGTTGAGTTTGTGTCTTGTCCTTTAAGGAGCAAAGGCGATGGAAGTATGTTCAGTAGTTTCTCTAAAACTGGTAAACATCCAAATGGGAAGGGTCTGAATCTGTATTGTCAGATCATCGCAAGTCACGTGGTGGGGGCTCTAGATTTTCCTGCTGATGTTCAGTTTGCGCTTCCTTGTGACTCCTAAATCCAGTGTGATTTACCACTGGCGCCAGCGCTCAGGATCCTCTGAATCAATCCGCCTTTCACCCAGAGCTCCAGGTGATTCATATGCCGGGAAAAGTTTGAGAAACTCCGGTGTAAGTCACCTAGCCCTGTGGTCCTCTGCCTTCATTTGATTCTTATTCAGTTCAATTCCAGTGGGGCGTGGGCATGGTTGAAACAAACAAAAAAGCACAAAAAACTTCCTCCAGGCTTCTCATGAGAGAGTAAGAGTGAAGACCGCTGATCTTAGCCCAATAAATGTCATCAGCACCTTGAGAACAGGGACCTTGTCTGTTTGGTTCTTGCCTAGGAAGATGCTTGAAACACAGGAGATTATTTATCTTTGAATGGATGGTGATACAACACACGAGGCTTAAATGATTTGTCATATAACCATATATTCCTTCCTTCCTTCCTTCCTTCCTTCCTTCCTTCCTTCCTTCCTTCCTTCCTTCCTTCCACAGACGTGTCTGTTGGCAACGTTGGTGGCACAGGTGGCAGGCGCAGGCGCTGAGGGGAAGTTTAGGGTTAGAGCCGTTTACCTGGACTCGACATCGGCTGAGCAGAGTGAGGGATGGAGACTGGGCAGAGGCGGCAGTGGAGCCGTGACACAGTCTGCAGCCTTGGCCAGCCCAGGGGGGAGCTCCGGAGCACCGATTGTCCCTCAGAGTGTCCTGTGTCAGGTCAAAATGACAGGACCTCATACCAACACCTTGGCTGGTCTCTGCTTGCAGGCTGCTCTGGGCGGGGCATGACCTTGAGGAGGTGGCTTTCTGCTTGTGCAAACCTTGAAGGAGCAGATATCTGGCTGTCTGTTGACCACACTTCTGAAGCTGGGCAGCAAAACCTTCCCGAAGGCAGATCTGGGTGGCACTTCTCCGTGTCCACCACCGGTGGTCAGGAGTTAACAGGAATTGTGTTTAGAGATGGGGGCCCCAGAGTTTGACTTCCTAGCTTTGATTTCTGGGCCAGCCACTGCTTGGCTGGGTGACCCTGCCCAGGTATTTGTCTTCCCTGTGGGCTGGTCTTCTTGTCCATACCACGATGTTAATTACACCCCCTTGGCAAGGTGGTTTGGGAGTGTGGTGCCAAAGGCCGATTGAAGGCGCAGAGCGGGCACTTAGTAAAGATTCGTCATTACGATTCATATTTTAATAATATCATATATAATACATAATTAAAATTTATAATGTTCAATCATATTACTATAAAACAAATGGAGTTTCCTTTTGCTTATGTGCAGGAGCACGCTGGGATGATACAATGTTGGTGAGAGAAAGGGAAGTTTTATCTGTAATAACAACAGCATAGATAAAAATGTCGTTTCTCTGCATGTTAGGAGCACCTTCACTTCCTCTCTCACTAGACACAATACATTTTGTGGATTTTCCACTGTGCGCATTGTATGCATTTTTCTTTCTTGTCAGGGCAACAGGAATCTTGACTCGTGCCTTTGAATGAAATTTTTCAAGAGACGATACGATGATCAGATTTTTGTAATTTGCCTCCTTTCTGTTGTTGTGGGATCTCGGGCTCTATACCAGCTGCACTGGCTCAGTTCAGCTCAACAATCTGGAGATTTCTTTCTGATCTAGGAAAGATTCAAGGAACCTCATCGATGAGTTCAGTAGTGAAGATGTATGCCAAGATTAAGCAAGGTTGGTTACATTTGGAAATGGAAAAGGCTCAAAGCTTTGTTTGAACAAATTGAGGCAATAGATCTTAGGTAGGATAGAGCTCTTGCAGAACTGTGAAGTCTCCAGGGAAAAACCCTGCCTCAGTGACTGTTAAAGTTCTAGAATTAACACTCCTGTGGTATGCTGACTATGAAGATCATTACTTTTTTCCTTTCCATTCTCCATTCCTCCTTGTGATAGTAAGTCTCAGACTCAGTGAAAGTTAGGATTATGGTCTGCTTTGAGTAGTGCTAGCTCCCCAGCCCCAACATGGTGGTTTAAAACAATAGAATTTTATTTCAGTCTCACAGGAATAAAAGTCCAAACAGAGAGGGTGACCCTGCTCCGAAAATCTGTTTCTGGGTTCTTCCGTTCCATTTCGTTCTATTGTTGTGATGCTCTCTTTGTCCTATGACCCAGGATCACTACCAGCCAGAGGGGAGGAGGAAGGTGGATGGAACCCCTTCCTTTTAAGGGCAAAATATACAAGTTTGACATTATTACTTCTGTTTACACATCATTGAACTACATGATCCTGCCCAAGTGCAAGCAAGACTGGGGAATGTGGACTGTATGTGGCTATGTGTTCAGCTAGAAACTCTTACTATGCAGAGGAGGGTGGAGATTCTCCTTTACAATCTCTCCCAGACTCCCTTTGGGGGAACTTCCTCCCCTCCCTTTGCAGAGTGCGGGTTGCCACAGGGCTCTTCCTACCTCTGGCTCCCGGGGCTGGGCACGTTAGCCAGCCATGGCTCATCAACACACCCCCTCCTCCTGGCTGTTGGGATTAGTTTGCAGCTGCCCCGGCAACACAGGTAGGGCCAAGGAGACATGGTCCTGGGTCCTAGCTCCAACTGTTGGCGAAGAGACTGCCTTTCTTCTGGGGTTGCTTTGCTGGAATGTAATCCTAAAGTTGCTCCCGGTAGTTTTGCCTCTTCCTAGGACTGTGAAGCCAATACAGAGGAAAGTAGAGGAAGAGACCCTGAGAAAAATGGCCTCCCAATGGCATCATCAGAGCGCCTGGAGTCTGTTGCACCTCGCTCAGTCCAAGCCACTGTCACCTCTGCCTCGAGTTTTGCAGTGGTCTCCTCACTGGTTCTTGCTCTTGCTTCCATTGGATTTAAGTTGGGTTTTATGCTCAAAACCCTCCAGTGGCCTTCCTTCTCATCTCCGGTCAAGTCCATGCTATGACCCAGGCGACCTTCCCTTGTGACTACCACCTCATTTCTTAACGCCTTCCCTTCCTCTTCTGCTCCAGACACATTGGCCTCTTTACTGTTCCGCTCACGTGCTTGGCATGTTCCCAACTCGGGGTATTTGCTCTTATTGTTCCTTCTGCCTGGGAAGTTTTCCCCCAAACAGAGGCAGGCGTGCTCCCTTTCTTCCTTCAGGTCTTTGTTCAGCTGCCACTTTTTCTCCATGAGCTCTTCTCGGCCAGCACCCTCCCCCGCCCCCGCCCCCGCCCCCGCCCCGCTGCCATTGCCCCACATTCCTTATACCCCTGGGAATTGCTTCCCACTTCAGGAACCTGCTTTTCTTGGCCTGAGGCTTTCTCTTCCCCTCAGTGTTAACCACTTCGGTGCACTGTCTAATCTAAGCCATATGTCAATTCTAGGATGTTGGTGCTATTCAATCTCCATTTACAGATGAGGAAACTGAGGCTCAGAGGATTTCACTGACTTAAGCAGTATCGCTATGAGGTAGTATGGGACGTGGTATCAGAATTCAAGCACAGGTGTGACTTCAAAGTCTGCTTTTCACCCCCTGGGACCCCCTTCAAACTGTTAACGTCTTCTCCAAGTGGCTTCTCCTAATGCGACCAGCGTGATTTCCCATACCAGAGTCCCCGTGTATAACTTGGTAATGGAAGTGACTGGTATTGGCTGAGTCACATCTCCAACTACCAAATGATGCTAATGGCCTTAGCGGAAACAATTCAGCCAACTCCTTGGTACTTTTCATGATAACTACAGGCATAAAGTTTCCTTTATGTGCCATATTTTACTCTTCATTTCCATATATGTAGTAGACTGAAGCACTGGGTGGTCATATAGGGCATTGATTAATGGTGTGTCCCTTTCAAGGGCGTTAACATTCACTATGGTCCTCAGCACCCCCTCCCACCCCCCATCACCACCGACTGTCAGCAGGCCCTACCCACCTTCAGAGACCACCTGCTTCTGGCAAGACCGAGGTCCCCACTTCTGCCATATCCTGTCTCAAGGACTCTGCCTTTGCTCCCTCACGTCCCCCCCTTTCTCTTCAGGCCCCTTCTTCTTGAGCTGAAGTTTTGCATTCACCCTGACGTTTTTCTCTATCAAAGAGTGTCCACGTGATGAAGATTGAGAAGCTGAGATTGATCATATAATCGCTCCTACTGGACACGAAAGAAGTAACTTCTTTTCATTTTTCAAAGATGATGTCTCTATAATCACTTGACTATCTTATCTTGTATGGATTCTGCACTGCATAGGCATGAATATTTTTATATTTTAACTTACATTTTCCCTGAAAATGTAGAAAAAGTAGTTTTTATCTCTTCCATGTTGGTCAAATGGCCTTCTGCTAATGATGCAATTAGTGAAACCGTACAAGACAAAGGGGGAGATCTTTCAGTTTTACAAAGTCAATGAAGTGGCAAGTTTTGCCACGTTTGCTGGATGTGCAAAATATTTCGCAGAGCTCTACTGTAATAATGTGTTTTTTTGAGCGGCTACTGTAGTTTCTGAAGCTAAATTATCATAATTTGATGACTGTGTGGAAGATGAATTTGCTGAAATACTGCCCCCTCGATGGCTGTCAGATTTCGTTTGGAATGGGGGGTGGCTTCCTGTCGCCCTTGGTCACACCCAGAATGCGCTCTGTGCCGGAGATTTCCTTACCCAGCCTCCTTATGCTACTCCTTCTCTCCAGAACGTTCCCGTATTTTCCTCTCCCAGAATTCTGTTTCCTGGTAAACAAATTCTGTTAAATCCTTATCAGCATTAAAAAGTGCTTTTCCCCTTTCTCTCCTCAGTTGAATATCTGAGGTCACAACTTAGTGAAGGAAAGTATTTATCTCTGCCTTCTCCATGTCCTTTTGGATTGGGAAGTTGGGTCGGTAATATGTCACTTATATGCATCTTTCAGATGGTAGCTTCTACAACCCTCCTGTAAAAATGTCTGCTCGTTTGAGGTTCGTGCCCTTTGCCTGTATTAATCCCCACCCACCCTGTGGTTTGCTGGAGTTGGCCTGCACCGGCTCCACTGACATCGTGTCGGTAACTTGAGAATGGCCATGGCGGGAGTATTTACACCATACCCATCAGTGAGGCCTGCAGATTAGATCCAGTTGTTAAACATTTACCAGCACACCACTGATCATTCCTCTGTGACTATCTACCTCCCCCCGGCCACCCTCCTCATTTGTTAAAGACTTGGCTTAGGGATCACAACCTCCGTTTTCCCTCCAAGTCTGACAACACTCTCAGAGATTTCGACATCTACGCTGAATTAGTGGGTGAAGGCCAGGGTCACCCAACATCCTGCCATGTGAGGGATGGCCCAGCACAACGAAGGTTGTTCCACAGGCCACACGCCTTTCTAGCGTCCTGTCAGGAAGTCAGGTAGCCGAAAAGCCTGATTCTAATGATCTGGACCTCAAACCAAATTCCACTTTATATACAGCACAAAGCGCTCTTTGTACAGTTTCAACACACGCTGCGTAAATTGGGGGAGAATTATACTCTGTTTTGTTTGGAAATGCACCAAGAGTTATTCCTGTTTCAAAAATCAGGTCCCTGATGGCAGTGCCACCTGGTATTGGAGTCACCTGTTCAACGCACCTTATCGGTCTGTCCTTGATGTGCTTTTGACTGATTGAGTTTCTCCCATGGAATGCGAGCCGCTCGACCGACTTGCTGCTGCTCTGAACGAGGGAAGAGCTTGCTGTGTTGTACCGCTGTCTGGATTTTGTTGGCTTTTTCATTGGCGGTATACCTGGAATGTGATGGATTGGGGCCAGGTAGTGGGTATTTTAGACCTTGTGGCCCTGGGATCTGTCAACTCTACTGACTCCTGACACTGCAGAGTGGAAACAGCCAGGGACAGCAAGCACACAAGTGAGTGTGGCTGCGTTCCAATAAAGCTTTATTTATAGACAACAAAACTCAAATTGCACCCAATTTTCACATGTCAGGAAATAGGATTGTTCTTTTGATTTAAAAAATATAAAAACCATTCTTAGCTTATGCAGGCCGTACAAAAACAGGCAGCGGGCTGAATTTGACCTGCGGGTTGCAGTCTGCCAACTCCTAAACTAGGGGTTTACAAATCCTTTGTTCTAGGAATGAATGAATGAATGAATGGCTATTAATAAATATTTCAGGCACATATTAAAACCTATTTTTAAGCCTATAAGTTGAGATAAATAGAACAGGATCAAATGTGCCCTTTGAATATACTTATTTTACTCATTTTAACATTTTAACTGTCCCTCGACAGACAAAGGGACCAATCTTGGGAAGTACAAATACAGGATCTGGTTGTGCAGATGTCCAAGACTGTAATGTAGCCGATAGACCGCAGCATACATCATCGCCAGTTCGGTACGTATACATACACTTTAAATAAACAGAGGAGGGGTGGGAAGGCTCTGTGTATCTTCAACTGGAATGGACATCCGCAGCCTCTCCCTTCGACTTGCAGAGTTTATCCTAACTGAACGTGCAGGGCTGCCGCTGTCTTTCTCTGCAAACTCTGTGTGGAAACACAGGCCTTAGAGACCCCAGCAAGAGCAGTCAGACTCCTCAGAGCAAATAACGTACACGTAACAAATTGAAGCTTACAAAAGTCAGAATTGTAAAACTAATAGGGCTGTTAAAACCAGCTTTCCTGAAAATTATGAATTGGCTGGCCTGTTCCTTGTAATGGCAAATCGTGGATCCTGATCATTCATCAGCACGCATGTCATAAACTAGGAGCTGCGAGGGGCTGCGATGGTCTTTATGGCGTCACAGAAAGCTACTGGGGCGGCGCCCCCCCCACCCCCCACCCCCTGTGTGTTGTTGAATTCCAGCGGTGCCTGCAGAGACCCAGCCATGAAAGTTCTAAAATTGTAACAAGTTGTCAAATGTTTATCAACGGGATTTTATGAAGGACTAAAAAGTTATGTACGATACTGCACAGACCATTAGGGGAATAATAATAGTAATAAAGAGACTTTATTTTCATCAAGACTTATGTGGCAGCTAGCTTTTCTCCCCAAACTTGGTTAACGGAGGTTGGGAGAAGCCAATAATTCAATGTTGGAAGTAGAGCAGCTTGAAGCATTAGATGGAATGTCTGTATTATGTGTGGAATAGGATATAATGGATATGTGGGGCTCTATCTCCATAGATATGTAGATCTCTCTGTATTTATGGAGAAGGATTTTCAGGAATGAAACACGGCCTTAACAAATGTCATGTCAATGGTGTTTTATGGGCCCTGGGGTGGAGCAGAAAGAGGGTGGGCTCCGGGGTCTGGCTGAGCCGGGTTCAGGTCCTGATTCCCTGCTTTGTTCCTGTGTGTCCCCTCTGCATAATGGGAGGGGTGGTCACAAAACCTGCCTCACTGGGCTTGTTGTCAGGTTTTCGACAGTGTAAAGCATTTGGCGTAATTCATCACGTGTACAGAGAGCAAAAACGAAAATCTCACGGACTCCCCTTGCTAGCTGTGTGACCCTGAGCCGGCCGCTTCACCTCTCCTGGCTGCTTCTCCGTTTGTTTGGTGGGGATAATGATTCGTGCTCGCTCATTATGTGACATCGCGTGAGGACTAAACGAGATATTCTATACCAGGAGCGAGGGACAGAGTTGGCCCCATTGCATGCATTCAGGATAGGCCCCCTTTTCTGTTATTTAGAGGTATATCCTCAAAAGTGAGACAAATAGACTCTATCTTCGGAGATGCAGTATTACAATAACTATGGTTCATAAGTCACCATTAAAATTTCTTCAGTGGGTTCTAGAAAGTTAACGGACATCTCCTGCGTATGCATCTGTCTGTTCCATGAGGACCTGGAAGCAGACATGGTTATTTTCCATCTCCTCTACCCACCAGTAAGCTCCCGTAGAGATGAGAATCTGTCTTGGGGCCACCCCCGTGTCTCTAGCACATTTTTCTGGCATGTAGTTGTTGCATTTGTAGATGCTCAATTAATATTTTTAAACAAATGTATCTCCAGCAGGGAAAAGCAATAAATACACCTCCCGATTCATGTTCTGTTTGTTCCTCAGCACCGAGGGTGGGTGATCTCTTCATCAGAGTCCCAGCAGGAAGCAGATGGCGCACTCCAGCTGGGTGATTTGAGGAGAATGCACGGAACAGTATGCTGAAGCAGTGTGCGTGGGAGTGCCCAGGGACAAGGCACTGCCCTGGGGCTGGTGGCCGTGGGCGCTGGCCTTCACTTACCTGCCCACCTCAAGGGGGATGGGCAGGTGAGTTTACTCTTATAGATGGACAGGGGTCCTGCAAGAGAATGGGCTGGCTCGGAGGAGGGCACTTTGGGGCACAGCTGTGAGCTTTCCTTGAGGGAGGTGCTGGCTTTGTCTGCTCCGATGTGTCCAGGTTGAAGGACATCTCCCAGAATCCCCTTCTCTGGCCCTGTATGGTCAGGGAGGGCCACTGAGAGAAGCGATTCAGAGGATGGCGGGATGTACTTCTGTGTCTCACACACACGGCCACTCATCTGCCGGCTCAGCTCCTTGGCCTGCAGCAGTGGCTGGGCTAGTTAATGACCCACGTTTTCCTGGTTCTTTCCTCCTCCTGCTTTTCCCACTCCCACGCCAGGTGTGTGTTCATCTCCATGATGATGGGCTTGGCCACTTCCAGACACCCTCATCACCGTGGTCAGAGACAGCAAGAGCAGACACAGGTTTCAGTCACTCCTAGTAGGCCCTAGGGTCAAATTCCTGAAACAAATACAGGTAGATATATACATATGCATTCATACATGTGTGCATGCACACACACACACACACCTCACGCAGACCTCACACACACCTTCTGGTGGTTCTGCTTCTCTGTCCTTAGTCAGCTTGGACTGCTGTAACAAAATACCATAGACCAGGCGGCTTAGAAGGAACAGGAATTTCTTCATCACCGTTCTGGAGGGTGGAGTTCCAGATGAGGGTGCCAGCGAGGCCAGGTTCCGGTGAGAGTCCTCTTCTGGGCTGCAGACAGCTGCTGTCTTGTGTCCTCACTGGGCAGAAAGCATGAGCTGGTGCTCTGGCCTCATCTGGAAAGGGCATTAATCCCATTCGCCAGGGCTCCACCCTCATCCAAAGGCCAAAGGCCACAGTTCCCAACACTGTCCCATGGGATCAGGGTTTTAGACACAAGCATTCAGACCCGTGGCTAAAACAAGGAACACAGTCAGCCCTCGGTGACACTGGTAAAATCGACCAGGGGTGGAGCGGATGACTGCCTTTATTACTCCCCCGCCAACCCCCGAGATGCCCCGCTGGAGATCTCATTCAGCAAACCTAACGAGCAGGCAGAAGACCGGCCTCCCGGAGCCCAGCGGAGACCGGAGAAGAGCAGAGAGAGGATTTGGAAGGACACACCATCTCTAGGGAAATGTCCATCCTATAGGTTATTTGGTGAGGTACATTTACGTTAGAAAAGTTCAGTTTATTCATTCAGACACGAGTTCCACAACCGTTTACTCAACACGGACGAGCCAGGCGCCGTGCTAAATGCTGGGACACACGCAAAGCCTCGTTCTAATGTGGCAGGTAATTTACTGGGTATCATCGTGTATTTTGTTCTCTCGGATGTATTTCCTCTGCCATGCAAAGAAGGGAACTGAGACTTTGAATTTGCCTGGTTGCATTTCAACAAGTCTATTTAAATGCCTCATTTAGCATTTTACAGCAGCTTGTGTGTTGTGGGGCCAAAGACAAAAATTTCCAAGCTTAAAATTTGGAAAATCTGAAGTTGTTTGAAGGGTATTGAGTCGTGGGAGGGGGGATAGAAAGAAACACTTTCTGGGGTGTTGGTAGGAGTACGAGAGAGAGAGAGGAGAGAGGAAGAGAGATTGGGAGGTTGGGGAGATAATTAAGAGCTGGTGCAGAGGACTTGCTTTTGCAGTTTTGCTGGCAGAATGGGTCTTACCCCTTCTGCCGATGCCCTGGAGATATCTGTGGTGTTCCACAGACACTAGCCTTTAGGAGGGTGTGTGTGTGTGTTTGGAGGAATACAGCACATATCAGCAGTGGCAACTGTCATCTAAAAATTAAAAACCCCACCCTGGCCGGGTGGCTTGGTGGGTTGGAATGTTGTCCTGTGCACCAAAAGGTTGTGGGTTCGATCCCCTATCACGGCACATACATAAGTTGCGGGTTTGATCCCCAGTCAGGGTGTGTGTGGGAGACAAACAATTTATGTTTCCCAAATCTATGTTTCTCTCTCTCTCAAATCAGTAACTTAAAAAAAAAATCCTTGGGTAAGGATTTAAAAAAATTTAAAAATCCCTTTTCTGAGTGTTTTGAGTGACATCCACCCCCCTGGGGTTCTTGCCTAATTCTGGAGAAGGTTAGAGAGACTCCCCCCCACCCCCCAACCCCCGCAATGACTGAGATTGAGTTTCTCACCTGCCCAACAGAGGGGGCTGGAAGCAGATTACCTTGAAAAAAAATCAAGAAGTGTGGCACTTTGTGTGTTGGGCGTCGCTGATGAAAATGTATGTATCCATCATGGTTACGTCAAGGGAAGCTACTTCTACAGGACACCTATTATGTTCAGGTAGCTGTGGTCGGTGCTTTTCCACAGTTTGTTCATCTAGTCAATGAATATTTACTGTTGTCTGTTTTGTGTTGGGTGCTGTTCTTAGAATAGTGCTTAGCACTGAGAGTGCAATTGTGAGCCAAACAGATGAAGCCCCTTATAAATATTTGTGGGAAACCAAGATCTGAATGAAGTGTAGGAAGGAACCCTGTGAAAATCAGAAGGAAGAACATTCCAGGCAAAGTGTGACTGGGAGGCCAGTGTGGCTGCAAAGGGTGAGCACGGTTGAATGTCTCAGAGCCAAGGTCAGTGAGATGAGACCAAGAGATGAGGATGTACAGATCATGTACAGAGGCTTTTGTTTTAGTGGTGTCAGATCTATTAATAAATATCACTTGGTTCTTACTTCTAAGGACCTTTGAACCCAGTGAGCAAGGCAAACCTGTAATCTGGTAAGTTGAGCCATCGCACTGAGTGGTAAAGCTCTATTCCAATTCAGGTGAACATATGGGAAGGCATAGTTTGGGGGTGGTGTGGTTAAGGAAACCTCACAAAGGAGCATCTTGAAAAGTATGTAGGGGTTTTTTCAAGGATTGTGAAGGGTCTGGGATTTGGATCCTTACCTGTGAGCTAATGAGTGAGCCTGTGACAGTCCCCTGGATTCGGTCAGGAGACACAGTCCCCTGGGTCAGAGAAAAAGGACTTGATTCCTCAGAGCGCAGCAGGCAGCATGAGCTTTGTGTTTGCATCGGTTCCTTGCCTCCCACAAGGTCTTTGGGGGAGAAGCGGAATGGCCCGAGTAGATACTGCATACTGGGGGTTTAGAAGCTGAGCTGAGGAGCCTCGAGGTTAGGAAACCCCATCTTTTATAAGGGGACTGCTATCAAGCCTGCCCCACCTTCGCCCTGGAGAAAGACATTATCTTTATTATACTGGCCGGGAAACAAATCTGCCATCTGCCTGGAGGAAGCCACTGGCTCCGTCTTCCAAGGCTGTTTGTTTTATGAACATCCTGGAAAAGATAGTCCCGGACAAAAGCTGCTGGGCCTCAGCTCCCAGGATAGGCAGAAACACAAGTCACCCAAGGAGAGCCTTCTCCCAGGAGAGTGCGCTGTGGGGGCTGCGTTAGTAAGCCCTGACCTCCTTTGACACTTTATGAGCTGGATGAGGTCAGAGGCAGCTGGCCGAGAGCAGCGTCGCGGAGGGATACAGTGTCCTGGAGAGCAGAATCACGGAGGAATACATGTGCTGGACGTTGCGCTCAGGCTGTTGCTCTGACTTGGGCGGTTGCTTCCACTCTTATGGGTCTCCTAACTGGAGCTGCTGTTTTCCTTGCGTTTCTTCTACGCGGGCCCCGTGTCCTCTGAGACAGGATTCAGTTCTATACTCTCAGGGTGAGATCTGAATGCCAATACGTCATCCTTCATACAAGAGGCGCGAAGCAGTTTTTCTCCAGCTCCAAGGTCGAGGTTGGGTGTTCTAACATGCCTTGCCTCTGGGCACCAGTGTATTTCGGGTCTTCTGGGAGCTGTATCCCAGGATGTGCATATCACCAGCAATTTATTTTTGTGCAGACATCAGGAAGTCAAAGCATGCACTTTTGAATGAAAGGAATGTGGTGTCAAACTCCAGTGCCACACTTCCTAGCTGTGTGAATTTTTCCAGACTCTCTATCCCCTCTGGGGTCCACTGTCCTCCTTGGCAAGATGAGAATGATGCTACCTCCCCACCTCCAGGGTTGTTTTGAAGATTAAATGGAATAAGGTATCTAAGGCTTAGAAGTGTGTCTTAGCACATAGTTGGGATTCAAGATATTTTAATTTTTTATTATCTCATTTAATCTTTGAAAAAAAACTACAACACTGAACTATAAATTTACATTTTGCTGATGAAGAAACTGCAGCACAGAGTGGATAAATAAGAATAAAGAAGTATAAAATAAGGTCTTTGCTTTCTAGGAGCTTATAATCTATTTGAGATGATATGACCTCCTTGGAAAGAATTATGTAAAATAAACCCAGGTAATGACTCAAACTCCATTAAAGTGATAGAATTTTGTGTACATTGGGAAAGTGTTTCCCAACTGTAATGCTCAGAAGACTTACTTGAAGAACATATAGTTTGTAAATTCTGAAGCTCAGACCCAGTAATTCCGGATGGAGTAAAAAACTGACTCTTCAACAGACAGGTGACTCCAGGTGACTCTGCTACTATAGCCGATATGTGACCCACACGTATAGAAACAGATCAAGAAGCCTCCATGTGCAGCAGCTTCTTTTTTTATTTTTTAAATATTTATTTATTTTTAGAGAGGCGGAAGGCAGGAGAGAGAGAGGGAGAGAAACATCAGTGTGCAAGAGATACATCGATCTTGCATGCCCCCAAGCAGGGACCTGGCCCGCAACTCAGGCATGTACCCTGACCGGGAATGGAAGCGGCGACCTTTGGCTTTGTGGGAAGGTGCCCGACTAACTGAGATGTGCTGGTCAGAGCAATTTTTGTAGGAGCATCTTGAAAGAGGTAGATTTTGAGTTAGGTAGATCTTAAAATCTGGGTAAACTGTGGATGGGCCAGGGGCCAGGTGAGGTACTTTGCAGGAGAGAACAAATTACAAAGAGAAGACAGGGATGGATCGTATTTGCAGAACTAACCGTGTTAAAATGGGGTGGGGCAAAAGTAGGTTTACAGTTCTGAGTATGCAGAGTGCAGAGCTTATTCTTGTATTGTTATTTATTATTGTATTTTTTCCCACACGAGCACCTGTAAAACTACCTTTGCCCTGCCCTGTATATATAGTAATTCAAGTTTATTGGTTTTGCTGGACTTTAAAAAGGTAAGTATTTTCTCATTTTCATGACCATTTTCTTGAAGAAACTTAATTAACAAAACTTTTCATTGCTTGAAGGTCTTCTCTCCAACAGCCCCACATCACTTTTGCTGAGTACCACACTCTAGCGTATTTGGATATGCAGATTCTATCTAAATTATGCAGAAAGTGAAGCTGTAAGAGTCAGGTGGGAATGAGTATCCTTTTGATCAGTGGTGAGGCAACATGTGAAGTTCCGGGAACTTAGAATCTCCCTAGGACATGCAATTTGGGACCGAGCGAACTGAGAGCTGGGAGTGAAGGTGGCAAGCAAGGCCATGAGTTAAAAATAAATGCCCCAGCTCCACCCTACTGAAGTTTGCTCACTTTTGTGTCACCTTACTCAGAGGGAGTTTTCCTATACAATATTCAAAGTCAGTGGCTACAATTTAAAAAATGTAATTATGAAAAATGGAGTTTTGCATTTCTCTTGAAAAGTTAACAGATGGGTATAATCACTTGGAGGTGCTTTTGTCTGCAAGTAACAAATAAAACCTCACTTACACTGGCCGAAGCCATAAAGAAAATTATTTTTTGTCATAACGTACGCTCCCAAGGCTGGTTCTAGATGTGGCGTCTCTGGCGTGTCCTGGGCTCTGTGTGGCTGGACGGTGACAGCAGTTTCTGGTGAGGCAGTAAGACATAACTCTGTCAGGAGGAAGAAAGGCTGTCTCTCCTTGTTTCTTTCTTTGGAAGCCCAGGCACCAAGGTAGCCTTTCTTCAAAGATGTCGTGTTGGCTAGAATTGGGTCACATGCCTATTCTTGTACGACTCACTGACAAGTCCAACGTAATTCTCCTAATTGGCTTAGACCAGGGTGGTTGTAGCCCTGGAGACCAGACTGGGAGTAGGATCAATTTTCAGTGAGTCATGCAGGGGGAGGCAGGGGCTGATGGACAAAGAAGGCGGGACTGGATATTGGGAGGCAGTTGACAATAGCCATTGCAGTTTGTCATCACAGGTTTCGTATTTCTGCTTGGCAGAGGTTGGCTGGAGCTGGGTCTATGTTGCCTCTTTTAGAGGGGCGCATGGAGTCTTCAATTTGCCACAGTGCCTCTCCAGATATTATTTATTCCCTGTCTGCCTCGATATTTACTTTACTTGCTTAGCTCCTATAAGTTGGGGACCCCATGTCCGCACTTCAGATGTGCCATACTTTTGTTGAGAGGGCCCCATCTACCTTACCTGGCACACCTGGATGATTAATCAGACTGACTATTTATTTGCGCTTCTCTCTCTTTGCCTGTTAGTTACTGCTTGTCAACCTTCCAAAGGACTGATACCTTCTTTTCTCTTGGGGGCAGCTTCCCCCCTGCATATCTTACTTTGGGTAATGTGCTGATGCTGTGGTCTACCAGGAAAATCCCAGCCAGTGTCCTTGGTTCCATTCACAACTCTGTGGAAAAGTCTTCAAGAATTGGAGTCTTAGCAAAGCTGCCTCCATAATGAACTAGTCTTGGAGAAGAGAGAAAACATGGTGTCAGTCTGGGCTGGTGACAGGATGCAATTAACCCAGGATTGAGTTACAGCAAGATGGATGGGGCCAGATGGTCCGGTCAGCCCAACAAAGGGATCAGCAGTAAGTGCCCTTCAGAAGGGAGACATTTGTCCACGTGGAACTCTAGAATGGAAAAGAGGCAGGGGTAAACTCTTCACAATTTCCAAACAGATATTATAGAGTAGGGAAACTATTAAACGATGTTTTAAATCATCATTCCAGTTCTTAATTGTTGATTGATAAGGCATATATACACTGTCAGTTTGGATCGTTCTATGAGTTGGAGCCACTAGAAAACTCTAGGCTGAAAATGTCTTAATTGTGAAAGATCTCCATTAGGAAATTTAGAATTTTAAATACTGTGGGGCATTATGATATTAAGAAAGTATGCAGAATTAATTCATTCTTTCAAAAAGGAGTTTTAAAGTTCTTATACACATGCTTCTCAATGTTAGGGATATAGCAATAAGTAATTTGGAAAATGTCTAGGTTCCCTCTGGATTATATCTGAAAGAGAGAGTTAATAAAAAAAACACATAGAAAATATGACTTCAGAGGGATAGACGCTACGAAGAAAATGAGAAAAGGCACGTGTTAGACAGTGATGGGGTAGACGTAGGTACTGGTGTGTTGAGAACAACACCTGGTTCTCTTGGAGGAAAACCCCCCTTGGTAGTGTTTGCCAATTTCTTTGGTGTAAATACTCCCACCGTGACTGATTTTAAATGACTGACCTGACTACAAGTTGGGAAGAGATGTGCATGGTATAAGCCAGCTCCAGAAAAACCTGTGGGGGCGTCTATATTATACTTTCAGAAAGGGCTGAGATTTGGGCCTAGTTGTGAATGATAAAGAGCTCCCTATGAGAAGGAAGAGCTTTCCAGGCGCAACGGACGTGTTGTAGGTATGCAGGCCCCGAAGTCCACAAACTCAGAGTGTTCTCCAGAGGAAATGAGGGTGTGGAGGGACTGGACTGTGGAAATGGAAAACAGGAGGAGGCAGCAGTGATACACGGCAGCTAAATCATGTCATGCATCGAATGCCATTTTGAGAGATTTGGATTCCATTGTAAATGTGATGGGACATTGTATTAGGTTTAAGCAGGTGATCACCTCTCTGTTTAGCAAGAGGCTGTATTTAAGTTTTCATGGAAGAAATTCAGTATGCGGTTGTCCCATAGCAGAAGGCGGAGAAAGAGAAATAGTAGATTTTTCTTTTGATTTTGCAGTCTATGCTTTGATTAACTTCCATTCTCTCAAAGAAAAAGCTGTATGTGGACTACGAGAATGGGTCTGGCACATTGTAGGCACTGGGTAAATGTTCATCATTGTTGGCACTGTGCTGGATTATTTGGAGCTGGTCTCAGGGAAGGCAGCGATGTGTCAGGAGCATTGGTGGATTGCAAAGCTAGGGCATGACCGGGCAGGGATTGCAGCGGGCCTCCAGCGTGTTGCCGAAGACACAATTGGAACCGTCACCATCTCCAGCTTTTGGAACTTAGTTCAGGTTAGATGAACATCAGGGATGAGAATTGCCCAGATTATAAACCCTGTTTGAGCCTTAAATTGTAGTGAATTTATTCATCTATATATTTCCTCTGATCAGCAATCTGGTCAGCCTCCAAAGTTGACCCCATCTGGCACCTTCACACAGGACATTTTAAGTGCAAGGGTATGAGAGAAAGATTCCTTGTGGGTTTTTCCTCTTTGCTATTGTTGATGTTTTTCCCTTCTTCCTTCATTAACTAGTAAGTGGGAATTCTTTAAAGGAGGAATGTAGGAATATTATTACTCGTACTAAAAACATTGCTGATATTAGCAAGTAGAATTGATTGAGTGCTTGCTACATATTTGTTCAATGTGCCAAATAATTTGTATACTTAGCTGAACTTCATCATGGTCCTGAGAGGTGGGGGTATTGTTAGCTTTGCTTTATGGGGGAAGAAACAGATGCTCAGAAAGGCTGAGTGGCTGCCCAGTGGGTAGGTTGCGGTGGAGCTGGGATCCACACTGCTTTCCGTGCTCTTCCGAGCCTCTGGCCCCAGCCCTAACGTCCTCACAGAAAACACACAGCTTTTTACACTTTTGTCTTATGTTTTCTGAACTTTGTTATTTGTATTGCCCTTTTTCCTTCTGGCTGCCACTCCTTAGTTCAAGGGCACTGGGTTGTCATGGTCTCTTCCAGCAGCGTCTTTGCACGTTCACTCTCCTCGTCAGCGCCGTCTATGAGCAGTGATCAATGAACGTGTGGAAGGGAAGCTCTGGCCATATCATACTTTGACTTAGGAACCTCAGTGGCTTCTCATTGGATGCTGAGCAGCCCGCTCAGCCTGGCTTTCTAAGCTCTGGAGCAGCGCTTGGGCTTCCACCAAATAAAGGATGGAGCGTTTTTGTTCCAGGGTGGAGGGTCGTCTGCCTTCTGGGCCCTCATCTTCTGTGGTCCTCTGCCTGCTCTCTCCTTTCAACACCCACGTTAGGGTTTGTGTCTCGCTGTAAGTGTACGAGTTGGCATTATGACTACACACATTGTCATGTGAATTCTAAATCAAATCTAATCTGTTTGTTCTAAGGCCATGTCAGAGAGCTGGTGGGAAATACAACCCTATCGTGTTTTGTTTTGTTTTTTTCAAGAACCCTAGCTGTCTTTAGGAATGCAAAAAAGGGGCAGGGTTTTAGGTGTCACCCTAAATAGCAGTCTTTCAGTCCATAGTCACCCTCTTTGGAGCGTGTTTCTCCTGGCCTTTGTGACCATTTGAAGGGTGCCGTACTATAACCAAACAAAAGCAGAGGTTCAGCTCTCCATCGCCACAAAAGTCAAAGTCACGAGGCAGCTGCTGGTGCAAAAGGAAAGAGTTTTATTCAGCCTTGGAGAATGGTGGACTCCCATCTCAAAGACCGTATCAAGCTTCGTGCTCAAGTCTGAGGTTCTCAGAGGGATTGGGAGGGGAGGGCTTTTATCTCCCCATCAAATTATCTCTAGCTTCTGGCATGCCCAGGGCCCCATCCATTCACCTTTCTAGCTTTCAGTGCACTCAGGTATAAGAACCTCCCCCTCCCGCCATCTTGGCTATGAGGGAGACTCCCCAGCACTTCGACTGCTGTCTATAGTAACAAGTACTGTTCCTTCAATCCTAAGCGTGAGTAGGGGGCTTGCTCCTGGCTCATAAACAGCCAGGATACAACAGTGGCCAAGAACTGAGCTCTAGGTTTAAGCTTCCCAGGCCAAAGCTGGCTCCACCATTGATAGTCCTAGGCTCATGGACAGACAGCTCCTTGTGCCTCAGTATTCCCCATCTGTAAAGTGGGCTAGCAAAGCTGTCTCCTCCTGCACTTATTGTGGGGACTAAAGAGAAAAATAGGAATAAAGGACTTAGAACAATGCTTGGCAGGTAGTAAGTGGTTAATAAGCATTAGGGAATATTTTTTTCCCCCATCCAGGGGATTTGCCCTCACTAGGGGTGCTGTGGGGGCCTATGCGAGCAGTACCTGTGTTGGAGGCTTCAACATTCCCCAGGGGTAGGGCCCTCCCACCTCTGCCAGCGTCGTAAGCACCTCTGCCAATGCATCATCAGTGAGGTGACTCTTAGGTGTTCAACATTCCCCAGTGCCAGTCTTCTCACTTGTAACATGGGAATGGCAAGGTAGCTTGCATGGTGTTAGAATGGTCCTTTACCCATGTAACACTGAGGTTAGCACATAATGAATGTTAGGGTCAAATTAAATAAGAATATGATATGCTCAGCACAGTGTCTGGCATGTAGACAGAGTGCAGTTAATTGTTAACCATCACCGTCATCGTCACATCTGACCCCACATGGCGTACTGATTAAACATTGCGATGATGAACACATTTTGGGTAACTAGTGCAATTAATTTGAGAAATGCCAAGAAAAAATGGGGGGTGTAATTTAAAGACAGTACTTTGCCAGAAGTTTTATGTATATTCAATTCTTTTCTGAAAACCATTTCTTTTTTTAAAGTTATTTATTGATGCAAAAGAGGGAAGGGGGAGAGAGAGTGAGCAGTGTGTTGTTTCACTTATTGGTGCATTTATGCGTGCATTGGTTGTTTCTTGCATGTGTCTTGGCCAGATATCAGAGCCGCGGCCTCGGTGTAGCAAGGTGATGCTCTAACCAATGGAGCTCTCCAGCCAGAGCTCTAAAAACCATTTCTTAATAGATGATTCCCATGTTTTTGCATTTAATAATATCTAAATATATTAAAAATATGCCTCAGAGGGCTGTCTGAGTGATACAGGATTCTGATCAACCTTTACTTGTGCTGGAAATGAATTGATTCAGTTTAAATACTTTGTCTAAAAGTTATTTGGCTTGGAAAATACCAATCTAATTCCCATACAAGTAAGAAAATTATAAAGAGAGAGATCTAATCAGTGAGTAGAATATGGCCTTAGAAAATGTGTATCAGCATACCTTACCGAAAGTAGAATAAATCTTGGGACTTTAATATCCCCCTTTCTTGGACCTAAATAGGCCCCTTTGGAAAACTATTTTATTGTTTCTCATTAAATTAGAATTGTGCTGAGGTGCCACTATCTACCGTTTCCTATTATTATTAATGGGAAAAAAAATCACTGCATATTCAGCATTTCCCCAGTTAAAGCCATCAGAAAATCCTCCCCACATTTATGCTTAACTCTGGCTCATCTTTAAACAAAGTTCCCTTTTTTTTTTTTTGTTTACATCTGCATTTAAAGATAGCAATCCTTTCTAGTGACAATTAAGGAAATTTAATGCACAGGTTTACTCCTGTGCCACTGAATTAGCAGCTCTTGTGGAAGAAGCACAGTAAGAGTTCCAGAGGCAGGAAGTGCCCCGTTAGCCTCAGGAGGATGCGGCGATCTCTGGGACACAGGATGGAGGCAGCGTCATTTGTCATGACATGGGTAGTTTTCCAGTGCATTGCAGAGAGCACACGTAAACTTCTGATCCATCAATGAGATGGCAGGTGTCTTAGTCGAAGCCCCTGTAGCAGAATACCATAGACCGCATGGCTTGCGAACAAGGGGGATGTGTTTCTCACAGCGTGGAGGCTGAAGTTCAAGATCGAGATGCTGGCAGATTCGGTTCTGGCCAGAGCCCACTTCCTGGCTATTTTCTCATTGCATCCTCACCTGGCAAGGAGCAGCAAGCAGTGTCTCTCTGGCCTTTTCTCCTAAGGGTACTCATCCCATTCACCAAGGCTTCACCCTCGTGACCCCATCACCTCCCCCAAGGACCCACCTTCAGATACCATCCCAGGGGGATCAGGTTTCAACATCAGAATTCCGAGGGGGCACAAACCTTCAGCCCACCACACGAGGCTGGATGAGAGTTGATGCTGAAGTTCTAGAAAACTGCTGCTGTTTCTATTTCTCAAAACTGTTACACCGCAGAGTGCTGTCTTTTTGATTCATTCATGAGATCCACGCTGAGGGACAACGGAGGCCATACACATCGATGACCTGCCAGCCGCTGCTGGCCCAGAGGTGTGTGATGTTTGGGTCTGGGTGGCAGTCCTTACTGGAGCTTCAGGGAGATGGGACATCCACCTCCAGTCTCCTTTTGTATTTCCAGTAGCTTCTCGGCCCCCGAGACAGAGTTTTCAGTTTCTGCATAAAAGGCATAGAAGATGTACATACAATAGCTCAGCGCCTGTTAGGGCACAGCCTCCGACTGGGACCCGTCGACTGATCGTTGCTGCCGCTCAGAGTGAATGTGAACGCCCTCTCGAAGGCTGCCCAGCCCCCGCGGTCCATATTTCTCCCTCCCTGCCCCCTTTCTCTAAAAGCAATGTAAAGATGGCCTTGGGGAAGGATAAGAAAAAAATTTCTTTTGTTTAAATGCTGGAATCTGTTTAAATAGAATTTCACCAAACTTGTAAGCGTGCAGCTTACCTTGGATTTTCCTCGAGATACTGACTTGAGTTCAAGCTGCTGGAGGCCTTAGAGAGCAGATCAAAGAGGGAAAGGCCTCGGGGAGATCCAGCATGAGTCGTGTGACCTTAGGAACATGACTGAACCTCCCTGATCCTTTATTCTCATCTGCAAAATGGGATTAAATTGGCCTATTATCCCAAGCCGTTGGGAGCATTAAGTTAAGAAAATATACATGTCACATGCCCTCCAGAGTAGCCGTATTTATTAAAGCAGCCATGCATTTTGTTAATGCTCATGCAAATGAACACATCTTATTAAGATTGTTAAAGGCTGACTTAATTTTGACAAGGAAAACTATAACTAAAAATATACTATTGTAGCTATGCTTTTTGTCTTTTTTTTTTTTGCTTCCTAAGCATGCCGCTGAATAAAATATCAAATGTATAATATATGACATATAATAATATACGAGTACTTGTATTTTTCTTACTGGCACTTCATAGGACTATGTTTTATTGCATTAGGCGTCAATATGGCGATGGGGGATTTAGGGCTATGGCACCGTTTCCATTTGCTGCACTAGTGTGCTGCCCTGACGCTGGTCCAAGTGGCCACTTTGGTTGAAGTGTGTGCGTGAGTTGCACCGATGCTGTGAATGTCTCCCTCCTTTGAAGGGTCAGGCGGCCCCTGCTCTGAGACCATGGGGAGAGTACCTCATCATTCTTTGAATCCCGTGAGCACTATGGATTACACTTTATTTAATATATACAGCATGTAAATAAGTTTCAGAGGCATAAAAGCTTCAAAACTAAACGAAAAGGAAAATTTAATAACTGGCCGATTTTTAGATTGTGCACTAAATAACCTGCTTTTCATCCTAAGAAAGAGGACGAGGAAGGCAGAGTCTAATAGACATACATAACAAATTAAAATCCAGTATCTAGGGGGAGTAAATCACGCCCCGTGAACCAGACAGTGTGGTTTTTGTCAGGTCTCCTCCAGCAGCTCTGCCTGGGAGCTTGAGCGTAATTCAACCCTTTGTGAAACAGCAAGACACTCCTGACCCAGGGCAGAGGGCAATGCCACCGAGCAGTGGCTCTTTGCAAGGCCTGCCGGGCCCAGGTCTGTGTATAGTGTCCTGTCTGTCAAGTGATGTTTGAAACGATCCCTTGAGGGCTAAAAGGAGAGAAGAATGTAACAAGAAATCAGACACTTGCATCACTGTGACTCTCTGTGCGTTTCAAGGAGAGAAGGCACCTGGGTGTACAGGTTCAAGTGCGGTGATTTCAGGGGACATATGACGATACCTGGAGATACTTTCGGTTGTCACAACTGGGCAAAGGCTACCGGCATCTAATGGGTGGAGGCCAGGGATGCTGCTAAAGATCCCGTGGTGCACAGGACTGCCCCTGCCCCAGTCAGGGATTATCTGGCCCCAAATGCCCGTAGTGCTCTGATTAAGAAACCCTCGTGGAGAGATTTCAATCCTTAACAGGGGCAAAGTTTGAGATTTTATTCCCATGATTGAGTCATCTGAAATCCTTGGGACCGGAAACCAGTGTTTCTGTTAGACGGCCCGAAGCCCCGTGGCCTCCTCCGTGCTGGGTTCTTTCCTTGCGTTTGACTAGAGGCCGCGGCGGTGTCCAGGTCTCTGACCAGCTGCTTTCCCGTCAGCTCGAGAAAGTCCTGGTCTCTGCCTCACATGCAGAGGGACGTGCATCCCTGCAAAGCCAGCCTGCGAGACGGCCACAGAGCAAACACAGGCCTGAACCGCGGCGCCGCGCCGCCCCCACCGCGTCTCCTCTATAAGTTCGAGAAGCGGCACGGGAAGAGCGGGGAAGCTTGTCATTGCCTCCGTCTGCGCTGCACCCGGGCTGTGGCGGAGTACAAGACTTCAGTCTCCAGGGCTGTCAATCCGTCCCTTTTTAATAGCATCAAATTTGTTTTAAAAAATTCATGCTGTGGGTTTTGAGGTTATAATTGTAGCTCCAAAGAAGTTTGTTAAGGATTGCATTCGATAGATGCTTTTTAATGGACCGTCTCTGGGCTTGGGCATTTTTACTCCATAATAGTGTATTAGGGGAAGGGAAAAAAACAACAACAACAACAACAGGAATGTGAGCTAGAGACTCTTCAGCAAATTTCCCTGAACTATTGCTTTCTTTCTCCAAATGTCTCCAAAAATTTTATGGGAGGAAGAAGTTTGTTCTTCTTATGCTTGACTGAATAATTTGTTAAATTATGTTTTAAATCAGCATTTCCGCAAATTGAAGAACAACTAATGCTAAAGTACATCATGGGTTATTATACATGCATTTGCATAAAAGTGTAAAAAAGTCAGTGTTGAGTAGCATCCGGGTGCTGCCTAGCAAGATTGCACAGAACCGATGGCTAAGACAAGTATTGTCGGTGTTCAGACCTTTTGTTTTCTAATTATAAAAGCATAGCCACCCGATCGAGTGGGCTCATAATCAAATCATAACCATTTGGAATAAAATGGAGGCTTAATGTGGAACTGCTGATACAGCGCTTTTAACTGAAGCTCTTCTGTGTTTTGAGAGTAAAGTTCTGCATTTCAGCATGCCATTGTTCCACACTGGCCTGTGAGTGCGCATGGCGGCTGCGGGGGCTCTGACGGCGGGTTGCTGAGTTGCCAGATGTCCGGGCCCAGCCCCTCGCACCAGCCCATTGCCCAGGCTCCACCCAGAGCAGCTACAATCATCTGTTCCATGTACTGGACTTTGGCAATACTTTGTGTAAAGACAGGAATCTATGGGTGAAAAAAGTTGTAAAACTTTTGGAGCAGTTGTTAAGGATCGCGGGGCGGAAGGGCTATTTATTGTATTATGTACGTAAAATAATGCAAATAATGCTTTTGCTTAAGAGCAAAAGCAAAGATTTCAAACTCCTACAGGAAAGGAGCAATGCAATGTATATTGTAATTTCTCTTTTACCTGGTAATCTGTTAAATTTAATTACCTGTTAACCAGAACCTACACACAGTTTATAATTCTTTCCTCCTCCCTCCCTCCTTCCCTTCCTTCCATTTTCCCTTCTTTCTTCTTTCTCTTCCTCCCTTCCCACACGTATTTACTGAGTAGCAAATTACAGTAAAAAACAAAACCCAATGCTAAACAAGATCCTTGTAGACAGTGGTAAATGCCAAGGAGGAAATGAAACAGAGTGGCGTGATGGAAAAGGTCTGGGTAGGAGAGGTGTATGCTGATTTGAATAGTTACTTTATTTGGAGAGAAAAGTGGTGTAAGCCACTGAAATTGTACCCTGTAACATGAGAGACTCTTTCCTGTACCCCTTCCCACCCCAAGGGATAGTTTTGGGAAAAATCAGAAGAGTCTTCTATTTGGTTAGTTAGGTTATGTACTGTTACGTTTCCTTTTGAGGCAGGCAAGGACGGCCGATTTCTGGCACAAAGTCTAAGGATCATACCCAGTTAGAGCGTGCGGAGTGGTTACATTCTGGGAGATTAAGTTGCGTTCGGGGTAATGTTGAATGCACGTACTAATAGTAGGCTCCTGAACCGCCTATTCTTGATGTAACTAGAGGAGATGGATGTGATTTGTTATGGAGGGTATCTTTTAAAGGGTAACATTTCCCCTGAAAACAGAAGGATGAGAGAGAGCCAGCGAGGCAGAGATGGAGACCTCGTTACCCAGGCGTGCAAAAGTATGAAAGTCCTGGTCAGAGGGAGCAGCTCCTGCAAGGGCTTGGTGAAGAGGGCTCGTCGTGTTGCGGGGACAGGGATCAACATTCAGGGTCCCAGAATCCCATGAGTCAGCCCCTCCCCCACCTGGTTACATCCGTTTGACCCCAGATTGAGTTTCTCTGAAGTGTTCCTACAGTGTTCTGGGTCGTCTCTTAGCTGGGCCTGATGCCTCATTAACATGAAAACTGAGGAGTGTGAGAGGCAACTGCAAAATGGAAGCATCAGCCACAGCCGCGGCTCAGAGAATAACCACGTGCAAGTGCGTGGCCATTAGTGCTGTTTCTGCCGAGGGCAGGGCCAGTTCCACAGCAGGATGAGTTTAACATTCACAAGACATTTTAGCCACAGTTTAAAATTACCGCTGTAATATTTCTTAACTTAAATTTTACCATTGCTGGTATTACTGAATAGCTCTTTTCAGAATGTTTTGTTTTGGGGGTACAGAGTAGGTAAGTATATAATTAATATATTAGAAATAGGTTTTAATTGTGTATGCATGTGTGTCTATAATTTTTGGAAGATCTACCTCAACTCATTTTTTTTAAACGCTAACTAATATTCCATTCTTTTGGAAATACCATAATTTATTAACAAGGCATTGGAATCCTAACTTTGGCATTTATTAACTGCCTGCCCTTAAGCAATTTCTTTACTTAGGTCAAGAGAAAAGGAAATAGCATTCCAGGTAGAAGAAATGTACATGCAAAGATACCAAGGTGAGAAGGAACTTGGCCCATGGAAGGTTCGGGGGCTGGGACTTAGTGAGTGAGCCCGTGGACAGTAGATGAGAGGCAGAGGCAGCCTGCGCTGGGTCGCGCTGGCCCTTTTGGGCCCTGAACAGAACCGAGAAGCTTTTAAACAAGGTGGAATTTTTGACTGTTCCAAATTTACATGAAGAATGGCCCCAAAGGGAGCAGGGGTGGGAGAGCGCTTTTTTGTTGAGTGTCTTTCATTTATGTGTTCTTCAGTGAAAACCCCTCTTGGGCTAAGACTTCAGTACTAATGTTGCAAAGATTTGCTTTTTTATCTTAATCTTTGTGAAGCCTTTGCCGAGTCCTGGACACTTAGTGAAAGAGATCAACAAGACTCAAAGGTACGTGGACATATGGATGCCCAATAAAGCGATGTCTTTAAAGAAAGAAATGAATGGGATTTTCAAAAGGCAGTTTGAACTCCCAGGTCTTCTTAGCATAAGATCATTATCACATTTCTTTTTAAAAGCTTTTTATTTAGCAATAATTTGACTTAAAATATTGCAAAAATAGCACACACATTTCCCAGGGTATGCCTAACCTAGATTCTTCAAATGTTAACATCTTACATGAATGTAGTACAACAATCTAAACCAAAATTAAAATTGATCCAAGACTAACCTACAAATCTTATTTGAAATTTCAAACTGTCCCACGAACGCCCTTTTTCTGATTCAAGATATAATCCAAGATCTTACGTTGCATTGAATTGTCCTCGTTCCGTAAACTCCCCCGGTCTGGGTCCTTGTCTTTCACGATCTAAACTTTGGAGAGCATTAGACAGTTATTTTGTAGAATGACCCTCGATTTGGGTTTGTGCGCAGAGTTCTCTTGATTAGACCAGTGTGGTGCATCATGGGGGGAGGTCCCACAGAAGTGATGTTGCCTCATTTCAGGAGCTATACGATGTCACTGCGTCTTATCACCGGCGATGTTAACTTCTATCACTCGGTTAAGGTGCTGCCTGCCAGTATGTTCGCCACCGTCATGTCGCTGTTTCTCCTTTCAGTTCCCTATTCCTGCTGTAACAAATGACAGCAAATTTAGCGGCTTAAAGCAGCATGAATTTATTGCCTTACTGTACTTCCGTTCAGACTGTGAAATGGGTCTCATGGGGCTAAAATCAAGGTATTTCAGGGCAGTGTTCTTTTCTGGAGGCTCTGGGGGAGAATTGGTTTTTCTTGCTTTTTTCAGTTTCTAGAGGATGCTCACATCCCTTGGCTTGTGGCCTCCTCCGTTTTCAAAGTCAGCAACAGCAGATCAAGTTTTTCTCACACTGTATCACTTGGACACATCACCCTGACTATTCTGCCGCTCTCTCCTCTTTTAAGAAACCGTATGGTTACTTGGAGCCCTACCAGGTAATCCAGGATAATATTCCTACTTTAAGGTCAGTTGGTTAGTAACCTTAATCCCATCTGCAACTTAAATTCCCCCTTGCTAAGTGACATAACGTATTCTCGGGTTTGGGAATTAGGACATAGAGAGCTTTAAAGCCATTGTTCCATTTACCACAATTCCATTTTTCATCCAAATTTGAACCTATGCGTTTTTTTATTAGTATGGACTCATAGTTTTCTATTTTGTTCAACGGATTTTAATGTGTCAACATTAGTATTTATTTTGATGCTCCAGTGTCCTTTTAACATGTCCCTATCATTATTTTGGTTCCATGAGATGCTCCAGGGCCATCTGTTACTTTACCTGACACAGCTCTGGAATGAGCCATTCTTCCAAGGGTTCCTGGGTTTGTTAGAAACCGAGATTGGGCGCTAAGTACACTCATTGCTACTGAGGCATCTTTGCTTCTCGGTCTGCTCAGTGGACAGAGTTAGGAAATATATGCATGGCACCCTTGTCTGTCCTTAATAACCCTCAGAAATTGTAAATCGATTTACCTGTTTACTTTTTTAAAATTGTTGTTTCACTCTTTTAGCTTTGAGTTTTATGAGGCAGGGAATTTGGCACTATGCAGTAGGATCACCTCTTCGGTATATGTTACTAAAGTTAATCTGTAAGGTGAAAGTTGCTTATAGTAAAACTTAAATTGCTTCTATTGTTGCCTGAAAATTCCTCAAATTTCCCAAAGATTTCAGTCCTTTATGAACCTTCAATGAGTCCAGGACAGTCATTTTTACCTCTGGCATTGAAACCAATTGTGCTTTCATTATTTGAGCCACAGATAGCTTTTTACTAAAAAAAAAAAAAAAAAAAAAAAAGGCAGAATTTCTTAAACCTAGAAAAAAATAGAGACCTTTCCGCCCAGGTGTACAGCAGATTTGTATCTTCCATCCCACATTTCTGGGCATATACTCGTTTGGTAGACGGTTGGTGGAATATTCCACACTATTTCAATTGCCCTCATTCTCACCCTCTGTTTTGTTCTGAGCACCTATAGATGAATTTAAGGACATTAAAAGCATTCCAGAAGCCATTTCAGTATGTATCCAGGGTCACCGACATAGTTCTTCTCTAGATAGTAGACACTAAGGAAATATATGCTCGGCAAATAAATGAAAGTGTGTTTTATGTCCTTTGGAACCTTGGAGCCTTGTCTGTCCTTTCCTTAATGACAAATTTTATGGTCCTCCTTACATGACTTCTTTTCATTTTATTTGAGCTCTGATTTTCTCTTTTGTCCCAAATAAAAGTGGTATTGATATTGGCACCAGAAGAGAGTGAATAATTCACACGTATTCCCATATTTGGTGCACTGTTTCAAAGAGGGTATCAGGGACCCTGGGGTTTCATTGGAACTTGGAGAAGGAGTGAACTTGAACCGAGATTAAAACACCAAAACACCGAGAAGACGGGAAAGACACGACTCAAGCTCTGTTTGAGGATCTCAGTTTATTGCCCACACGTTGTCCCTTTCCGGAACTGTCCCCTTCACTGATGCCGTGGAACGTCTTTCTACAGACAGCTTTCCTCTTTGCCTAATTCTGGAAATGCCGTCTGTAAAGGCTTCCTGTGGGTTTACGAGGACAGGAGGTCACAGACCCCAGCGAAGCGCTGCATCCCGCGCGCAGTGCTACTGGGGCTTGTTTTCTCGCTTAAAGAAATATTGCAGTCCAGGCAGAGGACCCCACTGTGCTGGCTCGGTTGTATCACATCTGTCTGTCACCTAGTTCTCACGCTGGTTTTCTGTTCTGCCGCAACAGGAAGACAAGTGGGTGGCAATCTAGACATCGGAAAAGCAGGGGAGGTGGCTTCTAAGCAGAAGTTGAAGATGGTTTAGGAGAGCTGCTCAACTATTGTTTTTAAGTAATTGTGCTTTGCTCCTGACTAGAGGTTTAGAACTCCCCTTTTGAGGAATTGTCTCATCAATGAACAAACAGTGCGGAAAAACCGCCAAGATGCATCACCCTCGCAATGCCGTGACTCCTAGGCTAGTTTGGCTAATTATTGTCTGAACCCTCACCCTTACCCTATTGTTTACCAACTGAAAACAAACAAAAAAATAAGGTATTAAAGTTCCACCTTGTTTCTCTCTGTGTCTCTCTATACTTTATCAGCACGAACGTCTCTCAGGAGACAGTACAAGACAGTGGTTGACAGCGTGGCTGTGTTCGCACACTGGCTTAGGGCCACCCTCCGTGGGTCCTTATGGCTTCTCAATAGTCACGGGGGATGTTCGCTCCGTAAGCCCCACGTTCCTTGGCTACACAAACAGTGAAGTCGCTGCTGACTCGGAGTTTAGATTTTAAATGAACTCGTAAGGTACAAATTGGATGTTGCTAATGTTGTCATTGGAGAACCCTTCTATCACCCATAAAATAGATTAATCACAGTTTTATGTACATAGTTATACAGTATAGGTGTTTGTAAATGTATAAAATGCATATAATAGAGTGCACTGTATAAAATAGAGAGTGCATGTGAAAAATGTAATTTTATAATGTATTAGATATGTCATTAGATTGCTATTTTTATTTCTTGCTCTTTTTTTTGGACCAGTTCACATAGTTGAATTGACATATGGAGCAATTCCAGCTTATGTATCTTGTGAAGTTGTGAGGAATCAAAGAAATTATGTATGATTGGCATATTGCTAATTTTATGTAAATGATGAGGAGATGAGGCTGAAGATAATAATGATGGTCATGGAGGTGATAATGATGATGAAAATAATGATGAAGAAGGTGGCGAGGATGAAGATGATGACGATAACGAATAATGGTGATTTGAAGATTTTAACCATAATCAGTTTTCTTAGACTAATATTTATTATTGTAGGATTTTCCACGCTGACAGAGAGGGGGAAATTTCAAGCAGAAGGCATTATTCTTTTTCATTAATCAACAAATTAATATAAGTAAACAGACACTTAATATATAGAGACCTGCAATGCACTCTGAGCTGAACTCCTGATTTAGACAGGATTACGTCTTAACCATATATACCAAAGTACTTTCATTTCTACTGATGAGAAAAGATCAACCTTATTTTAGAACAACATTATTTTGTGGTTGTAAGACGTCAAACCACAGTGAACTTTAGTTCCCTAAATGATTCTTTAAATATTTAATGTCATGTTTGAAAAACGTACAGATGGACGAGCAGAGGGCAGCGGGAGGGCGGGAGGAGAGGGCGGCACAGATCGAGGCCGGACGATGGTCTCTTCCTGGAACGTGGCCGTGGGCCTCCCTTCCCCGGGAAAGCAAACCACGTGGTTGGCCATTCGGGTCCTGTCTGCAGATAATAAACACTGTTCTACAGCGTTAAAAACAGGCATTGTTACAGCCAGATGGGATTCTTTAAAAAAAAAAAAGTTAATCTAGCCTTTTGAAATTTTCTATTTAAATATAACTTTTTTACTATGGAAATGATCAAACATATACTAACGGAAGGGAGATATACCACATCATCTAGAGGCAACAATTATTACGGACATTTTGCCACTTTTATTTCAGCTTTGCCTCACTAATTCCGATCCCATCTGTTTTTTCTTTCTGGTGTATGTTAAAGCAAATTCTAGGTATTTTATGTTTTCATTGTAAACCATTCAATATATATTTTTATAGAGTAAGCCTTTAACAAAGGTAACTATAACTTAAGAGTAATTTTTTAATACCACGAAAACAGAAGACCCTTTTAAATAGTGGAGGCATTTAAAACGACCAGAAAACCTTGTCTTTGCAGCCGGCCTGTTCTGACGTGTTGTTACACCGACAATTCACGTTCGGCACCGCGTCCCACACTCAGCCTGGCCATTCACGCTCTGAAGCTGTCGCATCGCGAAAGGACCAGGTCAGGACTGGCAAGCTTTCTCCGCACGGGACCAGATAATAGATAGTTTTGGCTTTGCTGCCCCTGTGGTCCCTGTTATGACCACTCAACTCTGCCATAGGTAATATATAAATAAACGGGCACGGCTGTGTTCCAATGAAACTTTACTTACACGAAGAGGCAGAGGGCCCTTGGGCCGTAGTTTACTTTGCCTGACTGTAGAAAAGGTAATCCAACTCCCACCAAGGGGGGTTTGCCCCCAGCCCACAGCGCCTGGGAAAATGGAGTGTGTCCAGGTTGGAAGGCAGTAGGAACTGGAATACCCGCGTTCCAGATCTGGCTCCTGCACTTTGAATAGGCCACTGCTGGATTCACGGTTTCTCATGCGTGCTGATGATAGAGGCACTGGCTTTTCTCACTTGCAGAGGTTGTTGCGTCACTGAATGACATCATGGCTGTAAAAGTGCTCACTGAGCCACAGGTGCTGTTCAAAGATAAGGCTTGGTGATCTACTTTGCAATGAAATTATGCTGATGATTCTTTTTTAAAAAATTTGTATTTATTGATGAGAGAGAGAGAGAGGGAGATAGAGGTGGGGGGAATTGAGAGATTTAGTTGTGCATTCATTGGTTGATTCTTGTATATGCCCTGACTGGGATTGAACCCACAACCTTGGCCTAGTGAGATAAAGCTCTAACCAACGAAACTATCTGGCCAGGGCCTGTTGATGGTTCTTAATTACATTTTTATCCCCACTTTTCATTTTTCTGGATGCCAGACACGTAACAATAAAAATCAAACTTACATTTACTGGGAGCTTCTGCTTACAGGCCAGGGGCAGTTCTGAGAGGTTTGATTAATCAGTCATTGTTATCTCAATTTTAATGGCAAAATAATTGAGACCGAGGTAGGTTAAGTAATGGCCTAACCTCTGTTGAGCGAGAGTGGCAGAGGCAGGACTTGAGCTGGCTGACTGTGCAACCTCTGATCTGGACCCCTGGTGACATTGAGGCCACCCTGTCACCTTTCCCCTTTAGGCAACATCAGTAACTACTGCTTTTGTGGTTTATATGGTGTTTTTCTACTTACGTGAGCTCATTTAAGTTTCTGGGCAGAGATACTAAGTAATTCAGTCAAGTCACCGATCTGAATAACTCCTACGTATCCTCCAAGGTCTAGTTTCACTGTCATTCCCAAAAGAGATCTTCTCTTATCCCCGAAACTGGGTCAGGTCCCTGTGTTAAAGGTGTTTACTATCATACCCTGTATTTGCTTTGCCCTGAGCATTTCACTGCGGTAACTAGAGAGTCTTCATGAAGAAAACTCTATGAAAGCAAAAATTATTCTTGTTCTTGTTCAGCGCTTTGTCACCACTCATGGTCCATGGGTGCTCAATAAGCATCTGTTGAATCAATGTTGAGTAAATAATGAGGATGGAAGTTGCATGCTTTTGAGTGAAGTTTGCATCCTAATGATATTTAGTGCACCGTCAGTTGAGTTGGACATGTGAACCTTCTACTGGGAGGCCTGTTAGACATTTCAATGTAGTAACTCCACATCTCGGAGTGTGGTTCATGGATATCTGGTCTACCACTGACTTACTAGTCAGATGGGAGGCAGTGGAAGGAGGGAAGGGAGAGCTGTGAGCTATAGTGCTCCTGCCTGGCATGGGTAGAGGTCTGTTCGGGAATGTGAAAAATGCGTGTGTGTTTCTGTGCGTATGTGGTGGGTGAAGATCACCTCCTAATGCTGCATATGAAAAAACCATAGGAAAATAACCTGAAAGGAAGGGAAAGAGTTACTGCAAACCAGACTGTCTTCAGAGGCCAAGTGGGGAACATAAATGTGTGAAGAGAGGGAATGACAGGGTGTTTAGTGATCTGGAGAGTTTATGTTCAGCCTAAAGCTATTAAAATTCAGCTGGTCAAAAAAAAATCACTTTGTAGACCAACAAGACACAGACCAGCACAATGGCACCCACGGAATCCCACTGCGCAGTCCCTCCGAAGATGGGGACAGCGGAAGCGAGGGCAGCAGGGAAGAGGTCATAGCGCAAGAGAAGTCATCCCTGGGAGGTGGCCAGTCTTGGGTGGCCCCTCTCTGCTTCTTCACTCCTGAAATCAGGATAGGTTGCCTTTTAGGTTTAAGACAGTGGTTTGCAGACCAACACCCATCGTGGGGTGTTTGGCAATAGTTGTATCGTGAAATCTTGGTTCGTGCGCACTGTGAATGGTGGATAGGTTGGGACTAATCCAGGGAAACAAGAGTATTTTCTCTTTCTGATCTTGGTCTCCTGTGATATTTCTAAACTAAGGTGGCTGCCTTTTGGCTTAGCAGATTCTGAACAGATAATTATAGCAGTTTTGATGTTTCCGGGTACTTCTTTTCACAGGTTTCCTCCTTCCTCAAGTTAATTTCTGATTTGGCTTCCAGAGTAGGTGCAAGCCATTCCGCTCCTATTATCTTTCATTAAGCTCTTTACCATTTTGTATGAGCAGGGTCAGGGCCGGCGATGCCCAGGTGCCCAAGGGCTCTGTGTGGGCACCTAGGTTCATGTGGGGCCCTGCTGGGGTCACGGAGTGTGCGAGAGTCACTCGCTGGGCCAGACCTCCGTGTTCTGTTTAATGGTCTTAAGTATTGCAGGCTCAGCTCTTTGGTTTTCCATGGTCTGTCGGGTAGAGGGAATGTTGATGGAGTTCGCTTTAAGTCCCTCCAAAAGGCCGAAGGTTAGACCCTTACAAGGCTACGGAGACCTGGGGGGCTTGTCATGGGACTTAGATCACAGAGCTTGACAAAATCATCCTCCAACCCAGGACTTGCTTTTGTGAATAGGTCCATCTGGAGGCAGACGTTCATTGAACCAGCTGTTCAGAAACACAGACATTTAGCGGGCCTGAAACCCGTGGGCACTCACAGATGGAATCTGGGAAGTGGTTTCTTTTTCTTTGTGTGAAGGGATGGGGAAGGAGAGGAGCAAATGAAGAGAGAGGCCCGCTTCTCCTTGGGCAGGATAACTATGGCTTCGAGTCATAAAATACTGCCTGGAACACACCATTTCCTGTTCTCTAAACACGTGAGGCCAGCAGTTAAAAGCGAGGAGAAAGGAAGTCTTTCACTGGGAAGAAAGGACTGGGGCAGTGAGGCAGTTCTCCTGATTACTGACACTCACATGCTCCTAACAGCCCACAGAACTACAGCCACCAACTCCAGTATTTGTCACTGTCACTTCCCAAGTGCTTGGCATTGTTCAGGAAATTGTATGTGTAAAGCAGAGCTGCCTGCGTCCAACCTCGACAAGGGAACAGCCGTGCAAGGGTGCTTGAAACTGAAACAGGCTTATGTGTCCTATTATGTGCCCCAGCAAGAGTCATAAATAATTGTGACAAGTTTTTTTCCCCATCCCATGTGACAGTCCTTGACTCTGCCTCCTGCCTCCTCTCCCCTCTGCCTCATAGACCAGACCTGCCAGGCTGCGCGGTGATGGATGTTACCGGGCAGCGGATGACAGCTGGATAGATTTTTCAGTGGGTGCTTTAGAGGGAATCAGATATGCTGTATAAAGCAATAAAAAAAGCACACACACAAGGTGGATTAAAAATAGCTAGCACAGCAGTAACCCACTTTGTTGTTTATCAAAAGTTAAATCTCACATGGTAAGTCCTAGTGATGTGTTAATTTTTCAGGCTCCTGACACAGTGACGCTGACAACAGGCATGAGGGAGAGAGAGAGAGAGAGAGAAAGAGAGAGAGAAAGAGAGAGAAGGAAAAAAGAGCAGGGATAAAAAGTGGACTACTTCCTTATTTTTTATATATATATATAAAACACATATATATGTTTTTTTTGTCTAATGGTACAAAACTATTTTCTTCTTTAAATGGTATTTAGGAAGAGAAATGGGCTCCTGGTGCTGCGCCATATTGCTGAGAGTTTTTTTTAATTCTTCTCGATCTAGAATTTTAAATGTAAGATTGTAGATGTTGTGGATTATGAAATTTTTCAACCTTTGTTCAATTAAATTATTTTTTTAGAGCATCGCTCATCTCCCTCCACACACTGTATTGATCTAGATTCCTGTAACAAATGGTCTGGTTTCCAAAGCACCTTGGAAATGTCATGTAGGTGTCAACAAAACTACTTAGTGTATGTTTTATAAAGAATTACGGCCTCCTCCGAATTGTTCAGACTCTCATCTCGGGAAAGCTGGCTTGGCTACCTTGGGTCTCGATGGATGTGCCGGGGTGCCCGCCCATCATTCGGTGACCTGCCCTGCTCCCCAGTTCACGGATGCGACAGGCTGCGCCATCCTCTGTCCCCCACACTACCTGGGAAGTGTCTGCTGTGTAATTTAAGAGTGTTCAGTGCGTTAGATCACAACTATTTCCCCCCCTTGAGTTTTCTGATGAATTGTGTCGGGAAGGCTGGCGCTTTCGCGTGGCAGTGAGGGGCGTGAGGAGGCAAGGTAGCACAAAATGCTTATTAAAAATGCATGTCTTTTGGGTTGAGTGCCAGGCAAAAGGGGTACATTGAGCTGTGCCCCTCTAACTCAAATATGGGGGTAATTCAGTGCTGTTGCATCATGTCTAGCAATATTAGGTTGTACACGCGTTTATTATTTTCATTGGTGTAGAATTATTTCCATAGAACAATTTCCGTAAGAAAACCTATATTCTATGGCTCTATCACTCAGTTAGTTCAGTTTTTCTTCAGCAGACATGAGCTGATGAGCGAGATGAGTGGCAAGAAAGTATAATGAAATGGTCCGAAAGGAAGGGTTCGTACCCCCTGGCTGACCTCAGGGCAGTTATTAGCCTCTTTTGCCCCAGTAACTGTATCTGGATAATGGAGGTGGTAATTATCCCCACAGAATAGGGTTGTCTTGAGGACTGAGTGAAATGAATGGGCTTAGTACAACCCCTGACAATAGGTGTGGAATAAATATTATTACTTTACTATAATCATTATGTTTTAGCTATTATAATTATCACTGGGATAGTTTTACTCAGGCCACCTGTATCTCCTTACTCCAGATCTTTCCAGACTTGATGACCGTGTGTTAGATGAGTGAATGGGAAATTATTTTCAGGAGGAAACCCTCTTTGAGGTTAAATGGACAGTAACATTTCCGTTGTTTGATTCAGTGTAAGGCGTCTTTGATAAACCGACCCTCTAAGTAGAAGAGGTCATATCCTGTAGATCGCTGATGCTGATTTTTGGCAAATTCCATCTCTTTCTCATTGGGAAAAAAAACCTTCAATGAGATGCTCTGTATGGACAGAGTCGAGCACCTGAATGGGCTGACCCGTCTTTTGTCTTTCTGTTCTTTCTTGCTCCTCCTGCGGCTACCTGACTTAATGGTACCATCGGCCTCCTTGAGCTGTAGGCGTAAGACATAGGCGAGTTCCAATTGGCTTGTAGAATCATTGAACATCTTTCCTGGGCAGTGATTCACAGCAAGAAACACAATCACTGCGAACAGGATGTGCACACCCACAGCACACACACACTTTGTCGAAGCAAATATTTCTTGAAATACCAGTTATCCTTCTCAAATGCGGAACTCTGAAATTTTCTGTTCTCTTCTATTTCATCAAGAAACAATCGCTGCTCTAGACCAGGAGCCAGCGCACTTTTTCTGCAAAAGGCCAGATTACAGGTCTTTTCAGCTTTGAGGGACGAGTCGAAACTACTCAACTCTGCCCCTGTAGCACGGAGGCAGCGTAGATAAGACATGAACAAATGGGCATGGCTACGTTCCAGAAGAACTTTATGGACATGGAAATTTCATGTAATTTTCTTGTGTTACAAAAATAATTTTTTTTAATTTTTTTTCAGCCATTTAGAAATATAAAAACCATTCTTAACTTGCAGGCCTTACAAAAACAGGCAGTGGGCTGTTTGGACCATGGGCCGTGGTTTGCCAGTCCCTGCTATAGTCCACTACATTGACTTCATGCAGTTTGCAAACACCCTTTTGGGGCGTTTCCCAAAGTGACCAGGAAGGGGTGCTTGTTGGCAGGGGTGCAAACAGTTGCTAATGGAGAGAAAGCATCTCTCTTCGAATGATCTTGTGAGACTCCAGAGTGAACAAAGATGTCTGTCTCTCAGCAGAAACTTTATTTTTTAGCATACTACCAGGCTTCAAGGAACCCCAGTGGAGCAATTGGTTAGTGCGCAGTACTTATACTGACTTCATGACTTTGTAAAAGGGGTATAATGAGGCTGTCATCCCCAACTGTTAGATCACATGACCCTTATTTTCCAAGGCACCTCTGGGACTTGGGTTCTCAGGGGTACATGAGGGGGAACCCTATTTCAGAGCACGAGTCTGGGGATGCCACCCTTTCTCAATGAGGGCAAACATTAGGTGAAGAGATCACGGTATTTGTGAGAAAGGTCTTTGACCAAAATTAGTCTCCCAGTAATTTGTTAAAAACACATCTCGGAGCCTACTGTGTGCCCAATACTACACTGAGCACACAGAAGAAATGACAAACCCAATTCTGTATCTTCAGGGTGTTTAGAGTTCAATTTGAACTTGGTTATAGGTCACACGTCAATGAGAACAAAATAACAGCATCTCATGGAGACTGAGCCTGCACTGTGGATAAAATCGCAATAGGTGGTCATTGTGATGATAAAACACACAAGCATTTTATAATTTTACTGTTTCTCATCATTTTCCTCTAAGTCATTTTATGTGATTCTAACAGCAGCTGGGCGAGATGGAGGGACTAGGGCCCTGAGCCCACGCTACAGGCAGGGGAACGGCGTGGCCGGTTCGAGGTCACTCCTTCAGAGAAAAGTAAAAATGCGCCATCAAGACCTTTGGCACTGGGTTTGAAATTAGCCAGCCAGTTATGAGAAGAGCAGAAATATCATTCACCTTTGGCCTGTTCCCTAAAAGACAAATGAAAGAGCAACTCTCTGTTTTCGCAAGAGAACTTTCATGAAGTTAATTTTGTTTCTCTTAAAAAAAAAGTTTCGCAGCTGTGAAAAAGAATGTAGTTCAACAGAATGTCAATAAAAGAGGCCCACTCGACCCCAGTCTGAAATCTGAGAGTGTGCCCTTATTTGGACTCTGAGTATTGAGAGGAGAAATGGCCTGCAGTCGCGGCACCATTTCCAATTAGAAAACAACACCACCAACAAACCCTGCTTTGAAGAACCGCTGCACGTTTTAAACTCCTATCTCCTAGCGACTGAGATTAGGCGTTCTGCGCAGCACCTGGAGTCTGCGATATTAATAGGCATGATTATTCTTACTAGCATATGCTTATCTTCTACCATTTTGATAATAGGGTCAGGTGAGTCAATTGCTTTGTTTTCTGCTGTTTTGCAGGGTAAATCTCGGAGTCCGTAATTAGGCGCAAGAGCAGCTGTCTGATAGAATTAGTGTGCCAGAGACGCCCAGGCAAACAATGGACTGTAGGTGAACAAAGGACTCGCCCCCTTTGTGGCTCACGGCTCAGAGAGGTCCTTCCTGGCAGCTCCGTCTAAAGTATCCGCCACCTCTCGGTCACTCTTTACCACGTCACCCTACGCTATTTCCTTCGTGTCGCTTAGGGTAGCCTGACGTCACTGCGTGTATGCATGCTTTCACACCTTTCCAGTCCGTGCCCCTTCCACAGTCTCGAGAGCACAGCCCCACCTCCAGACCCAGAGTCCGCAAACCATGGCCCGCAGGCCCCGTCCAGTTTGCTGCCTCTTTTCGCCTGGCCCATGAGCTAGGAACGCTTTTTACAATTTTAAATGTTTGAAGAGAAATCAAAAGGATAATATTTTGTGACATGTGAGAATTACGTGACATTCAAGTGCGAGTGTCCAGATGTGGATATTGGCACACCCCCGCGCCCACTCATTTGTGGGCTGTCTGGGGCTGCTGCCGTGTACAACAGCAGCCCTGAACAGTTGTGACGGACAGACTGCCTGGCCCATCCGCGGAGCCTCCTTTTTTTTTTTTTTTAAGATTTTATTTATTTATTTTTAGAGAGAGGGGAAGGGAGAGAAACAGCAATATATGGTTGCCTCTCACATGGCCCTCACTGGGGACCTGGCCCATAACCTAGGCATGTGCCCTGACTGGGAATTGAACCGGGACCCTTTGGTTCCCAGCCTGCGCTCAATCCACTGAGCTACACCAGCCAGGGCTTTTTTTTTTTTTTTTTTTTTTTTAAGATTTTATTCTGTCTTTACTACCTGGTGCTCTCCAGGCGAAGTTAGCAGACCCTTGCTGAATGCCCATCACAGTGCCTGGCCACGTGTCCACTAAAGGCGTGGATGAATGACCACAGAGCAGAGCTTGGTGAAACGTACTTCCAAATGTCCCTTCCCTGCCACTAATAAACAAGGAGGAGGGACAGATGAATCAAGATTAAGTATCAACTCCTGGCCCGGGAACACTCATAGAACCCAAGGGGGACAAGAGGGCAGGCTGGAGTCTGCCCTGAAGCTTTGCCTAGCGTTCCTTTCCAAGAGGCGGCATGGCGTGGTATCTCAGCGTCCAGTTTCCGGAACCTGGATCCGTGCAGCTTTCTCTTGCTGTACTGTTTCCTCTAAGGAAACCTTTTCCCACATGCTTTTTATTTGCAAGCTGACTCCAGATTGACCCCTGATTTCAGCCACCCGAAACTCAGTGCACACTGCCCCTCCAAAAAAAAAAAAAAAGTCAGCCTCTTAATCCTCTTCATAAAACGGTCCATGTAACTCAGAGAATACATTTGAAATAGTCCACAGTACAAAAAGACGGTCTGAAAATAACAAGGGAGAAAATGTCCTGGACACGTCGCGCACACACAAAGTTGCTAGGGAAACACGGGAGCTCTTTGCAAACTGCCAGCACCGTCACGCTGATAAAGAATTGACAACAGCTGACCTTTGTCTCCTCCTTCGCTGCCTGCTTTTTACCAGGCACAGAAGAGCCTTGCGGCCTGAATGATGCTTTTGACAGGCAGATTTTTGGATTCCGTGCTGTCTGCCTGTGGGAGGGGGCCCTGGTTTACGGCTCTGCAAAGACCTAGAAAATCTTTTATGAGTGTCACCTCCATTGTGACCCAGTCTGTATAATTGAAAGGTACATTTTCACACTGGGATTTGGCTTCTGTAGTCCTGAGGAGAGAAATGACATATTTTGTTGCATTATTTAAATATTCCTGCTGAACACCAAATTAAAAATATCCATTAAAGGTTTATTTGATATCTTCCTAATTATTGCCCATTGCGCATTTGACAAATTATTTACACATTTTAATAATTGCGACTTTCTTTGGAAGTGACACAAAAACAATTACTTTTTTGAAATTCCACTGTGTATATGCTTTTGAAACTACACAGCCATTAAAAACAGTCTGTCGAATTAAAGGTTGGGCAATTAATTAAGTGCAAATTCTGTAAAACTGGACCAAGGAGAAAATTCATCAAACCTATGAAATATGACCTATCTTGTCCAAAAGACAAATATGTTTAAACAAAAGATGAAAATTGATGACAAAATTACGGGTAGCAAAATGCACACAGAGCAAATATAAGACAGCTGTACTTGGTCTCAGCGCGTTGGGTTTACCCTCGCAGAATTCATGATTCATTACCTTCACTGCCTTGTAAAACTTTTTGTAGTTAATCTCCAAAGTACTGTATCTGGAATAATAAAAGTTCTGCATAAGAGCTTGGGAGGCTGTGAAATGCATGACAGACGGGCCTTTAGAGGAGCCCAATTAAAAGCGACCCAAGTTGGGATGGCAGCCCAAGGGTAGGTCTCCCTAGGACGCTTGAAATCCAGGTTACAGGCAGGGCATTTCCTTTGTTTCTCTCGTTTTGGATTTTCTGACCTGGTTTGCCCGCCTTCCGCACTCACCCGTTTTCAGTGTCAAAAGCCCCCATTGGCACTTTCATCTGGAAAGGACGTGGCCAACGGGAAAACTTGACTCTTCTTCCCTAAGTGACAGCCGGGGCCACTTCGAGGCAGATCAGCTGTTTGCGTGGGCTGCCTCGGTAACTGACCCTGGACACGGGGCTTACAAGTTCTAGACGTTCCACTCGGCGTCCAGGCTCGCCAATCAACATCCGGGCGGTGCGAAGTGGGTGGAAGAGGGAGGTGCCTGTGTGGACTTGTGGGGATTGTTAAGCATACAAGGCGGTTATTTCCATATTAAAATGTAATGGTCTCATTAAAGTTAAAACCACTGTTAAACTTGATTGAGTAAATTAGTTAATTAACCATAGCATCCAGAGCATTCCTCCAGGGCATACCTCCATTCCTCAAGATGCAGAGCAAATGCAGGCTCAGCTGAGAGCGTTTTATCCAGGGCATATGAGAACACCCACCTTAGACTGACTTATTGCGGAGTCTGTTCAAAAGAAAATCAGGAGCTAGCAGGTGAGGGTGTTACTTGCTGTTAAAGGAAGATGGAAATAGCCTCTGATGAAAGAAGATGTATTTTATTTTAAGCTTAAATCTCTGAAGATTTTCTTAATTAAAAAAAAAAAAAACACCTGATAAGCAGTTTGTGGAGTGGCTGTTTTAGCCAACAAAATACAAAGCTTTTCTCTTTTCTTTTCTTTCCTTTCCTTCCTTCCTTCCTTCCTTTTTTTCCACCACATTCTGCCTCACTTTCCTTTTTTATGTTTGAATATCCAAAGATATCTCCATGGGGTTGGTTGGTACTTTTCAAAAGCTTTTTGGGGGGTTATATTTGGGTAAGTGAATCTAAATTGAGGTTGCAGTGAGCTTTTTGGTGGGTAAGTAGGCGGATGGAGGCAAATCAGGGAACCTGTCGAATTTGCTGTCAAAAGCCTGGTCTTGACCGGTTGGTGTTCACTGGACTGACCCCCATGACACAAATGGCCAACGGAACCGTTTGAAAGAAGTCTTGAACTTTGAAAGAAGTCAGCTTAGTTCCTAGTTTCTGCAAATAAAAAAGAAGGATAGTAATAAGCCACCACTCTCTATGGTTGTCATAAGGGTTAAATTACACAAATACATACAAAGTGCTTAGAATAGTGTCAGTGATGAATTCCCAGTAAAGATTGACCATCACTATCACTATCACTATGACTGGATATAGAGAAAGGAGGCCTGGACAGGGAGAGAAATGGTCCAGAGGTGATGCAGCCAGAATCCATGGTCAGCCTATCACATCCCAGACAGGCTTGCTCTTGGATGTTACTGTCTACTTACAGGGACCAGGGAATCTCCAGACACTGAGTCCCAGGGATCTGGGGTTTGATTTGACTTGACTTTTTATCTGCCTTCCTGTGACCCAGTGTGTTGCCTAACCAGCGCTCAGAGTAGGGGACTGTGCTGGGGTGGAGTCCTGCGTGCTAGTGTGATGCTCAGGAAAACGAGTCTTACAAGTCTCATCTGCATAAGGATCCAAAATCAGCCATGAGCCAGAACCTGGACATGGCTGGGCTCATTTTCTTATCCCATGGTACACAGGTAGTTACATATTTAAAAATACATTTTTGTTTTTTATTTTATTTTTTTAAAGATTTCATTTATTTATTTATTTTTAGAGAGGGGAAGGAAGGGAGGGAGGGAGAGACACATCAATGTGTGGTTGCCTCTTGCACGCCCCCTACTGGGGACCTGGCCCACAACCCAGGCATGTGCTCTGACTGGGAATTGAACCAATGACCCTTTGGTTCACAGGCCGGTGCTTAATCCACTGAGCCATACCAGCCAAGGCATAAAAATGTATTTTTGTACTTTATAGTTACTTGGTTTCCTCCTTAAAGGAGCCTTGAAAGATGTTGGGGAAGTTAGAGCAAGAAACATAAAGGCTGAGAAAGTGATGGAAAAGGGAGAAAAGCTTATATGAATATTTTAAAAAATGTAACTATATAAAATGGTTTCCAAAAAGTAAACCAGGTCAAATAAATTATTTTGTAAAGCTACACCTTGAGAACAACACCATGGGAACATTTAAATGGGAAGAGAATTGCACAGCAAGAGAATCCTATTTGTATTCAACCTCTGATGTCAGTTAAAGCATATAAAGAAAAATAATTGGTATTGACTGGGAACATATCATCTGTCAGGTCATGGTGGACACTTTCCATACTTTGCTTTTTAAAGAAATCCTCATAAAAATTATTTGAGATAAGTATTAATATAACTATTTTACCCTTGATATTATTCTCAGAGAAGTTAAATATATGTATTCTCTTTTTTTAAGCAAATGAGGCTAGCTTCCTAGCTAAGAGTATGCTTGGCAATGAAGAGGGCTCTCTTATGGTTTGAACCCTAAGTGTCTATTATTGTTCTGACCACATAACCCAGTTTGATCGCATGACAGTCAGATGCAGAACTTTTGTCCCAACTGTTGGAGAAAGGTGAACTTTGAACAGGGGAGAGCAGAGCCCTGTGGCTGCTGGCAGTCATCTTGTCTATACACAGAGTCTGAGGAAGGACACCTGGCTGAGAGCACAGGAGTCAAATCTCAGTGAAGTAGTGCAGCGCCTGGATTAACCCACACCTGCAGCCAGGTGTATCTCTGCTTTGGAGTTACCTAAGCCAACACATTCTTCTTTTGCATTGAAGTCAATATGAATAGAGTTTTCTGCCTCTTGAAAATAAAATAGCCCTGACTGACGTAATCTTCTTTCTCTTCCCTCCATTGAACAAATCTTGGCAAAATCTTCTCTGGAAAGGAAATTCAACTGGGATTAAAGCAATATCCTTTGATTTTTTTTTTTGACCCTGCAGGTTGAAAGCTAATGTTTTTAGACCAATCCTGCCCTTTCTCTGGGCTTTGATTTTCTCTTTCAAGCAAGAAGTTCACTTCTCTATAAGTGAATTAAATTATATCTCTCATTGCTCCTTTTGGTCTAAAATTCTCTGATTCTGGGAAGGACTTATTTCAGACTAAAGTGTTAGTGACTCTCAGACTTAATAGAGTTCAGTTTGGAACTCAAACACACATACATTTGAAAGCTCGTTCTGTCACTTACTAATTATATATTCAAAAGTAAGTTTCTTAATCTGTTTACATTTCAATCTCCT
The DNA here is from genome assembly GCA_004026765.1 of Micronycteris hirsuta. Lineage (NCBI taxonomy): Eukaryota > Metazoa > Chordata > Mammalia > Chiroptera > Phyllostomidae > Micronycteris > Micronycteris hirsuta. The sequence continues at coordinate 89,655 of PVJI01000547.1, forward strand.
AAGTACAAAGAGGGATGTGATTCGTAGGGTGGTTGCAACTACTGAATAAAATAATGCATATGTAATCATATGTAATAAAGATTCAATACATGATAACTATCATTGTTTATTGCTCCTTCCCAGTGGCATTTTTATCTTAAAATAGCATTTTACAAGGTGTGTTTGCTGGAAAACAGTCCTGCAAATACCCTCACAAATGGATTTTGTTGTCAAATACATTTCAAAACCGCTTATGCTCTCCCTTCCCGTGTTCAAGGTGTATTAGCATATTAAAAGCTCTAAAAAGTTCTTCAGTAAATAAACTGCATAAATTTGTTGATCCAGCATCCCAAACATATTTGACTACACAACACTTTTCTTCTTCACAGGTGTGTAGCTATTAACATATATTAATAGGAAAACAGTTGAAATCTTTAATGTGTGATTTCAGACATCCATCGGTGGGTAGAAGCATTTTTGCGGGCGGAATTGCAGGCCTTCCCGGATAAGAGTGCTTATTCACTCCTCACTAGAAAATCTGGCTTTCTCCAAAATTTCAACCTCCACAAGAGGTTGGTACCCTGTGGCCAGCTACATTTTTAAAAAATAAATAAAGTTTTATTAGAACACAGTCATGCTCATTCATTTATGCATTGTCTATAGCTGCTTCAACGTCATAGGGTAGAGCCGAGTGGCTGTGACAGAAGCTGGGATGGCTTGCAAAGCCTGAGCTAGTCACTGCCTGGCCCTTGAAAAAATTGCGTTGGCCTTGGCCCGATGACAAGATTCCATGTTGAAGAACTACACGAACTCAGAGTTGATTTTTTTTTTTTTTAGTTCATCTTAGGAAGTCCGTACTTTTTTGCAGTTCATAAGGTGAGATGCTATCTATCTCTTTGTATTCATAATCCTAACTTTAGAAAAGATACCAAAAGGAAGAGGGAAACTCCCTGAAGAAACAGGCATGTAGAGCTCACAGGGACTTAACTATCCTGGCCCTTAAACCTGGACTCAGTGTAGTTCTTACAGGAATTGCATAGCTGCCCGTTTCCTTATGAAATTTTCTCATGTTCTCTTCACGTAGCAATGCGTTGTCCTTCAGAATAAATGATGTCATCATGAGATACTACTCTGTCTTTTATCATGGCTAGTAAGTTGCACTGTAATTCCTGTTAAATTACTTTTGGGGTAGCAGTGTCACTGAGGGGAACAATAAACAGAGAGCTGCTTTTGAAATGGTTAAGCACAGCCTACTTTAGGCCCCACGGATTTGGATTGATGGCTGGTACCACGTCAGTGGCTTTCAGGGACATGAAGGGACTTCTGAGAAGAGACACTCAGCTTCCTGATTTGTATCACATCATAAGGACTTTTAAGCAGCTCATATAAATATCTCGAAAAGATTTCTCTTTTCCAATTTGTGGAGGACAGAAAGGAGCGGTGCCTTTTCATTCAAACTAGGAAACTTGGTCTCACAGGAAATTGACTTTGTGGCTGCTGAAATTAATTCTGAGCTCTGAGTTTCCAGAGTCTCTGTCCCTCCATTCATTCAACAATTCACCGAGAACCTGCTCCATACCATGTACTGAGTATGTAGAGAGAGAAGCAAATTGGACAGCCCTCATGGAGGTCAAACGTGGAATAGGGGACATAGACACCTAAAAAGTACTCAGGCCACGGTGTAATTGTCACCCGTGATACACGCAGTCCTGTGCTAGGTGACGGCAAGGGTAACTTAGCTAGATAGGGTGGTGCAGGATGCCTGACTGCAGACTTCACCTGAACCCTGAAGTGTGTCATGGGGCCAGGTCTTCAGTCTCATGGGGGAGGGGACAGTCCAGGTGCAGAAAGCAGCATGAGGGAAGACTGAATCCGGTGGCTGCGTTTCGACAAAAGCTCTCAGATCCTAGAGTTTGACCTTGACGTAGTCTTGAATTAGTTTAATTTCAAGGACCTTCACTGTTCTTGGCCTTCAACTCCTCCTCTCTTACATGGCCACAGCAACTCCAACATGAGAACTTTAGAGTAAACCATGGGAAATCTTGCTAATATTTTGATCAGAATTAATGGGAGAAAAATAGCTTTTATGTTAATATCATCTCATTTGTTAAAATCCTGGATAAACAACGCCAGACCGAATTGTAGTGTCTCAAGCTTCCTCCTATTGTAAAGGGGTGGGGTGGGAGGGCAGAATCTGAATAAAATTAGAATTCCATGGACCTTTTTTTTGTAATTCCAGTCAAATATGCCAAATCTGAGATATTGCTTCCTTCTAAACTGCTGTCTGGAAGAAAAATTCCCAGTGATATTTATGTAATTTATTATGAGTTTAAAAAAGTAAAATAAAATAAAATTCTTTATTAAGCAATTTGCCCCAAACTCAACTGTACTAATTGAGTCTCCATGGATAAATATACTCATAAATAGTCATGTTTTATCAAATAGAGGGCAAATACTCGTGTTCATGTACTAATAAACCTGACTTACTAAATAAAATTGGTGCTGTCCTCTTTAAATTAAGATTCCATCCATTAATAAATGTTTAATAAAGATGTAAAGATGGAAAAATGTTTGAAGAAGAAATACATTCCCAGTCCTTCCAGTTGAATCCAGCTCAGTGAAATGCAAATTTTATAAATTCCCATCCATCAAACAGAAATTTTACTATAAAAGGTTTTCATGGAAATAATAGCTGTCAACGATCAATTAATGCTCACGGTCCCATTTTCTTTAAGTACGGTATTGAACTTTAATGAAAGGTTACTTATTCTATCAAATTGCTTTATACTTTGTAAGATTAAACTTAACCAAAAATTAACATCAGTATTCCACGAAGAGAGCACGCAAACAAAAGTCACCTACATGACAGCAGAGCCTAAATGTTTCCGTTGCACACCGAGAAATATGCTTCCAGCACACATTTTAAAAAATGCAAAGAATTCATTTTTTTTAAACCAATGCTAACAGGAAATTTAACCCGTTCTCGACTGCATGTCTCTCCTGCGTTGCTTTGCCTTCTTACTTTGAGCCGCACACGACACAGGAGCATTGTTTTCACGCATGTCAAGGGGGCGCGGGCTTCACGCAGCCGCAGCCAGCCAGTGTGGGCGGAGCAGCCAGACCGGGGGCTTGAACCTGGTAGTTTCGGGTTCAAATTCCAGCTCCGTCCTTCACAAGTTGTGTGATCCTGATCCAGCTGCTCAGCACCCCGAACCTAAAGTTCTTCAACCAGAAAGTGAGAACTCATCTTTGAGGGCTGCTGTGCACCTGGAGAAGGAAAGTGTGCAGACACAGTTTGGAACACAGCAGGTGTCCAACAAATGGTAGCCATACTTGTTATTACAGAATTGGCTTGAGGTCGGGTAAGGACTCCGATACCCAGTGTGGAAAGTCACTGCCCACCCAACTTGGATGTGCACAGAGATAGGAAGGTCTCACTGGAGTTTTGCTGGTTTGCAAAACAATGCTTATTCAGGTCTGCAGAAATAACAACGCACATGTGGTGTAATGAAGAATGATGGTTGATGATGCTAATGATCCAGGCATGCTCTGTGGCCTTTGAAAACTCCTTAAACACCAGATTTAAAGTGTTCTTCCCAAAACCATGAGCATATCACTGTGGAATGGCATGGATTAAATGATAAAACAGAATAAGATTTGATTTCTTGCCCCAGCTCTGATACTAACTGAATACATGTCCTTGGACAATCCTTGTCCTTTCTAGACATCAGTTTCTCACCTGTCAGCTGAGCAGGCGTAGGTGGGAAAGTATAAACGGTGGGGGGTGGGGCACACGTGTGCCTCTTCCACAGGGACAGCTAGCTTTTACTCAGCTCCAGCTGGACTCAGTGTTGCCAGATCTGCAAGAAAAGTCAGAAATTCAGACTTGGCAAATAATTAAAAACGATTATTTTAAAACACTGTGCTAGTCAAAGAAAACATATCTCCAGGAGGATTTTGTGCTTGTGGGCTGCCCGTTTCTAACTCCAGGCTCGATGTCTTCTGGAAGCTCTGTCCGGATCCACAGATTTCTAATTCTAGGGAAGTCTACTTTTTTGTCTGGTTCTCTGCACTGTAATCCTGAAAAATGATTTACAAAATCCAAATGGATTTTGGCACGAAGTAAGCTTAAATTGACTGCTTTCTATCACAAATTAATATTAACCAGAGCTTGTCAGATACTAAATATTTGTTTTAGGAATACACACAGCCTCGCCTTTCATCTGGGCTAAGCTCTAATCTTTGGCCTGTCAGTTCCAGGATATAGCACTGGATAAATCATGCTCTCTCCAACAGATAGATGCCAGGGCAGCTGTATACAAATGGAACAATGTGTCAATGAACACCCGGGTTCGGGTTACATCTACTATAAACATCGACATTCCTTTGCAATGAGCCCGTTTGCTGGTTAAGCAGTTGCAGCTCGGGAAGGTTTGGTGCTCCAGTGCTCAATCAGGTTCTAATGATTTCAGATATTTGCAATTAATGGACCATTAGATTAATTGGTGGAGCACCATAAGAAGGGTTAAGAATTGGGTCAAAACCACAGACAGGCTATTACCCGCAGGGACGGCAATCACTGGAGACAAAACAGTGAGAAATTGAACTAATGATTTTATTTACTCTTCCTGACCCCTCCCTCCACACACACTTTCTTTCTTGGTGAAAAGTTAGCGTTTGACCAGGGTCTAAGTTCAGCAAACACAGATAGGCAGGAGGAGAAGGCCGAAGGGGCGGGCGGGGGAGAAGAAAGGTTGTCTTGTATTTTTTTTTTTCCAGCTAAGACTTGATCTTCTGAAGACTGAGGTATCCACCTAGCAAAAACTGACACTGTTTCTCCATGTTTGCCCAAATCTCTCTGGGCCTTCTTCCCAGGCCCCTGTGTTTTATTAATTATGTAGCACATCGGACACCGTAGAAAAGTGATTAATGGTGCTTCGGGAACATGGAAATAAATAAGCCAAGCTTCAATATATGATTATATAGGCTTGCTGTAAGCCCCAGCGTGGCCATCTTTTAAGAAGTGTAGGTAAGGAGTCGAGCAGCAGCCTGTCACGACAGTGCTTAAACCTGGCAGCCCCATGAGTTACTGCCTGGTGGTAGATGGTGCTTCAGACGAATCTGTAATTTGAAAAGTTAAATTAACCCTGAAATATATTATTTGTTGTCTGTTTCCCACTTAGGAAGGAGACCCTCCCGCAAACAGACCCAGGCTGGCTGTTGTGAAGACTCATTCCGAGGTAGGCTGAGCTCGGATCCTTGCTAAATTTATGGTGGCTGTTATTTTTCATAGCACAGAAAGTCAATTTTGGGGGGAGAAAAAAAACTACCACCACCGTAGAAACATATTTTCAAAGAAAATTCTGGTGCTTTTTTCGGAGTTCGTGTTGTTATGTGATATTTCGTTATGTGTCTATTTGCTCATTTGCTCATTTCTGGTCTCCCCACGAGAGTGCACGCTCCGTGAGCCTCTGCCTGCACTGGCTGTGAGCATCCTGACACAGCAGGCATGCAAACGTTTGTTGAATGAAAGCAGAGATGAGCATTTGCTGTCGTGAGAAAGTGACTTTGGAATCTGCGTGGTCCTGGAGGAACACCGATTGGCCCAGGCAGGGACACTCCTGCTCGGTGGGCAGGCTCATTCACTTGTTCATTCAGCCAGCCTCTATGGAGGACCTACTGTGTGCTGGACCCTATTCTGAGCACTGCAGACAGAGCAATTCACAATGCCTACTTTCCTCACCTTTTCACGGGGACAACAGAAATCAAACCCATAATTATACACATGATGAATTTAATTAAAAGGTTGATCATTGTTTTGAAGAAGAAAAATACAGGGGCCATGAGACCTGAGATACGGGAGCCTAGTCCAGCTTGGAGGGGCCAGGGAGGCTTCCCTGCAACAGTGGCATTTAACCTGAGGCCTCAGGGGTAAATAGACATTGGAGATATTCGCAGCAGAGGGAAAGCATGAGCGAAGGTACTGAGGTGGGAGCAGCTTCAGGTGTGAAATGCCAGAGCAAACCAGCGTGGCTGTAGCAGTGAGAGAAAGGAGGAGAGAGAGGAGAGAGGAGAGCGAGATCAGGTGAAAGTACCCCATCTGTGAGAGACGCCCCAAAGGATTCTGCCTCCACCCCAAGGGAAATGAGCTGAGATCGAAGCATTCCAAGGAAGGTAGTCAAGTGATCAAATTTTAATTTTTAAAATTATAATCACATAAAATAGAAATCAAATTATTTTTAAATGGTGCGGAGTCCATTTTTAGCGTGCCTTGGGTTCCCTTACAAGAAGGGAAGTAACAGACACCCTTCAAGTAGAGTAAAATAATAAAGAGGTAAATGTTGGGGCAAACAGCCTTGCCTCCAATTATCCGTGTACTAATCCAGTCCTCTGCAGAGACATTTTCATCTGAGCCATTTCTAAAAGTGATACAGACTTCATGGATTTAATGAGATTGGTTGGTTTCCTTTTGAATTCGATAAGAAATTGCTAAAGTGCTGGGCATTCAAAATCTGCGTTCCCTTTGTGAAATTTAGTTACTGTCAATGCATGAAATTACCTGATTGGTCAATTCTTCCTTTGTGTGCACAACAAGCATGTTATAAACGCCTTGGGTACATCATGGGCTGGAAATGAGCATAAAAATATTTTCTGTGAGCCATGGAAGTGATGCTCAACGAGAGTTTGATGAATGGCTGAATTATAAATAGGGTGTTCTCAATCAGCAGTGGATACATAAATAACACAACCTGACCTTTGTGGTAAGAGATATAACAAAAAGACTGAGCTCTGGGAGAAACCAATCCTGCATGAAAGTAAAAAGAATAGGAGGAAATCAGGGAAGACTCCCTTGAGGAGGTAACATATGATTTGGGCTTTGAAGAATCAATAGGAGTTCCTAAGCAAAATGAATAGCATAAACACTGGCCAGCAATTTGTGATTTAACCCCTTGTGTGCCACAGTCCTATTTTTTCCAGGACATTTTCCTTCCTGTGTTCTTATTTAATTAACACTTTTATTTAAATAGACCAAACATTTAGCCTTATATTAAGTAATAAGAGCTAGGAAAGCATGGTTCAGTGTGCTAATTTTAGTTGTTTTCTAACACATATTTAAATAAATAAACTTGCTTACCCAACGTCCACGCCCCCTTTCCCTTTTCCTAATAGAGTGCCAATGTGCTGGGTCGTCCATCCACCTTTTCTCCACGCACTAATGTGCTTCAAGAAAAGTTGACCACGTTCCCAGTTCAAGAGGGTAGAACCTGATTCGTCTAAGCCAGTTATCTAATTTATTTCCCTCTCTAGTGATTGGCTCAGGGATGGTCATATGACCCAGTTCCGGCCAGTGAGTGGTAAGAAGTTCTGCTGGGGGATTTCCAGGCAAAAATTTTCTTATTTTTAAGAAAGAATGTCTCTCAAGGAAACAACAGGAGAAGGTATTTCTGCATCTGGAGCTGCAGAAATTCATCTTGTGACCAGTGAAGAAGCCAGTCCCCGGCTCACGCATTAAGGGCGCAGAGTGGACACACGGAAAGAGTTTGGTGTTGGTGGATCACAGAGCCACTCTCTTAACCAACTGAGAGCCGCTCTCCTTCCAGGCGACTCGCTGCATCAGAGAATAGTGAGTGGCTGGATAGTAAATATTTCAGACTTTGCAGAGGCAAAAATCAAGGGTATCGTATCGGTATTTATATAAAAAGAGGCAAGAGAAATTCCCACCCATTATTTATGGATGAGGTTCAAACTACAATAATAATTAATAGAGTATAATATTTTATAGTGGAGGTTTACAAAGGAGAACGGACTTTTTAAGAAGTGGTCTCCATCACCCTGTTGTTTGAGGACAGTCATCTGTAAAAACCATTCTTGGTTTGCAGATCACACAGACCCAGACAATGGTTCAGGTTTGATGTGTGAGCCATGGTTTGCCAACTCCTCTGTTAAGGCAGTTTTGACTTAAAAAATGTTATTGGTTGAAAATTATCATTCACAAATAATCTCTACTATTTATAGTCAAGGGCATTCTGGTTGATACACATGAACCATGAAAATAAAAATTTCTCTATGAATCACTCCAAACCACCTTACATCTACCAAACAGATGACAAGCAAACGCTGGGAAAAAGTAGTTTACATTCATTAAGCACTTACGTGCTTGGTATTGGATTCCAAATATTTTACGGGTACAAACGAATCACATCCTTACAAAACCCACCAGGTAGGGCCCTGGCTGGTGTAGCTCAGTGGATTGAGCGCAGGCTGGGAACCAGAGGGTCCCGGTTCAATTCCCAGTCAGGGCACATGCCTGGGTTGCAGGCCAGATCCCCAGTGAGGGCCATGTGAGAGGCAACCATATATTGCTGTTTCTCTCCCTCTCTGTCTCCCTCCCTTCCCTTCTCTCTAAAATAAATAAATAAAATCTTAAAAAAAAAACCCAACCTACCAGGTAGGTAGGCACGCTTATCGTTGCTGTTTTGTGGTTGAGGAAGTTGTGTCACTGAGCGTCTGAACAGTTTCCTGCTGAAGCAACGTGGTTAGTCGGTCCCTGCTGCCGCGCCGTACACGGTGGCCTTTCGTCTGTGTGTGTGCAAACGAATCATGCACGTAATCTTTGAACTTCCCCGACTAACAGGCAGACCTCAGGGAAGTCAGCTAGGGAAACAGATGATGCAGCTTTAAAAAAAATTATCATTACAATTTTTTATGGTGAAGGAGCATCTGGAGCAATTTAAGAAGTTAGACGGGGAATAAGATGTTTTACAACATGATCTGCCTAATATGCCCCAGGATTGCCGTACAAGTGGGAAGCGGGCGGGTTGGATAATGGCCCTTTGCCTTCCCTTCCTTTTTTGGGTCAGCTGCATCCAGATCTTACCAACATCACTGGAGTGAGGTTAGCGCTTTATTTATTTAGTTTTGAAAATTTTTCTTTCATTCTAGCATTCCAGGGAAAAACGCAGCGCTCCAAATTCATGATAAGAATGGAGAAATCATACCCTTCGTGGGGGAAGGAATAAAGAATAAAAATGGGAATCATTAAAAAGAAAAAAAAGAAAAAAAAGACTGTAAATAAACCCCTATAATTATGCATCACAAAAGGAAAAGTCAACTTCAAATGGTTCAGTAACCTCATCAGCAGCCTTACTAATAATCATTGCCATATTCTCAGTCTCTCCCTTAAGATAATGAGCAGCGCACATTGAAATAAAAACATGTAAACATGAGCAAGAATTTCTCATCTAAATACAAAACAAAAGGCAATGATTCACCTTAAGGTTTGCTATTGAGCTCTGGTGTCGAGAATTTTAATTTACAATCTGTCCTTCCTTTAAAGGTCAACCAAGGGGGAAACACAACAAAATTACAGAAGTTGCCTTTCTAACTAGACAATCCGCTTCACCCCGACCTCCCCCGATGGCGCTCCCATCTGAAATGAACCCCGAGGAGGAATGCTTCCATAATTAACCAAGTTTAAAGACAATAATTAGTAAACATTTTTGTCATCCTCAAAGCTGTCCTGCTGCCATTAACATTTCTATGGTTCTCCAATTACGTTATAAATCAAAAGTAATACAAAAAAGACAACGCAATAATGAGAATGCAAAGGCTGCATCGAAAACCCCGGTATCAGCATCTCCCTCTGTCTGCCATCCTTCTGTTAATTCGCTTTATTTTCTCAAGCAATGTAGCCGCAAACTCATCATCATAATAAATACCCCTTTTACCTCCAGAAATGATTTTTACTAGTTGAGCCAAGAAACAATATAGAATATAAGGGTTTTTCCCCCCCTCTACACTTGCCCTTTCTTCTCTAGAATTTATTTTGAAAGACTAAAAAGAAAAAACTTCGCGGACAGGGAAGAAAGGAGGAAACGGCATTATGCAAAACGAATGTAAAACAGTCTCTGTAATAGTGCAGGTGACTATCGATACTTTATTTTGTCTCTTTTCCCTGTCAAGGCCGTCGGTGGTGTTCTGCCCAGACTCATATCTTTCTGTTTCCTCTCAATTGTGGTTGTTCACCATAAAATGGGATGATCTCAAACATACCTCCTGGGTCAGAGAAGGATAAGTCCGATTTTAAAGCCCACTGAAATTTTTCAAGAACGTTTTGGGTCCCAGTGACGCATCCCCCAGCCACATCCTGCCGTTGGTGGGTTTTCAAAAGGGAACCCACTCTCTCTGTGCCAACTTTGGAGCTCCAGGACTATTTTCATTGAATCCTTCCGTTCATCGTTCATTCAATATGTATGCAGTGAGTGCTTGCAATATCCTAGTGTTCCAGGAACTGGGGACCCAGTGATGATGAAGGTGAACAGCGCTGGGAAATGCAGCTGATGCCCTGAGAGGAACCCGTAATTAGAAATGACAATTCCTCGTGGCACTCGGGGTTAGAAAGTGCTATCGTGTTAGATGTGCAACCACTGTTTCCCCTGCTCAGGGGTCACCACGTTTTCTCGGGGCTTCGTCTTTGTGTGTGTCCGCTCCGGGGGGGGGGGGCTGCGGTCTGTCTTGGTGCAGTGCCTACAGGCAGCTGGGCCGGGGGCAGTGCCCGCAGGCAGCCCAGGCTCCGCCACTTCACCCTCAGTGGGGGCTGGAGGCCGGAGGATGCTTGCAGGGCAGGGGGACTGCTCACCCACGGCTCTCAACGAATGGCACGGGCTTGTGCTCACCCAGGGCTGGTTTTTCAGGGCTGTTTGGTGTGGTGTGTGTGTTGTGGGCTAGAGACATGCTAAGCCTCTGAGCTCCCTGGTGCCCAGGAAGGGAGAGACAGAAGCAGAAGACCTGGTTGGTCCCTCCCTCCTTCCCGCCTTTTTTTTTTTTTTCCTTTGTTCCAGGCATTTTATTTTATGGGAATGGAATTTCTAAAAAAATGGAAGTTTCCACATTACAAAATTAATATATGTGCATCGCAGGAGAATTTGGACATAGAAACGCTCAGAATTCTCGCTCCTCAGAGACCACATGTGCCAAGTGTGTGTTTGTGTGTGCAGGGAACAATGGGCTCTCACTCAACACGGTCCCCAAAGTAAAGGTGGCTCTCAAAACGCCCACACCCGTGCACCCTGTGCCCACTCCTCGGGCTCCCCCCACGAAGAAGTGTAGATGTTGGAGATGCACGTTTCCGTGGAAACGCCCCCCTTCTGAGGTAACCACTGGTAGCAGTTTGGCGGCTATGCTTCCCGAGTTTTTAGATATGTAGGTAGGAGTATATGTTTTCCCATGCAAATATCAACATGTGCCATTTTTTCATATCCTTTTAACCTTCAGGATAGGGTTCCCGTGAACGGATGTGCCTTAATTCAGTGAAATTCCTCTCCGTAGCGAATATTTAAGTGTATCCATTTTTACAATTATAAAGCAAGTTTGCATGGTTGTCCAAATGTTTCCTTCAGATACTCTGCTGTCTGAGGGCCAAGAGTGATGTTTCTGACCGTATTGAAGGAAGACCATGTTGGGAAACAAAGTACTAGAAACATATACCCAAACTAAGTAAAACAAGCAAATAAAACACCAAGACACGCAACATTGGGAAGTTCTTATGTGGGAGTGAGAACAAGGATGTATTGGTAAAAGGCAGCACCTGAATATGATAAAAGGAGAAGGAAGGAAGGAAGGAAAAGGGGGGGGAGGGAAGGGAAGGGAAGGGAAGGGAAGGGAGAGCTCACGATTTCTTTTAAAGGGAGGCACCTAAAATCCAGAGGTGAAGAGCTGACAGCAGGGTGGCCTGGGTTGTTACCAGGTTTCTGAGACGCCTGTGGGGGACGGGCACCAAATTTACTTCCGTGCGTTACAGACTTTTTGATACTAACTCCTTGTCTTGTGCACCAGCCTGCACCTGGCAGAGGGCGGTTCCTGGGGGACACCCAGCATTTGCGTGTTGCGTCCACACTGCGTCATGGGACAGTCACACGCTGGAGCATAAACAGACTTTGGAAAGCACACGGGCTCTCCTTCGCAAAGCTCATGCATGCTCTCTTGGACAAACGGTGTGTGCTTGGAGAATGATTGTGTTATAAAGGGCTGTTCACTTTTGGGGCATTTAAAGCGTTCTTTTAGCCTGGTAAATTTTTAACATATCTGAAGAAAGATTTGGTTTTTAAATCACTTGAAGAGGATCAATTACATGTACTTTAAAATACTTGCCTTGGAATGGGAGTGTATTTGGACACAAATATTTTCTCCATGACAAAAACGGAGGGTAAACTTTTGTATGTCTATGTCTTCTTCCGATCTAGGTTCTATTCATTGTCTGCATTATCTTAAAACAGCTAGGAAAGTTACAATCAGAAGTGGGTCCAGATCAATTGTCCTGGTTTGATTCTGTGACTTTGTTTAAAGGATGAGCAAAGTCTGCTCAGTGAGGGTGTTGCAGTTGTTGCTGGAAATTGCTAGATCTTTCTCTGCATCTTTCCCACCTCTCCACACATGCCTGGACAAAATTATTCTAAGCACATGGAATCTGTGTACTCTCGGAGTCTCTCTCCATTATTGTAAGTTTCAGGGAAAAACAATATAAAAGAAATACTAAAAGAAAAGGTAGAAGAATAAAAAATTCTACTTATTAAGAAATCCCTTTTAGCCAGTGGGGATCCAAAAGAATCTGGGACATCAATAGTTCCTGAGCTGCAAAAATATTTCCTAGTCTTGTGAATTCTAAAAATCCCTGAAGTTCAATATGGATTCGAAACACAGTGGTAGGATTAGAAATAGCATTTTCAATAAAAAATGCATAACAGACTAGGACATGAAATAATATATTTCTCTTTGAAACCATAAAAGCGCACCATTATTTGTCTAGAAATGTGTATGTGAAATTTAAACAACCCCTGAAGACATCCATCTACTTTTTTTTCTGGAGTTTGTTCTCAAATTGAGATTCCACAGTCTTGAAGTTTGCGCCGCTGGCCCCCAACTTCGCCCCCTCCCTCGCTCTTGTTTCCCTCAATTTCCTTCCCTTTACGACCCTTTTTGGTTGTGCCCCTTGATTTATGGTCATTTGTGTGATTGTGCTGCTTTGCTTTATGGCGCTTTATGCCATACTGGTCTTGTCATAAATGACTACCATAAAGTGAGGTAAAATATCATAAAACATTAGAGAGTCCCTGATACTCAAGGTTCTTCAGAATCAGCCCTGACAGGTACCAACCGTAGAAAAACAGATTTGGCCATTTGAAAGGTGCAGCATTTGTAAAAATGATAAAAAAAAAAAAAAAGTAACACTAAGCTTTGCCGAACTCTTCCTGTGTCCCAGCCAGCGGGGTAAGCTCGTTTCATAGAGTGTCATGTCTAATCCTTGTGACCTCTCTATATGGCAGGAACTGCTATCACCCCTGTTGTGCAGATGAGGAAACTGAGGCACAGAGAGGTGTGGCGCGGCCAGTAAGTGACAGAACTTCCACATTCTCACTCCAGAGCCCCTGGCGGGGGTGGGGCGCGCTACAAGGTTGAGCTGATTGGAATGCGGAGTTTAGCATGTGGTGCACGCTTTCCCCGCCCTGCCGTCCTGGTTACCTTCAGACCTCCGCTCCCCTCCCCTGGGCCCCAGGCCCCCAGCACGCTGTGACCAAGCCGAGATGCACTACGGACCTCTTCTGGCCTTGCCATACCGTCTAGTCCCCAAATGTCTGCAACATCATTTCCTCTCCGATTTACCCAGTTCACTTCTGGACTTGACCGTGAATGTCTCAGCTTTGCCAGAGCTTCTCGAGCCAGAAGCCCAAGTTCCTGTTGATTCCTTCTCTTTCCAACTTGCAAGTCCTGCGGTTGCTGCCTGGATGTTGCATCTCACACCTGCCTGTGCTTTTTGGTTTCACCTTCCAGAAGCTGGACAGGGCTCGCCGCTGTCACCTCTCTCCTACCGGGTGCAGAACAGTTTCTGCAGACATTCCCGACTCCCCCTCCTCTGGGTTCTCCGTGGGTACAGAAGTGTTGATAAGACACAAGCTATGACTGTGAGCCGGCGGTCCCATGGATCGCTGTCCACAACTTCATTTGTCCTCCATCCTACTCCGGCCTCCCTCCTGACCTTGTCTCTTGCCCTTGTCCCTGCCTCACTGGCTTTTCCCTGAACCAGGAGAATTCTTTCCTAGCTTGGATCCTTTCCTCTCTGCCTAGAATTCTTTGCCCCTAACTCTTACCTGCCTTTGTCTTTGTATAGTAAATATACTCTTCCCTGTTCTCTCGTCAGACGAAGCATCTGCCACCTTAACTTTAATTCTCCACCATTTCCTTCGTCGTTCCAATTACATTGCTCAGTGATTTCTTCACTGGTGGGTGGCCTGTTTCCGCGTGGAGACTGTGAGCTGCATGAGGACAGGGCAAAATGCCCAGCAGGTTCACGGAAGTTTTCCTGGCATTTGGCACAGGGCCGGGCACATAGCACAGGAGGTACTTGGTAAGTGGACGTGTGCCGTCTTGCCGGCACGTCACCATCCCTGAAGTGGATCGCAGGGGCCGGAAGGACAGCCGCTCGTCTCCTGTTCCTGTTAAGCGTGTTGTAGCAAGAGCATTCGCAGCGTTGGCTTGACAGGACGTTCGCCCAGTGCATTGTGGTTGGCTGGGATGTAGCAGCCCGCACGAAACCTTGGCTCGCGGAATTAAGAGCTGTGCTGGATTGGGGGTGGAGCAGCGTAACAAGTGGGGAATGGGTCACATGGCAAATTAGTACAGCAGTTTCTGTCATATATTTAATTCATTAAAAAAAAATGAGCATTTGGATTAGGGAAGAAGAACAGAAGATAAATAAGAACCGGGGAGAAAAATAGAGTGAGTGTATTTTTCTGTCTTTTTTCCCCCCCTCATCTGCTGTCTTTTCCAAAAATCTCTCTCGGTTTCTTCTGTCACATCCATGGTGACATGTAAATTATAGTTTCCAATATAGATGGCCACTTTCAGTGAATTTTAGCAAGGAACAAAATTTCGTCTGAAACTGAAATTTGGCATCCTTTTGCTTCTCCATGCTGGGAACTTTTTTTTTTTTGTCTTTGCAAAAAGCGATAACATAAATCCTGTTGCTTTTATTTTTAACTGGTCCAACACCAAGCTGAGAATGCACCGGGAACACAGGGACGCCCCCACACTAGGGCCAGCCTTCGCCACCCTAATTTATACTGCGTGCTGCGCTACAAGGGAGAGGTCACATCAGGGTCCTCCAAAAACGGGGGGGCTGTTTTTAATTGTACTTCCTTCTAGTCCCCTTCCTCTCTTAGCAAATTTCCTTTTACCCTGACTCCCCCGGGTGACTAGATTGCCACAGTGAAAAGGCTGCTACACCCAACAATTAACGTTTGATGTGACATCGTTTGGAAGGCTGGCCACTCACAGAGCATGTGCAGGACTTCCGATGGGTTTGCAGGGATGTTCCGCTCAGGGTTTCTCATGGTGGGATCACAAGTGGCCCGTGGAGCCGTCCGGTCTTTACTGTGTGAGGCTGTTCTGTGCATGGGGTGATGGTTAGCAGCCCTGGGCCCTTAAACTCCATGCCAATAGGTCTCTCCAAGTCACCGTGACAAATAGAAGTGACGCACCCCCCCCCCCCCCGGCTCCCGTCCCCCCGCGGTTGTAAACATCACCCTTAGGGGACACTATCTGCTTTGGCAGAGACTCACCAAAGGGACTGAAAATTTTCCCCAGCCATCTCAAGATGAAGGCTGCACATGTGTGACTGTGAAAAAAGGCCAAGAACAAATCCGTCCTTCTTAAGTGACAGTAGGAACAATAGCGATAATTGACACCTTCCGAGCATTTGTTATGCACTGAGTATCTTCACAGAACTTCGTGTGCATTAGTCTTCCGTGAAGTAAGTACCAGTGTTATGGTGAGACCTATTTGATAGTGAGATCCAAATGGGTCCAAAGACCCACTCAGGGTTGAACTTGAATTAGACTACTAAGTCAACACAGAGAGAAGGGAGTGTGCAGGCTGGGGAGGCCCAGAATTGATGACCACAGGGGCAGAAAGTGCAGATGACCACAGGGGAGAGGCTGAGAGTAGCTGAGGCTTTCCAATGCCCGAGCACAGGGTGGAGCTTGGAGGATGCCAGCTTCGGAGGGCACAGCTCCCTCCCAGAGCCTGTCAGATGCCGTTGGGGGTCCCTGGAGCCTGGGGTGCACTGCAAGCCCTATTTCCCTTTCTGTCTTACAAAAACCCTAACACCTGAGTCAACAGGAGCACACACCTGTGCCTCCCAACTTGGAAAATAAATACCTCGATGACATCAGTGTGCGTTATAGAATTGGCAAGGGGAGGGGGCAAGAGAAAGAGGAGAGAAGCTAGCTCACCTTTGTGGCAAATCCTTGCTCTCTTGTGGTTGAGGGAACTGGAATTCTCTGGGCACGTGCCAGCCCACAGCTGAGAGGTGGTCTTCAGTTGTTGAGGAAGGAAGTGATATGCTTCCCAGGAAAAGGTTTGCCTCGAAGTCAGAAAGTGCGTGATTCATGGGCATGTCATCAAGATTTAGCTCAGGCAGGAAGAAAAATAACTGAGCATTGCACAGCTCTCATTTCAGACAGCATCTTCATGGGGAAGACCATTTTCTGTCCTTCTTTCCCGTTCTCTGTCCCGTTCTTCTGGGACACCCTGCCCCCTCTCCACACTGCTCTCCTCCATACTGCACGGGATCAGAACGAGCTGTTGGCTCGTCCGTCCCTGTGCTGGGGGTGGGAGTCCCCAGAGGCAGGGTCTGCATCTAATTCGTGTTTTACCCCCAGCCCCTGATCTGTGCCTTCCCTATAATAGCAGGCGCTCGATAAATCGCGGAGTGAGTGAGTGAACAAATTCCCTCCGAAGGCTGACCCGTGTGCTTCTTCAGGAGGGAGAAAGAATTCATTTTAACTTGAGTATAGGTTTTCTTCCCTAAAGAGCATATGGATAAAGGACAGCTACTGATTTCTTCCAAGAGAGAAAAATGATAGAACAGTTCTCCATGCTATATTTCAAACTTATGTCAACTTTTCTCCTAAAAAAAAAATGTCTGTCCACCAACCCTTGTATCATTTTTCAAATTTCATGTCATCCTTTTTCAGTTGCTGCCCATCCGTCATTTTAGGCAAAGAATATCCATCACGATGGAAGCTAAAGAATTTTCAAAGCTGTCAAGGAGTGGACACCACAGAGGTCCCCATTTCCTCTGAAAGGAGCTGCCCAGGGTGGCAGTGAGGGCCCTTCTGGGTAAGGCCGGACAGCATCCTGGGAGGGCCTCTCAAGTTGCTCTCAAATGGGACAAAGAAGAAACTTCATTCTAGAAGTTAGACCTCAATTCTCTACGTAAAATGTCACCCCCACCCCACCAATACCATAGGTCAGAGTTTACTTCTAGAGCAAGCTTTTAGGTAAAAATAAAGCCCATTTTTCTAATAACCATGTTTTCCTTGAAATATATGTATATATAATTTTTTCTAATTTTAAAAGTAAATCATGTTTATTTGCAAAACATAGAAAAGTATAAGCAAGGAAATAAAGTCCATGACAGCCCACCATGCAGAAATAACCTCTGTCAATATTATTTTTGGTGCATTTTCCTTCCAGTGACACATATACACACACGTATTTATTTGTATATATGTGTGTGAATCTACTATAACTGTTTACTGCAAATTTGGTATTACATTCTGTATGGAGTTTTATGTCCCACTTTTCTCACTAAATTGTATCTTAAACATTTTCCTGTGCCATTAAGCATTCTTTGAAAGCACAATTTTTCAAGGCTACCTTATTTTTGAGTTTATGTAGAGACCATAATTTATTTATCTCTTGTTAGACATACTGATTGTCCTGACTTTTTGCAGGGTGGTATTTTATTTATTACATTCTCCCTGTCTTTCAGCTTTTCTGTGTTTATCATCTATACAATTCTCCCGAATCATAATCTTATCTTTTTATTAGAATGTCAAAGATAGGTAAATGGATTTTGTTTTTATAACTCACAAAGATTCAACCTAGGAAGGTTTTTGGTTGTCTCTTAAATCAGTAAGAGATATTATGTATGTTCACTTTTATAATATAGATTAAATTCTGTCAATTAAATGAGTGTGCTTGTATTTCTTTCCTGTTTACCGATTTGTCGTGGGCTGATATACAAGTCCTCAGTTTTGATCAGAAGAGGCTACAAATATGTCCCGACCGGGTACCCAGAGATTTCCTCGAGGGAGGAATGAAAGATGGTGTAACTCTTGCTGGGCGAGAATCTCAGCCGTGCCCCTCGCCTGCCGGGTGATGCGGAGCATCTTTTTGTATGGCACCGACGTCAACTTCCTCATCTATAAATTTGTCTCCGGCAAATTTTGGATTGCACGAGCGTCACCTTTGTCATCTATAAATTTTCAGGAGACAACAGCATCTAAGACTTTGCAGGAAAGATGTGAGGATTCCATAGGACGGAGCATGAGCTGTGCACAGGGCACACCTGCCCGTCACTGAGCATGTTATGGCCGCGTGTCCTGGTTTCTATCCTCCAGCAGGCTAAAGGGTAGATGTTTCTTTCTGGAATAAGGGTGAAGTCGCAGAGGCCTTGCCTTTTTTGACTGGCCAGTCAGAAATGTAATCCTTTTTGAGTTACCTGGTGTCTGGCTTTTAGTTTTTCACAGCTTTATTGAAGTGTGATTTACATACCATAAAATTCACCTATTTAAATGTACAAGTCATTGATGTTTTGGGTAAATTTACAGAGTTTTGCAATTATCACCACAATCCAAATGTAGGTGGACTCTGAGATACAAGATAAAGGAATTCTTTTCCAACAAAAATATAAGTAATTCTCTTTATTTAATTAAGGGAGCTTCCCAGTATTCTTAGGAGAAGGTTACTGGGATTCCCCAAATACTGATATTTTGCTACATTTGCTTTTTTCCTTCTCACTCTAATATATATCTAAATCTAAATCTATATGTCATAGACATATAGCCTAATTATATGTCTACAGCTATCTAGATAATATGCATATGCATATATATCATATATAAATCATATATAATTTTTCCCAGAACTGTTTAAGAGTAAGTTGCAGACATGATGTCCCTTTCCCCCTAATTCTTCAGGATGCCTTTACTAAAAACACATTCTTTGATTCTCATATAATTACCATAATTAAAAACTAAAATTGATGCACTATTATCATCTAATATAGAGACTTCTCTCAGATTTTCCCAGTGATACCCTTTTTAGTCAAATAAAACCTAAGCTCATGTGTTCCCTCACAGGGAAGTAAAATCTAAGATCAAATACAAGGCTGATGTCTTGATAGGCTCGGTCCCCTCACTGTACTTGATAAAAGGGATGTCAGATCTTGGTTACATTTACCAGCTCCCGTAGAACCCATTAAAAAATTTTCCAAGGACACATCGGACCCATAACTCTTGGGCCAGACAGAGAAGAATCTCTTCTTGGCATTCTCAGAAGCCGGCCTAGGATGGTAAGCACTGACTAAATGCTTGAAAGAAACCAAATTTAAAAGGCATTTCTGCATCATCTAATATTAAGGGTATTTTAATCCTAATTCACCTGAGGACTGTAATTTCTAATTGAAAATCAGGGACTTAGGAAGTTATATAAAAATGTCCCAGTTACTTGGGTACCATGGGGTGAACTGTGATGTCATTAACAGTAATCACTATAAAAACCTCCACAGTCACAGCAACTCCACTGTATCGATGACCACGAATTGAATTTTCTTTTCATTGGAACCAGTTGTCCTAGAAGCTGAACATGACCTTCACATTCAAACTGAGGGCACTTTGAAAACTACAGCTGCCGGGAAGGAGTTGCATGCGAGGAGACTGTGCGGAAGGGGACCCCAAGAAGCCCTGGTAGGAGAGCAGAGAGACGATAGGGTGGACGACTAAGAGGCGCATATCTAACAAGTCAGGGCTGTGGGCAGTTGGGGCACGCCCCTTCAGGCAGCACAGAGAAAGTGCAGAACCGAGTTCTACAGAGTTCTTCCAACAGAGAGGCAGCAGAACTGGACACTTGCCCACCACATCCCATCAGTTATTGGCTGAGAGCTGTTCCCGAGAGCCATGCACTCCAGCATGTCTAGCCCGCCCGGCGTGAGGGGCTGCCTTCAAAGCCGTTCCTGCAAGGAATCACAGGTACTTATAGTTGATATCTGTCACCTGAGCACACGGGGCGTGGTGCCTGCCCAGGGATACCAGGGGGACACTTTGAGCTTCCGCTACACTCCCCATTCTTATGACCTGGAACTAAATTTAACATAATGAGGGAAACATTTTCAAAATCAGATTCGTTGTTTAAGGAAATACAATCAATTAAGAGTCAATCTTCTCCCTCCCTTCCTTCCTAAAAATGAGATAAACAGGTAAAGATCCTCCTCTGGCTAAGCCATCCCAGCTTCCAGGGGGAAGGGCAGTGCAGATAATTTCATTACGGCTAACTGGTCTTGGTAAGAACGACGCTCCCTCCGCGTCGCTTGAGGGAGAGAGTAAATTAAACGCTGATGACATTGACCAAGCAGCAAGCTACATTCATTGATTATTTTAATTTTCTCTCTTCTGCACTCAGTTAAACACCAACAGTGGTGGATTTCAAGGTAACTAAAAGGTTGTTTAGTGCATTTTTAAAAGAGTCTCAAATAAACAGAACAGAAAGATCCCTATCAGACCGAAGAAAGAAGAGCTGAGCTGATGTGTGTGCTGTGCAGGTGGACGTGCACGAGTAGTTATTTACTCCTGCGTGGGGGGGTGTGCTCATCAGAAGGGATGCACGCGTGTTCGTTCCAACAGAAGAGAAAAGAAGTTAACTAGTAGAACGTTTAAACAAAACGGGGGAAATTGCCTATCGTAGCTGATTCTAGCCCTCCTTGAAATTTTGAAACAATGGCATTTTGTGGTAGGAGAAGATGCAAACTTTTGAAGGGATAATCAAGTGAAAGGGAGAAAGTTTATTTCTATAGTGCCAGCCTCTTACGTGATCTTGGATTGTAAGATCCTAGATTGCATCATCCTCTTGGATTGATCTGAAAAGAGAGTTCAACTTGTTTTGAAATTTAGACTTTGTACATGAAAGTATTTTCAAAGTGACTAGCTGGTCATAGAGTTTTCATGGGGATTATATTTCTAAATTAGAAATAATAAGCAAAGTTAAAAAATAACAAGGAAATGCTTTGGGTTGTGTTGAAGGGTTTTTCGAGAGAACGTCTAACCAGACGCCAGTCAAACACACTGTTTTGTTTCCTGTGTCCAATACCATGCAGGGGCTAATCTGGGGAAGGACTGAGGCTATAGTGTGAAGAGTAGTTACTGGAACACAAAAGGTTATGCTTCCTGAAGCCCAGTGAACAGTTGGTTGGGCCATCATTTCGGTCCCTGAACTTTAAGCAGTAGGGGAAATGTCTAAATAAACCTCTGGCACCAAAGGATTCAGATTAGAAAGATGTTAATGGCAAGAGTTACGGTGACAAATGATAATGTACTTGTCGCAGCATTAAGCACTTTTATCCCTCTGGGAAACGTGCAAACAAATTCCAGGGGGGCGCCACCCCCTCCTTTGGCATCCATTTTTTATGTCCTTTGAACATTTTGGCAAGGTGGAGACAGCACATTTTAAAATATGGGCTTGCTCCATTCCCGCCAGAAAGATAAGCCTTGATCGACTTTCCCTTCAGTTCACCAGACTTGGGGCTGCTAAATCTCAAACTTCCACATTTCCTTTGACCCGAGCACGTGTCCTGTGCAGGAGAAAGGGACCGGGGTGAGGAATTCTGGGATGCTAGCACGTGCCGATGAACTCGAAATGTAACCGGAAGAGGCTGGAGGATGCGCGGTCCCCTGTCTGTCCCAACACCATGGAAACTTCGCACAGAACAATGCAGGCTGCTCTGTTCTCCCCCCGCCTGAGTCACCACAGCACCCAGCGCCGGCGTTCACTGAGGACTGTGTGTCAGGCTTGGGCTTGCCTGTTTGATCTTCGCCAGTGATTCCCCACTTTTAAATTATTCTGTTGCATACACTATTAGAGCAAAAGCAGTGTGCTAACTTGGGGTGTCATGTAAGATCCTTACACGCTCCCCCATCAGCCAACATCATTATAATTTTATTTAGAAGTCTTTTACGATTGCAAAAAGTATTTTACAATACTTTTACAATTTTACAATACCTCACTTAAAAAGCCATCCTGGGAAAACAAAATTCTGGCAAGGATCCAGGAGGAAAAAGCCATTCTGCAGATGTGCCCCACGAATGCAATATGTAACTAATGGAGTCACTACGCATAGGGAGAGAGGGGTGGGAGAATTCTCTGTATTTCCAATTAAATCTTCGGTAAACCTAAGACAGCCCCCTCCCCGCCAAATAAAGAATTTTAAAGAATTCTGTATAATAGTCTATATAAAAACAATTTGGTAGGTCCTTCAAAGGTTGAAAATAGAATTATTTTCTGGTCTAGCAATTCCACTCCTAGGTATCTATGTGGAAAAAAAAAAAAAAGAAAAGAAAACAGGTATTCAAACCAATAGTATGCAAATGTTCAGCAGCATTATTCACAAGACCCGGAAGATGGAAAACACCCAATGTCTATGGACGGATGAAGGGATCAACAAAATGTGTGATAGCCATACAATGGAATATTACTCAGCCGTAAAAAAGAAGGAAGATCTGATTCAACTACAACGTGGTTGAGTGTTAAAAATGTTATGCCAAATGAAAGAAGCCAGAAATAAAAAGTAATGTATTGTAGGACTTCCTGGATGGGAAATACCCATGATAGGCTAGTCCACAGAGACAGAAAGTAAGTCAGTGGTTGCCAGGGGCTTGGGAGGGGGAACAGAGGTGACCGCTAATCGGGGTGGGGTTTCCTTTAAGGATGATGAAAATGTTTTGAAATGGAAGTGATTATTGCACAGTTTGTGAATGTACTAAATGCCCCGAAACCGCACACTCTAAAATGGTTAATTTTATGTGATGTGAATTTTACCTAAAAATAAACATAGAGGCATACTGCCAAACAGTTGATCAGTTGCCCTCAGTATTGCCGAGGTCATCTGAAAGAAGGAGAGTCTGAGAAACTGTCAGAGCTGAGAGAGGCCAAGGAGACGTATAACTAACTGTGACGTGGCACCTAGCTGAGTTCCTGAAACAAAAAAAGGACAGTAGGTAAAAATTAAGGAGATTTAAATTAAGTATAGACTTTAGTTTATAATAATGTATCAACATTGCTTTATTAGTTATAACAAATATCACACACTAGTGTAAGAAGGTAAGAGGGAAAACTGCATACAGAGTATACGGGAATTCTCTGTAATACCTTTTCAATGTTCCTAGCCATCTAGACTGTTCTAAAATGTAAAAAGTTTAGGAAGGGGTGGCTGCTTGTGCCTTTCATGTTCTGCTCCCCCCGCTCCCTTTTCCTGCCTATTGTGCAAACTTAGGTGCCGGAGGAGCAGCAGCAATGGGGACCATCATTAGGATGGTGGGGTGGGGGTGGATACAGAGGCAGCTGCCAGATTAGCCCTGAACTGCCTGTCTCCATGCTTCTTGTTAAGGTGAGAATAAGAAAAGAAAATTTTAAACAGGGCCATTTTTAAAAATTAAATAAATTTTGTTTAAAAATTCCTTGTTACCATACGTATTCATTTCCGAGGTTTGCCATAACGAAGTACCACAAAGTAGGTGGTTTTAGACAACAGAAATGCTGTCTCACAGCTTTGCAGGCCAGAAGTCTGCCGTCAAGGTGCAGGGCCACGCTCCCTTGGAAATGCTACACAGGATGTCTCCTCCCCGCCTCCCGCTTCCCAGGGCGGCAGGGATCCTTGGCTTGTAGCCGCATCCCTCCCGTCTCTGTGTGCCTCCTCCAGGGTGTTCTCCTTGTGTCTCTGTCTTCACATGGGTTTCCCTCCCTACGACGCCATCTGATTGGTTTAGGGCCCACCCCAGTGACCGCATCCAAACTTGACTACATCTGCAAAGACCTCATTTCTGAATGAAGTTGCATTTGTAGACACCAGCGGTCAGGACTTCCACGTGATCTTTCACAGGGACACAATTCAACCCATGACACTGTGTTTCTCTCCTTCCTCGGTGGGCCCATGAAGACACTGCCAGGCACCATTGTGGGCCCACAGAGCAGCATTTGGCATGAGCGATGTGTGTGATTTTTTTCAGTCTTCACAGCTTAGGGCCCTTGTGCTTCCTGACTTTCTTTCGTGGTTTGCAGGTGATGAAATGAAGGCACAGGCAATGCTAGTCGTTTTTCCTAGTTTGCTTAGTTAGAAAATGACGACTCCAGAACATAAACCTAAACTATGTTACAAGTTTTTGCTCTTCTCACTAATAACACGGTGGTGCTTCATCGAACTGTTCCCAGGCTAGGCGAGTTTTTAATGAATCAAACCAGAAAACTACCAGATAGCAGGTTGCTGACTGGAGGTGATTTCCTGGAACATTCTCACATTCTTCTGTATTGGTCTAGTCTTTTCTTCCTTCATTTTTCCTGCCGCTGTCCTTGTGGAACTGAAGGTTTGCCTCACACCCTGGTTTGTAAGCCTCGCTCCCCCTCCACCATTCTGGCATTCGAGTTTGATTTACTGATACCTACTTGTCTAAATGATAAAATCGAGAAAGCTTTTACCAAGTAAGTTTATCATAGAAATGTAACTATTACATGTATTGTGCAAAATGGTTCTTTTTTCCCCCCTAAATCCAGGCAAATACATTGGAGTCATTAATTTGAATACTAAGTACAAGGTTCTGTTTAAAAATCCACAAGATGAATAACAAATCATAATTCTGGCAAGGCAAAGGCATTCTTCAAAGCCATCGTTTTTATAATCCGTTGACGACACCATGATAGTAGCCCGTTGATGGCTGATTTAGAGTCTAGCACAGGTGCCATTACCTTTCCGGGAGATATATTTCATGCATCCTCGCATTATAAGCAGTTCCTGACTCCGAAATGGATTGGGTTGCAAAAGTTCATCTGGAGTATATTCTTTGGAATACAGAATGTTTGGCACATCTGTATGAAGTGCCTACTCTGTGCCTCCCTTGCGCTTGGTCTGGAGACAAAGCAGTAAAAAAAAAAAAAATACAGGTAGGGCCCTTGCTTTCAGACAGTTTAAATTTGAGGGAGGAGGTAGATTGAATTATTGCTCTCAGTTCTTCACCCCTCCCTCTGTGTTCCTGCACTTTGCCCGGTGACTCTTACTTCTTCCCAGGCAGAACAGACTTTCCCTTTCATTGGCTACAAGGTTGGCTGTGTCATTAGCTTTTGGCCAGTGGGATGTTGGTGGGTGCTGCACACTGGAGTCTGAAAAGCTAGGCTTCCCTCCGCCATGGCTGTGAGGAGAGCTTCCTTGGGGAGGCTGCTGCCCCTCTCCCCCCTCCCCACTGGTGGTCCAAGGACCTGTAGCATGATTAGCTACCTTGTCAGCCTAGAGAAGCCTGACACAATATATCTTCATTGCTCCAAGTCGCTGTGTCTTGAGGTTAGACAGCATTTTTATGGCAATATTAAATGATAGAGGCGGGGGAACTCCCACGCTACACTAATAGTCCCCCAAATATCTCTGCAGTTACTGTGATGTGGCATGGGACAAGGAGAAGCCAATTCAGTGAGCGTGTTGTCGGTTCCCCTCAGCAGGCGGCAGTCCAGTAGATGTCCGAGTGCTCTTGCACGCATGTGTGACACCTCCTGAGAGAGTCCTCGTGCAAGCACTGGCTGGAAATGTGGGGCGTCTGTGCCCCCCAAATAGCCTCTCAGCCAGTGATGGATGTGAGTTGGCAGATTAGTAGTCCTGGAGCGGTGAAGAGGCGTAAGTCTGAGGCATCTCTTAGTCCTGCAGGGGGAGCGAGCCCCACTTGCCCTCCACGCCCCCATGCCTGATGATACAGTCTCGGCTGCCTTCCTGGGTGCGCGTCCCAAAGAAGTCGCTTGCACTCATATCTTCGTCTCAGGGCTTGCTTTTGGGAGAACCCAACCCAAGACAGCTGCCACATTAGACAGTGGTTGTATATTTGCATTGCAAGTGACAGAAACCCCAACTTAAACTGGCTCAAGCAGAAAAGAATTTATTGGCTCATGTAATTGAACAGTCCAGGCTAATAGCTCTAGCTTCAGGCACCGCTGAATCTATTTCTTTAGATGATGTTACCAGCACTCTGTTTCTCTCTTTCCATCTCTCTGCTCTACTTTCCTCTGCATCGACTTCCTTCTCAAGCAGGCAATCTTCCCAGGTTGAAGTTCAGTGGAAAACAGAGCATCTCCTTCCGGATAACTTCAGCTAAGTCCTGCAACCAGATCTGGTTGGTTCTGACTGGGTCCTGTGCCCCTCTTTGAACTCCAGCTCAAGTCGTAAGATTTGACCTGATTGGCTCTCATTGGATCATGTGCCCATCTTTGAACCAATCACTGTGCCTAGAGAGCTAGTGAGGCTAGACTCGGGCCCCAAGGTCGCCTGCCAGCTGCACCCAGCCACAGGAAGGGAATGTGGGTGGTGGTGGCGGTTCTCCGAGGGAAACTGATCTTTCACCAGAAGGAGGGGGGTCAACGCGGGACGGTTCACACCCACACCTCTGACTCAGCATGCTGCCTCTGAGAAAAAAAAAATGCTGCCTTCCAAGAAAAACAATCGCCTGGTTCCAGTTGCTTTCAAGAAGAATATATGTCACAACTATCTCAGTGTTATTGGGGATGCTGAGATACAGAAGTTCCTAGGAACCATGAAATAATTGCTTCACAATTCACTGATTATTTCATATTGAGATTTTGGTTCTGTTTTCCAACAGGATTATGGGAGACAATAGGAAAGCTCATGATTAAAGGTTCAACGAACAGAAAACGTTACAATGTCTAAGAGAACAGCGTGTACTTGTTGACGGATGAGGCGAGCTGGGCGGGGCTGGGGCAGGGGCTGCCTCGGCCACTGGATGGGGGGGTTCTGATTGAGTTTTTACATCATGGAAAACTTGATGAGCTAAAAGGGCCACATTTCATTCCTGCCTTTAACACCCTACTGCACCACTTAACATGACTTTGTTTGCACATTTCAGAGAATTGAAAGGTGATAGTTTACCACAGGGTCAGCACACTGCTTCTGTGGAGAGACAGAGAATAGACATTTCAGGGTTCGTGGGCCAGGAGAGAGGATATTAGGCGGGTGCTGACGTGAGAAGAGGGAAAGAAAATTTCACAAAGTTTTTATTGATGAAATTGAAAACGCAATAATCATTGAATTCACATTTCTGTAACACAGGTATACTAATGAGAGGACTAGAATTCTTTTTTGAAGGGGATAATGTTTTCCTTAATTGGGATTCACAGTTGGTGTTCACTATCATCAAATCGATTGTCCGTGTTCATTTGTAAAAGCTGTTCTTCACTTACAGTGCATTACATGCAGAAACATGTAGTGCGTTGGATTTGATCCACAGGCTGAGTTTGCTGACCCCTGGCTTAACCAAAAAGGGGATTTATTGAATTACAGCATTAAAAAAATCTAGAGGTAGTGCTGGCTTCAAGATAAGCTAATTCAGAACTCTGCTTTTATTTTTTGGGGGGGATTATCTTCATTCTTCCCACCTACCTTGGTTAACTTTATGCTGAGCCTAGATTCCTTCCGGGCTGCCCTTAGAAACTGGAACTGCCCGTTTCCTGATTCATATCCAGTGAAGGAGAGAGAATGACTTCTCAGAGTCGCTAAGCAAATTCTCTGAGAGTCACTCTGATAGGAGCAAACATTAGTCAATCATGAGACGAAGGGGTGGGACTAACCAGAGAACTCCAACTCCAGTGGCTCTGCAGTGAGAGCACCAAGGAGTTGGGGTTAGCAACAGCAACATCCACCGCTCGTAAACTGAGGAAGTACCCAGGGAACAGGGAGCAGGTAGACAATTTTCAGGAAGTGAATATATTGGGAACTTATCTCTAGGTTTCTATATCTTAGGCCTTGCTACTCTGAAATGTTCACATTATTATGCTGCACTTTTACGGAATAAACAGGAATTATTTAAAAACAGTTGCAGCAGTATTTACAGAGGCCCAGTGGCCAGCATCTGTGGTCTTGCCAGTTGAATTGATTTCTCCAGGAGAGACTTTAGCAAATGTTCTCCTGAGCGATTCTGGTAGTCCAGCGTGTTAACCAGTGTCTTGTATTACAGGCTTCCTTCTCTTCTAAAGGGACCCCTGGGGAGAGGTATTCAGCACCCTGGACAGAATGGTGGACAACTTTAATTTTTTTAGGGGGTTAGCATTATTTCCCTTTATCTATGGCCAGCCTAGTGCTTTTGGTGAAATGAAAGCCTGAGGAAGGGCCTGTGGATCTCCCTGTGTGGTTATTAAATTCATAGACCATGAGTCCCAAATTTGCATGAGGCTAAATAAGTAAGATGTTCACACATTACTTATGGCTATTTGAGAATATAGGTGGAGGCCTTTGTCATAAAATGCAAATTCATTTAACACAAAAGCATTCCTCCTGTTAAAGCAGAGTTTTGTTATTATACATTTTCTCACTCAACAGATACTAAAGAAGCAAAGCCACTGTGGTGTGAAGGTCTTGTTACTATTTTTTTATGTGAAAAAGTTCTCACATAATAAAAACGTTGGAAAACCTCTGCCAGGTACTGAGGGCTATGGAAATTTGAAGATGAATAGGTCAGTGCCTAAGGTCTTAGGAAACTCATAACGTAGTAGAGATAAAGGAATGTTTTAGAGAGGAGACTTTTGGTTGCAAGTGACAGAAATTCAATTCAAAGTGACTTACGGGAAAACAAGGAATGCACTGGGTTATTTGACCAAACAGTTCAGAAACAAATTATTTACCCATGCATGACTCTACACCAAGCATCAAGATCTAGACTCTCCCTACTTCCTGGTTCTGTTTTCCTCCGTGTTGGGTTCACTCCCATGTGACCCCCCCGAACACAAACAGATCCTGTGCAGGGTCACATATGGAAGCTCCAGACACTGGTCATTCTAGTGAGAAGAGAAATTCACCTTTCCCATAGGTCCTTCAAACTAACTCTCATTGGCTTAATTTTCCACGTGCACCAACTGGTATGGCAAGAGAATGGAAGATCCCGATGGGACAGACTTGGGGCCTATGGGAGCAGGTTGGCACCCGCTGACCATATATCTGGTGGCGCTCATGGCATCTTCGGGGGAAATGGAGACACTGCTAGGAGAAGAAGGGGGGATAAATCCTGGAAAGGCAACAACGACTGACACTCGTTCGAGCAAAATCAATACCCCTAAGGAAGAAAATAATGACATACGAGAGGCTCATGTGTTCATTCAATGTTTTCTGTAATACTCACTCACTGAAATTGTTTGTTTTAGCAGAGGCTGATGATGGCCCGTATCTACTGTCTATCTGTGATTCCTTCTCCCTAATGGAGCCATTGACTCAACAATGCACCTGCTTTCGGTGGCCATGTGTTTGAGAGGAGGCTGCTCTGTCTCCAGACCCAGGGGGCAGACATTGATGGTCTAAGCCAATCATCTTAGTCCCCGGGCCTGTTGCTGTGCATTTCTTTAAGGCATAAGCATAAGCAACACTTTGGGCAACAAAATATAAAGTGAAGTCTCCAGGAATTTCCAGGGAAAACCGTTCTTTGTTTTAAAAGGATACACAGATTTATCATGGTGATTAATTAGTAGGTTATAGCATGTTTAAGCACCGGGCGGTACACCTAAACTAATATAATGTTGTATGTCAACTGTAATTGAAAAATTAAAAAAAAATATTTAAAGTGACAAAAGGACTTACAACTAGGAGACATCTTAAAAGTTCAAAGCCAGCTAACCTGCAGACCTAGCTCACATAAAGGAAATGTCGATAAATGGTAACAGAAGATGTGCCTTTGGAGGAGGAGCACACAATACCATATACAGATGATGTATTGTAGAGTTGCACACTGGAAACCTATATAGTGTTACCCCAACACATTCAATATTTTTTTTTCTTAAAAAAAAAAGAGAAAGAACTGTTGGAAGAGCATGGGGACTTGGATGGTGTCGTCGAGGAAATTAATGACTCCAGAAGAGGCCCGCCTCTAGATGTCTAGTTGCCCGAGAAAATCACTTTCCTACTTGAAGTCACAGTGGGGTTTTATGTTACCTGCAGTCAATGCAACTCTTGCCCGTGATGGGCCCTGGGCCAGGCACTTGATTAGGAATTGAGTAGGATATGTGCCCCTAGGACGCTTATGATCTAGGGAGGCAGAAGTTGTTATTTTCCTGTTTATTCAGCCTCTTCCTCTCTGTGACGTAGTGAAGGCACAGAAGAGGAGCGGATCAAGGAAAGCGTGAGGTTAACTCAACACAATGAGGTCTCTCCCTAATCAGAGGCGATGGCCCTGCCCAGAGAACCCAAAGCCCTTGAAGAAAATACTTGTTCTTTTCTGTCAACAAAATTTAAGGCGCATGACCCTCCATGGGCGGGTCAGGGCTGCCATCTCGACAGACAAAGGAAAACTCTCCTATTCCTACTTCTCACACCCCGATTACGGGCATGATGAGGGTGCGTGGAACCCCGCCAGCACTAGCGGAAATAAAGCACTTAGCTCGCGTAATCTTGCCTCTTTATTTTCAATATCACTTACAATGGAAGCTTTTTACAAAATCAAGTCCTTTCTCACCAACGATCTGATAGCTCCCTGAAAAGGCTTGGAAGTACCCCGCCGTTATCACTTCTGTACACAAACATTAGCAGAAGCCCTGCTAGGCAGGAGGACAAAAATAATTGTCCAGCCTTCATTTTAATTTAACCTTTTGCAAATTCATCCTTTAAAAAAGTTCCCCTTGACTTGCTGGCATCATATTGAGATAATTTATGAGGTAGTCCATTCTTGTGCAGACAGCAAATCTCCATGAATCTTTTCCCCATGAAAGACTGTCCTGGACCCTTCACCCCTTTTAATTTCGGCATCTTGCTCTCTTTCTTTACCATTTGCTTTGGTCCTTTCGTCACCTTAACATGCTTGTCTAATGGTTTCTGCACAATTAAGGCATTATGGAGGTGAACGTTAATACGTCTCCGAAAATTTACGGGGACCATCCATCTTGATGTTGCAAAAGGATGTGCCAGAAGTTGGCCAGGATAGCAGGTGTGCTGCTCTTGCCGTTGACGTGAGCAACAGAGTTCACTATCTGTCACGTTGGTGGTGGGACTGAGCAGAGACCGGTCCTGGGAAGGCGTGAAAAGAGGAAGGGTGGGAACCAGGAGGGAAGTATGGGTTGAGGCTATTTTCCCATCGGGTTCGGTGGAAGAGTGGTTCAAAGTGTGGGCTCTGGATTCCAGTTGCCCTGTCTTTAGATTCTTAAATTTTTTTTTAATTGATTGATTTTTAGAGAGAGAGAGGAAGGGAGAGAGAAAAAGAGAAACATTGATTTGCTCCTCCATTTATTGATGCATTCATTGGCTGCTACTTGTATGTGCTCTGACCGGGGATTGAACCCGCAACCTTGGTGTACTGGGTCGATGCTCCAACCAACTGAGCTACCTGGCCAGGGCTGCTTTTAGATTCTTGCTTAAATATTTACTAGCCATTTGACTTTTCACTCTAACCTCTCTAATCTTCAGTTTCATTTATAAAATGGAGAGTCTATTTAGGACACAACCCTGACTCCTTCTTACGGCTTGCCAGGTTCCGCTTGGTCTGGTCCTGGCTGGGTCTCAGTCCCGTAGCATGCCCATCACTGTCATTCTGCCGTGTTGGCTCTGCTCGGACGCTGTCCAGTGTAACAGTTGCTTCCTACCGTGGGGCCTTCAGCCGTGCTGCTGTTTCCGCTTCTAAAATACTTTCCCACAGATGCTCACAGAGAGGACTGCTTCTCTTCCTTCATGGACCACGTTCAACTTTACCTTCCCCTGGTAGACCCTGATCTTGGCATGGGTTCCCCAAAGGCCTACGTGAGTGGTTTATTTGGGAGGTGATTAGCTTTAGTTTAGATCGTGAAAACAGAGCCCAGTCATAGGATTGATGCCTTTAGAAGGCGAGAGACCAGAGCCCTCTCCCTGTCTACCCTGTGAGGACCCAGTGAGATTCTCGTGAGAACCTGACCATGCCGGCACCCCGACCTTGGACTCCCAGCCTCCAGAACCGGGAGAAGAAAATGTCTGCTGTTTAAGCCCCCAGGCTGTGACATTTTCATCAGCAGCCTGAGCTAAGACACTGTCCATTGCTTTGAATGCACTTATCCTAATTGATAATCACACCTCTCTCTGTTTGTTCTTGGATTTTTCTTTACTGATCCGCCAAAAAGGGCGCTATTCAAGGGGTTTAAACACCAGGACGGCAGCGGTGTCAATCATCCAGAAGCATGTCCGCTCTGCGCTGGAGTAACTTTCTAGCGGTGGAATGGCTGCGTTTAAGACGCGAGGTGCTTAAAGTAGGTCTGGCCTTGGTTAGTAAAAGTGTTGAGATTCTTCATAAACCCAAGAGAACAGGGCAAAATACACTAATGGGCACAAATTAAACTCTGAGGATTTCAAATGTGAGTGTCTTGTTATTGAACGTGGAAGTTTTTTTTTAAAGGAAGATGATTTTCACTATTTAAAATGTGTGTGTGTGTGTGTGTGTGTGTGTGTGTGTGTGTGTGTTGGGATCCACTAAAAGCCCATTGAACACCTCCTTGAGTGCTTTTTCTTTGGGTTTATAAATATTCAGAGCAGCAGGATGAAGCTTCCACTTTGGCAAGCGTGCCCCTCTCAAGCCGGGCCGTCTGACTGCAAAACGAGAAGAGGAAACTGTACTCAGACAGAGGTAACACCTATACTGGGGGCATGCAGACGAGTCCCTCCCTCAAAGGTTAACTGCAGACAATGATTACTTTCTCCGGAGATCATGCGAGTGACAAGCCGCTGTCTTGATTTCATTGCTGTTTGATGATGTGCATTTCTTGCCATTTATAAATGAAACAAATGAGGTTAGATGGCAAAGATTATGAAAGGAATTAGCAATAATGAGCCTGGTAACAAAAAAACATTATTATAGAAAATTGAGTTGACCTTACTTTCACAATTATTCACCTTAATTGTTTTTTTGTGGTGTAATTTGAATGAAATTAAATAATACTAATATTCTCTCTGCCACTAACTAGGAATTTCATGTTAAGATGAATAATTTTTAAAACTAAAGATTTGGCTGCCATCTTTCTAGAGGTCACTGTTGCTATTCCAGGAAGCTGTGAGTTCTCAGCGTGACCATGGGCCACCGACGTCGAGAACGTCATTTACTCCTCAGATACCTTGGTCACGTGGCCCCGAGGCCCAGGAATTGGGCATCTATTCCCAAACTTCATAGAGTTCACTGTTTTCCTGACCCTCATGAACTTCCCCCAGTTTGCCTACCTGAATGTGGGGCTCGGTGGGTTGGCCACGGTCACCCTGACATGGAATGGGGTCAGACCTGGTAGTTAAGTGGGTGGGCATAATCTGAATGAGAGACTTAATTTTTTTTAATCCTCACCCAGGGATATGTTTTTTTTTTTTTAATTGATTTTTAGAGAGAGAAGAAGAGTGGGGAGAGAGAGAAAGAGAGAGACATAGATATGAAGGATCAACATAGATCAGTTGCCTTCTGCACGTGGCCCCCACAGGGGATCAAACCCAGGCATGTGCCCTGGCCGGGGATCAAACCTGCAACCTTTTTGGTGTATGGGACAATGCTCCAACCAACTGAGCCACCAGGCCAGAGTTGAGATGTAAATTTTTATCAGGCTGCTTCTTTAGGACATCCCACACATAAAATTGGAATTTAAAAGTTGGTAAATACAGCATCTTGTGCTTTTCTGTAATTTTGGACAACCAGACTACTAAGACGTTTTCGACATTTATTGTGTACCAGGCACTGAGTTGGGTCACTCACATGTATTATGTCACTTAGTCTTTCCTATAATCCTGTGATTTAGAGACAGTTGTCATCTCTGTTTTTCAGGTAAGGAGATTGAGATTTAAAAGGTTAAGTAAGTTGCCAAGTTCCCAGCAGGGCTGAGCCAGGATTTGAACTTTTACATTTGACCCCAGAGCTCTTAGCCAGAGGATGGAGGAATGCCAATCAGCAGAAATAGTGGTCTTGGCATTTGGTCACCTGAGGTCCATCTCGTCTCTTGCTTAACACCTTTGCACGTAACTAAGGTCTCCAAGTTTGACTTCGCACTTACAAAATTGGGATAACACCTGCGTTTCTGAGTTGCCGTGAATGATAAACGGAGAACATAGGGAAGGGCTTCAGCACTGATGAACTACAGGGCCGCTCAGTCAATGGCGGCCTCTGCCCATGGCCTATGGGCGTCTCCCCGCTAAGGTCCGGAAAGCACTTAATGCAATGCCTGGCCTATTGAGACCAATCAATACAATGATTAGCTAATGTTTATTGAGCACCTACCATATGCTGGGCTGTACACCCACACTTTGCCGGTAACATCTCTCTAATCCGCACAGCTCTCTTATGCCAGAGATGCTTTTTGATCTCCATTTTTGGGAGCGTGGCTGGGTGACTGCCACCTGCTAAGCAGTGATCTCATATCGTGGCAGCTGTTGTAGTTCACCCTGATGTGGTTTTTAAACTCCATGAGTGTATGATTGGCTTGTAATGCCTCCTTTTCATCACACCTGAAGGGGTATCTCTCTCTTTTGAACTCCAGTGGCCTTTACTGTCTGCCTAAATCAGCAGTCAGTAAATCATGTCCCCAAGGGCATTATGGCTGCCTGTGCGTTCCTGAAGTTTGTAAATCACTATTGGCTTTGTCCACTTATTGAGCCCATCACTCAGTCACTCAGCAAACATCTTTGGGTGTCTATGCTATTTCAGGCCCTCGGAGGTTGCGGAGGGTACGCGGGAGAACAGCCAGGACATTGTGTCCACTAAGGGGAGGGCCAGATTTCAGGGGGATCGAAACCCCTACTTGGAGTGGCGTCTTTTGGAACAGAACATTAAGTTACATACACAAAATTAAATCCAGGGCCTCAGAAGGTGCCTGTGCAAGTGATGAGCCCCAAGGCTGGAGCTCAGTAGCGGAGTGGTAAACTCCGTTAGGGGCTTCAGAATTCTGGATTCCAGTGAAACCCAGCTGTGCCAGGGCGGCCTTGAGATTCTGCTGTCCACCAGCCAACCAAATCCAAACTCAACAGGAAGTAGAGAGGATGCGGACCCCGAGGGTCTGTGCAGAGTCTTGCCTCAGCTGTCCTGGGAGACGCTGGGCTAATGGCTGGATTCCCTCAATGGGCCATGTGTAAAGGGCCCTGAAAGCGCTTTCCCCCAAAGTGTCCCAGTTCGTCACCATGTGATCACCTCTCTCGCTGCGCCTCCCACTCCTCTCACCCCTCTCCCCTGCTTGCCTGACGTTCTCCAAATCCTGGAAACTCACCCCAGCGGCTGCACACCGGCCCTGCCCAGCTCTCGGCTGTTTTCCATTCTGAGCGCTTCCATGGGAGGAACTAGAGCTCACCGCACAGACAGATGTGTGTGGGCTTCTTTAAAATTGTACGTTTATGTATCATTCCCAAATTCAAGCATGAGCTACTTGATGGCAGGGACCAAGGGCAAATTATGGCCAAATGAAGACCCATCCCAGCATAATATTTGGTAGTAATTTTAAAATAATTATAATGAAGAATAATGGGCAATTGTATTAAAAAATTTAATAGTAAGGCTTAAAATTTCATGGTTCTTAAATTTCAGGGACGTGTCCAGAAATAACAGGGGTAGAGAACACAGGAAAATGGGATTTGAAAGTAAGTAGCACACGGGGGAAAGTTCTAGCCAGTGAATTGTTTGAAGTCTGGACCAAAGCAGGGATTTTTCAACCCACAAAACACAGGACAAATCTAGAGACGTTTTGTGTTGTCTCCACCGGGGGTGGATGGCACTATTGGCCTCGTGGGGGTCAAGGCCTGGGCTGCAAGGCCCAGAGCACCCCCACGACAGAGAGGTATCAGCCCCAAATGCCGGTGGTGTTGAGAGTTTTAGACCCCGAACCAGATGCCATGGAGAAACAAGTCTTATACTAAGTAACTAAGTAGCCACTTACCTAAATAGCTGACTAGTTAACTAACCAACTAACTAATGCTGTGGACCTGTCTCTACTGAAGTGACTCAGACTCTTCTCCCCAGTGAACAGTGGGTCAGTTTGTGGGCGGGAAAGGCCTGTTCACTGGTTCCTGTTCTAAAACCGACCTTTCTGTTCGGTTAAAATGGCAATGGCAGTGTGCATGCGCGTGTGTGGGCATGTGTTCTTACATGCATGTGTGTTTGTGTGCAGTGCCATTGCATGGGAAGGTTAACAACTTTTTCCCTTGGCCTCAAGTGTCCTGCATGGTTATGTATCAGGTACACTGTTGGATTCACTCCACGGACGATCTGGTTCGATCCTCCCCGCAGCACTGTGAGTGTGACGAACCCTGTTCAGAGGGGAGACCCCGTGAGCCCTGGTCGGTGCGAGGGGCAGATGTTGGCCTAGGCTGTGTCAGCCCCAAAGCTCTGGCTCTGAGTCAGGCTCTGAAATGTCCGTCACTGCACGCCCTCTTTAATGGTTTTCCTGTGCCCACGAGACACCTGCATTGCTCTTTCCCTGATTTTTGAAAACGTAAATCCATCTAACTGTCCCTGTGGCAGTGACATCCTGGAATCACGGGTTCAGTGCACGGGCATCAGTGATTTTCGCAATGCATTCTGAGGAAACACTGCTTAAAACCACAGTGGTAAACTACTTCTTGCCAATATCAAAACGAATTTCTAATGATCAAACACTATACAAGTGGAAATTATTATAATCATTGATGAAGTAATCCATGTGAGGGCCACAGAGCATCCTCGAGAAGAGGTTTAAAGGGCCAAACTAAGGTAAGATCAGCAAAATAAAGAGTGGTGACAAAGGAAAAGATGAAAGGGACACACTTTTAAGGGGCTCCTGTGATTAAACGCGATCAAAAGAGAACTAATGGGTTAACGCGTTTCTGCCGAGCAGTCACACTGTTCAATTTGATAAAAGACCCTGTAGTAACTTTCACACGGAGAAATGGGAATTAGTGACGTTCCCTCTCCAATTACTAATTTTACAGAAACGCAAACAGCTCAGCAAAGGGACATATTGTCTGCTCTATAGCTTTCCTGTGAACAAATACATTTGATGGTTGAGAAGACACTCCGAGTGAAATAGGTCCTGATTTTCCATGTACCCTCGAGTTAGTTTATTTTGTTGTCAATAGGTTCAGTAATTGATTGTAGGGGGAAACACAATAGGGTAAGAACAATACCAGGGTTCTCTCAAGAGTTCTACAGGAATGATTTGTGTCAAATCAGGTGGGCATTTTTTTTTTTTTTTACAATTTATATACAGTGCTGTTCACAATCTAAATTCTCATTGATTTAGCCTCTCTCTTCCCCCTCCACTTAGCTGAGATAAACCCTTGTGGCAAATCTTCTATGAATAAAATTGTCAACCTCTCCGAGGAAAGACTCAGTGCATGTATTTGTAGACCTCAGATATGAGTGTGGCTGACATGGGGTAAGGAACAAATAAACGCCAGAACAAACAAAAAGGAAGGGGGATTTCTTCACCTCACCACACTTACTACCCTTTCTCAATCTATCTCGGCCAAGATTTGTAAATACGACTGTTCTAGCTAATTGAAGTATTTCTTGTAATTTGCTGTATATGTTCAGCTTATCTCGCATCCAAAGTAATACACGCACCACAATCTCATCTTTTACCATTGAGTACCGCATGGCCACATGAAGCAGAGAAGGAGTTTGTCTTGGGTACCCTCAGTGGCTTTGAGATCTTCCTTACGGCACTCCCCGAATTCTCCTGGAGTTTATTTTTCACTATCCATCTTCCCAAAGGCGCCATGGCCTTGTGTAAAGCAACCTTCCCCAGGGCTTTAAACATAACAGGTATTCAATAAGCATTCACTAAATAAATGAATTATTCTGTCTCTAAATTCATTCTCAAGAGCTGTGGTTTTCAACAGGGGGCAGTGTTGGCCCTCAGAGGGCACCTGGCACTCTCTGGGGACAATCCGGGTATACCCACTGGAGTAGGGGTGCAGCATGCCTGGCACCCAGCGGGCAGAGGCCAGGGGTGCTGCTCAACATCCTGCAGTGCACAGGGCGGCCTGCACAGCAAAGAATTACCCGGCCCCAAGCGTCAGCAACGCCGACGTGGAGGAGCCCTGCTCTGGTGGGACCTCAATAAACCTAGCGCCCCTCACTCTCTTGCGCCAGCCCCGCCAAGTACCTGAGAGGCACCGGGGCAATGTCTTCACGTGGCCATGTGTTTCTGCCCAATTGGCAAATACAGGTGGCTAGTGGCAGCCCGGGAACGTGGCTCAGGGAGGGCGCTGGGCATCCGTTGACCTGGGGCGTAGTGGAGCATGCGCGTGGGGTTCCGGGTCACGTGCACACAGTGAGGCGGGGGCTCCTTGTGCTCAGTGCGCAGGCGTGTGCCGGGCTTCCAGAGCAGGTAGGTAGTCAGGCGTGGGGCTCCAGGGGGGTTGTGCGTGCTGCCTGGGCACCCGGCACTTGATGGGCGTGGGCAGTGGAAGAGACGCAGGTTTTAACACTCAGGGAGCCAGAAGCGAGTCCGTGGGAAAACCTTCCGACCATCAAAGGTGCAAACGGAAGAGGATTAATTTCTCTCTGATGCTGTGACGAAACGGAGTTTCCTTCCTGCCTGAAATTCACTTGGTTGCGCAGTGCATAGACAACTACGAAATCACTATGCATTTTTATTATTTTTAAATTCAAATAAAAATCTATCAGAATTCTTGAACTGGGGGGCATGAATCTCATGTAGAAATAGTATGAAGGCAAATGCATCTATATATGGAGCCACATGTTTTATGTAAACTAGTGATCAATAGTATGAAACTAATTTCAATGAACTGTGTTAGAGAACTGTCTGAATTACATTATTTTTAATGGAAAACATAAAAATACATCATTATAAGAAAAGTATCAATTGTTTGTAGCCTAAAATGTGGAAAAGAGATTCATTACGGAGATGGCAGTTGATTAATAATAACTGTTAACATTATTTTTCTGGATCCTGTGGCATTTTCTCCTTCTTAAAGTTTGTAATTTGTTGTGGTTTCTTATTTCATAGATATTTTCTTCTGTACCTAATTTTACATTCTTGTTCTTAACTAGGGTCCCCAAACTGTGTGAACTCCAGGCTCTGTGTGACCAGGACCTTCCTGTGACTCCTTTATGGCTCCCTAACCCCAGGTGACTCAGGGGCTGAGGTCTCTAGACTAGGTGACACCTTTGCTGGCAGCTCTTTTGAGTGCCGGACATGCATGACCTCACGTTGACGTCTGCTTTGGGAGACCTGGGCTTCCAAAGGCAACTCCAGACTCCGTATGTCTGAAGTCAGTCTCATAACACAGTCGCGTTCCCCCTGCCTCCAACCCAGAGGACTTGCAGCGTCCTCTGTCCGAGAATGTGAAGGAAACCTGGAAGTCCAGGACTCACCCTTGCTACCTCTCTCCCCCCACTCCTCTACCCAACTCAGGGTGTCTTGCCATTTTTGTTTTAAACGTCTCCTAAACCCATTTATTTTTTCCATCACCACTGCCACCACTTCTCTGGACCAAGCCACCATCATTGTCCTCGTGGACTCCTCCCACCCCAGCCCCTGTCTTCAAGCCATTCTTCAGGCTGAGCCCAGAGTAATCTTTGCAAAACACAAATCTAACCACGCTGCCTCCTCTGTGCAAAACCTTCAGTGGCTCCTCAGTGCTGTAAGGTTATAAAACAATCGAACAGAGACTTTTAAAAAGGCCTAAAAAGATTTCTCTCTCCAGCTGCCTCTTTCATCTTCCACTGTGCTCCCTCCCCATCTGGGCTTCCTCCTGGTGTATTCCCATTCATTCCTGAGGTTTCTGCACAAGCATCACTTCCTACAGGAATCCCGCTTGACTTCTGAGTGGTTCAAATCCCCACGTTAGGGACTCTCAGTACAGAGGATCCATTCAGAGCAGCTGTCACTGTTGCAATCATGCAGTGGCATTTGCTACTCTTTCATGAATGTCTCTTTGTTCCCTAGATGGGATGAGGTCAGGGACTACACCTAGTTTTGTTTATCATTGTATCTTTAGCACTTCTATAATATTTGCAGAGTTGGTGATACATATATATCATACACATATACACTTATATACATATATGATATATATGTGTATGTATGATATGTTATGGCACAACTGGAACTCTTGGGATCATAGATGAAAAATCAGGTAAAGTGGTCGGCTGCCATCAGGTGGACGGTATTTGGGCAGAGAACTGAGTAAGGAGGGGACGCGAGTCCCAGAGGAAGTGAGTTCCAGGCAGGAGACACTATAGCCGGGAAGACTCTGGTCAGAAACCACTTTGGCTTATTTGTGGAACAGCAAGAAGGCCAAAGAAGCTGAAACTTGGTGAGAATGTCATATTATTTGGTGCACATAGGTTTACAATGATTGTGTTTTCTTTGGGGAAAAAATGTCTTCTATTCCTTTTTATTCTACTACTACTTCATCTTAATGTTGACTTTCCTGGTTGGTATATTTTCGTCTATTCCTTTATTTTCAATTAAAAATCACTTTATTTAAATTGTGTTTCTTGTAAATACGATATCTAGGATAAATTACGTCCCATTGCTCCTGTTTGAGAAGACAGAAGAACAAGACTTTTGTTTAGAAAGATTTCCATCACAATTTCTAAAATGAACATGTCGTGGTCCTAGGCAGACACTTCCATTATTGGAACATCATTTACATACACAAAACAGCTCATTTCCTTATGAGTTGAAGTAATTGAGGTATTACTACACATGTCATTCAACATCTCAAAATTTTAGCATCTCTTAATAAACATGAGTTTTTACAAGTAAAGTCACGGCTCCATTGATCCATAAAGAGTGCAGTTAAAATTTAGAGAATGTAGGCAAAAAGTATTAATTTATTCAACTAATAACCATGTCGGTCTTCGTTTATGCCTGTAGTCACACCGTCAGAGCGGCTGTGCACTGAGTCGGTCCAGCCGAGGGGACGGAGTCAGTGGGACTCAGTGAGGCTTTGTCAGCTGTGCTTGTGACTCCAGGTAGGGGCCCAGCTGTGGATGGCTACAGCCTGTGACTCTGGGAAGGAAGCATCAAGTTTCAGCCCATCAGGGAATTGCACCCCTGACCTTGGCCTCATTAGCACCATGTTCTTGGCCAACTGTGCTAATTGGTCACACATGGCAAAAAATTTGGAGACATGGAAAAGATGTCAGAGCACAGAAATCTTGATTTTAATGTGTTTGTTTTGATCTGATGAAATAAAAACCTTAGACTCTGGAGTCAGATGGAGCTTGGTCCGGTCTTAGCTGGCTCTCTGGATGGCTGAGTTACCTTGGCTTCCTCTGAACAATGGGATAATGATGCCTACCTGGAGCATGCTCTTAGCTGTCGATAGAAGTTACATAGTTTGTATGGGAACACCTGGACTAGCGTGTGGCACACAGTCAATGAATACTTCTACGGATCAGTTTCAGTCCTTGTAGGGTGGGGGGATGATGCAGGGCCACAGCAGTTTTCCCCCGGCTGGACTTCCCCCGCCTTTCTTCACCCGCTATCAACTCCAGTGACATGACTAAGGTGCAGGGCACTGTTCAATTGCCAAGTGAAGTATCAGTGGTATAAAAATAAATGTTTGGTGAATAGATACACATCACTTAGGTGTTCTCAATTGCCTTAGCCCTTAGTCTGTTGAGCACATTGGGTTGAGGTGAATTCAGTACGCCGCCGCCCCCTGCAAGTCCTCCAGAGAGAGCAGCGCAGGAGCCGGCTGGCTGGGTGTTAAATAAATCCTTGCCTTCTGGCTGTGCGTCCTTGGAGCAAA
Source organism: Micronycteris hirsuta (assembly GCA_004026765.1). NCBI lineage: Eukaryota > Metazoa > Chordata > Mammalia > Chiroptera > Phyllostomidae > Micronycteris > Micronycteris hirsuta. The sequence goes on from PVJI01000547.1 coordinate 131,452, forward strand.
CGTTCACCTCTCAAAGCCAGAGTTTCTCTTCTGTAAAGTGGGGGTCACAGTTGTTGGTACCTCTCAGGTTGCTGTGGGGACTAAAGGGGATAAGAAAAGAGGAAAACTTAGCCTGACATACGCAGAGTGCTCAGATTCATACAACCAACATCAGCATCGGAATGACGACTAAGTGTCTGCGGCCACCGCCCCAGGGAAGGACGCCTGTCTCATTCACGGTCTCTGCACCTTCTCATCAGGGCGGGTGTGTGACTCCCCCGAGCTGCTCTTCTCCCGGAGGCTTTGAGCCCCTCTGAACGTGATTACTCAGAATGTGAAACAGCTCACAACAGGACGGGACCGCCCTGTCTCCCCCCGAATCGGCGGGCCCGACCTCTCCCGAAACCCACGAACCACTGTCCTCATTTCTCCTCTGTTTTCCGTATTCAGTCTCTGCTGACTTTTCCCAGGTGTCACTCACACTGTGTGTTCTCCAGACTAAGCCATTCCCCGCTTAGTTTCCAATTTATTCACCCCACTGCCAGCATTTACGTTTCTTTGTGTTCTCACCGCCATTCTGTTGCAGTCACCTTTGCCCCGCTCTTGCCCAGAGCTTTGCGATTCCCCATCCTCGTCTTCCTCCTCCCCCTCCTGAGCCCTCTCTCCTGCCTTTTGAGGACGTATTTCTCAGCCTCATTGTCTTTTCATCAGTAGCAGTAGCATTTGAAATACTGTGATTACTTTTGACTCTGCCATAAAAAAATCTTGAAACGTCCATATCATTATTGCAGAGCAGTGATTCGTAATCGGGGTAACCTTGCCTACCAAGGGGTGTTTGTAAATCTCTGGAGACTTTTTTGGTGGTCACACCTATAGGGCACTTCTGGCATCTAGTGGGTAGAGGCCAAGGATGCTGCTAAATAAACATCCTTCAATGCACAGAACAGCCCCCACAACAGAATGATCTGGCCCAGCCCTGGCTGGTGTGGCTCAGGGGTTGTGTGCTGGCCTGCAAATCGAGGGGTTGCCGGTTTGATTCCCAGGCTAGGGCATGTGCCTGGATTTTGGGCCAGGTCCCCAGTAAGGGGCACGTGAGAGGCAACCACACATTGATATTTCACTCCCTCTTTCTCCCTCTCTAAAAATAAATACATAAAATCTTAAAAAAAAGAAAAAAGAAAAAGGAATTATCTGGCCCAAATGTCATTTCAATAATGCCAAGGTTGAAAAACTCTGGTATTGATTATGAAGTGTATCTATCTTTAAACATGAAAACAAAACAAAAGATGCAGCAGTCCTAGTGTAGCTAATAATGAAGTAATAATAACGAACATTGTTTGGTCCTGAATGTGGCTGGTACCGTGCCAACAATGTTCCCTGCTCTGTCTCACTCAATCCTTGTAAGTGTCTAGTGAGGTAGGAACTATGATAGCCCTCCCCCTCGAATGGTAACACGGAGGCCCAAAGGGGAAGTCATGTAATCAGGGTCACACAGCTGATGAAGGACCAGGTCACAGTGCAAGCTCTGGCAGCCGACAGAAAGGGCTTCTTTTTTCCGAGTCACTGTGATGAGCACCACCAATGCACTAGGAGTGGTCGTGCTGTGCTCTGCGGAGTGGGGGTGTTGGAGCTGGGTCTGGATTTGGGAGGCCTGTGAATACTCTGGAAATAGGCACAGATTTTTTTCTGAGGGGAGGGGATACAGCTTAAACAATCATGCTCTGTAAAGGGGACCAGTGGCAAGCAATAAGTGGGAAACCTCTGACTGTGTTGTTCTGGACTCACAGAGAAAGTGGGGGGGCTCGGGTTCTGGCTGAGGCTGCTTTCCTGGGAAGGTGTGATTGTTGGTGAACAGGCTCGCACACTGCTCAGCCCGTGGCCCACTGCCGGCTGAGCTTGCTAAGCCACCAGGCAGCCTTGGACTTCCAAGGACTGTTAAACAGAAGGCACAGTGCAACTTTGTTGAAATCTGAAGGAATGGTGAGACCTGAGATGATTATATGCGATTAGAAAATGTATTGGCTTCAGTTACTAACGGACTTCACGCTGTTGACATGTTCAGTGGCTGCATCAGACGCCTGTGTCCTAATACAGGGTGGGCCTGGGTTTCACCGACAGAGTCCTCTGTGGGTCTCATTGTCCCCGAGTCCCCTGACTGTCCACCTGGTCACCTCTCCATGTGAGTCCCTTCGGTCCAGTTACCTCCAGCTTTGCTGGCTTAGGGATTGCATTAACGCTTTCTTAAACTTTCTAATTGACTGTGTCTACTCTCTAGGACATGTTAAATGTCCACCTGATGTCCAGCGACTTTGTGTCCAGTGTCCCCTTAGTTGTAGTGACTTGATGAATCTCTTTTCTTTATTGGCGATCTCGCTGGCTGACACAGTGATGGTGGTGGCTTCCTTTCAACCCTTAGTCCTCCCATTGGCGTTTCTTTCCTGAATGTGTTGGCTGGGACCTTCGGAACCATCATGTACAGTAATGGCAGGGGGCGTGCTTGCTGGGGTGCCAGATGGGATGGCAATTCTTGTACATTTTCAACACGAAGACTGATATCTGCTATGTGTTTACCCTTTTAAAGGACTTTTCTGTTTACTCAGTTTCTCTTATTGAAAAAAACCATCAAGAATTGTTGGAGTTTGTCCATTTTGCATCTACTAAGGGTATCACACGGCTTTCACAGTGCTCTAAGTTGACTTTGTGTTTTCCTGCTTTGACCCATGATGCTCTGTTTTCCCAGTTTAGCTCCCAGAGAACACTCGTGTTTGCAGGACCTTGAGGTGGGGACACTCACTGTCACCACCTATGTGCTCCCCACAGCTACCTTCCACATGCTCTTGGAAGCACGTTGGCTGAAATGTAATAACTACTCAACATATTGCCAACGTGACCTACTTAGACATAAGGTAGGGGAGAACAAATATTTATCATTTTCCATAAATATGTATGTCTCCAGATGTACATATTCACAGGGGGCCTGAACAGAATAGCATTTTGACATGTTCTATGAGGTCTCCAGGGTCATAAATCAACTGAACTCAACCAGCAGTGTCTTCTTCAGCAGTCTATCTTAGTCCTTGGGTCTGCCCGTGACCAAAAAAAAAAAGTACAGAATCATTTTATTTTGTAATAAAGTTAATTTTTCCAATATCGAAGTGCAGGCAGTCTTTGCTTTGCAGGCTTCTGCTATGCACACGTTCTAGTTACCATGTTTGAGTTGCATGATGCCAGTCCCTCAGCAGCATGATTCGAGTTTCAGTTACCTGGTATATTAACTGTGCCCACGAATCATTACATGAATATCAGATGCATCCCCCCACGCCCCCCACCCCGCAATGGCCCATCACGCCCCTTCCTTGGTCTGCGTCCAGTCCCGGCCCAAACAGTAGAGCGTGTGGTTGTGCTGGGCTGCCTCCTCGTCTCCCGGTGGGAAACCCAGGTGACACGTCAGAAAAGTCAGCCATCGAAGCAGAGAGTCGGCCGACAAAGACAGAAGTTCAGCAAAGAAACGAAAAGGGGCCCAGGATGGTGACTCTGTTACTGTTTGAGAGACTCGAGACGTGCTGCCAGAGGGTTGTGACAAGAAGATTGGAGGTGTCCCAGAGGAAGTGACGCTGGCAAAAAAACTTCACATGAAAGGAACTCTGAGATATTTCATGACATTCGAGGTACTGGGATCAAAACGTAGGAAGCCGATCCAGACTGAGATTTAAGGATGACAATTCACTGAGGCACAGAAGAGATGTTCTCTCTGTGTTGGGCGTGATACCATGAGAAAAAGAACATCCGTATTCAGACGCCTAGATAAGTTTTCACGAAGAAATACGCACTTTCATTCTCAGTGTCCCTAACAATTAGAGCATGCTAAATGCATTTTAGTTTTACTGTTTCCTTTCCCTGTGTGTTTATAAGGGACAGTGAGACAGCTTCAGGGTTTGCACAAACATTTTTAAAGGTCATGGGATGATTGGAATTTTTACCACTGGTTATTAATATCACTTTGCACGGTTTCGGCTTGCGCAGTCACTTTTATAGTCCCACATTACTGTGCAAAGTGCGGACCGCGTGTCCAATTTGGAAAATGGACCAAGAGAGATAATTCACACATAATCTGACCCCTCAATGGCACTCGTTAGTCCATAAATGCATTTCTTATCAATAGACATTGATTGGTCTGTACTTACTTGTTTTACATGGTTGTAATTATGCTTCTTAAGGAATTTTATTCCTATTTTTTATGGGCTTCATTTTTAGAACAGTTTTAGGTTCCCAGCAACACTGAGCTGCAGAAGGTACAGAGGTTTCCTGTAAACACCCCCCCACACACACACCTCCAGCCTCCCCGCCGCCCAGTGTCCCACAGCAGAGACACCCACTTGCAACAACTGGCAAACCTACGCATCCCTGCACCCCGAGTCCATGGCTGACATTAGGGTTCACTCCCGGTATTGTGCATTCCATGTGTTTGGACAACCGGATAATGACACGTATCTACTATGAGAGTCTCCTGTGCAGCAGTTTCACTGCCGTGAGAATCCTCGGCACTCTGCCTCTCTGCCACTCTCTTCTGCCTGAGCCCTGGTAACCACTGATCTCTTTATTGTCTCCTTCGTTTTGCTATTTCCCATTTTTTTTCCCCCTCCTTAGGGTCGATCTCAGAATTACAACCACTAGGTTGTAAGTCTCAAAGAGGCAGCCGGTGTATTGAATCCAGCCCGCAGACCAGTTTTGCTTGGCCCGCAAACCCGTTTAAGTGTATTATATGTTTAACGGAGCCAAGAGGACAGTTTCTATTTTCCTTGAAAAATCAGTATGAATTTCTTCTTTGAAGAATCAGGAGGAGGCCGTTAACCCCGGGGTTAATGTTCTCACCTGCTGGCAGGAAGCTGGACCGGGTGGCAGCTGTCTCTTTAGGGGAACAGCTTCTGCATGTCCCCGTGAGCTTTTGAGTTCGGTTTTCCGTGGATGGGACTGGGTGCAGTATGAGAGACTCTGTTTTAGAAGAAAGCTAACATGATTCAGAAAGCAAAGCTGAGAGATGGAGGGACACCCGGTTCTGGTGACATCATGGAGCCCCTTCACCCCGCTGTGTCTGAAGCCACCCTCCGCCCCCAATGTACGGGGGCCACGGGGCAACCTTTCGTCCTCAGCCATTTTCCATTTTTTGCACCCCAAAGAGTTTGACCTGAACCGGTCTGATACAAAGCGAACTGGCCAATGACCAGAGCCTCGCTCGGCTGTCCAGAGAAAGACTCCAACACAGGGCTTCTCCATTCCCCCCACAACAGAGTTGTGTTGGAGTCGCTGTTTACGGCTTCACAGAAATGAGGAAAGGGTGTTTGCAAGTTTGTGAGCATAGGTTAACAAAGTAATTGGAAACTAAGTGCAAAAACATCTTCAATCAAAGAAACATTTTGTAAGCTGAAATATTGTTCGTGTTTACGATAGCGCATGTATATCTTCATACATAAAACTTCACCATCATTAGGAAGTGTCACACAAAATAACAAACACACCTTTTTCATTCTGGTTATAAATATGCGGAATGGAGTTTGTTTTGCGGAAGCATTACCTGCTTCCGACTGATAATATATCAATAAGGTCTCTCACTCCAAGATGTCATCAAAGCCACATTTGTTCATTTCTATTTATTATGAGAAAAAACCAAAATGAAAAAAGTGGATTTGAGTCATATTTCCTGTGAGTTCATCATTCGCTGGCATATAACACTTGTGAATTTTATTCAATTCATTTAAAATGATTTCTAACATGCAGCCAGAAAGTTAAGGGCAGCAAGGAATTCAAAATGATTAGCAGGCATCCAAGATTTCTCAGGAGACAGATTTAGAATCGCAACTAAGGTATGTTTTCCTCAAGGAAGTGAACCTTAGAAAAACCACCTCTAATGAACCAGAATTTTTCCTAATAAATTCGGCTCATTTGTGTTTTGAAATCAGTAGACTCAAATGACCTTCTGAAGATAAGGTGTTTTCTCTTCTTCTGCCTTAAGAATAGGTCAAGAACTGTGGTGCTCATTTCAGATACCCTCAGCATCTAATCTTTTTTCTTGTGTATTTTGCAACTGTGTGCGATAACAAAGGAGTCAGCCTGGGCTAAAATGATGAAAACTGATGTAAACCTTAAGCCAGAATTTGAACAAAACCTTTCGGAGATTGAGATTTCCAGAAGAAGAGTAATTTAAAACACATACACACACATACACCCATGACACCTAAAACTAAGCAAGGTGAAAAAAGACTTGTACCTTCTGGGATATTCCCTAATTGTCCTTGGGACTAGAAACGCTCCAAAAACCATTTTCTTTGTAACAATTCTGCCCTTTCGAGGGTAGCCTTCTAGGAGTCAGCTGTCTTAGAAGGAAACCCTTTGGTCTCTATTTTTAGTGAAAGCAGAGAGAGAGCCACAGGCCTCGGGGTCAGTAGCCGGTCAGTTCCGATGACTCAGTCTGAATGGATCTGACCATCAGCACCGTAACCCAGAGCGTTCACCTGGAGCCAGGTGTTTGTGTGAGCCTTTGTCCTAGATACTTGGACCAGCCCCTCCCATTCCATTCCCCTCCACCCCCCCAGGAGATCAGAAAGCTCCACAGTGAACAAGGTTCTGGGGGCCAGTTTCACTCTATTCATCAGTTGCCCTCGAGGGAGACCTGGGAGGTGGGAGTGGGCCAGATGCCTCCCGTGACTGCGGGGGTTGGCCAGCGAGCGCTCACAGGGCGAGTCCGTCTCAGCCCGGTTCCCTGTGTCGGCGTCTGCTTGCCCAGGTGGTGGGGGTGGTGGCAGAGGGGGCGATACTAACAGAAACAGACCACTGGTTCCCCTTTCAGTCCATCCAGTGATTTGACAGGCAGCTTTGACATCTTCTTCTTCTGCTGCTACAGCTCTTCACCCTCCTGGCATCTGTGTACTCTCCCTGTGCCCACAGAGAGGCCAACACATTCTGGTTTGCCCAGGACTGCCCCAGTTTTAACTTGGGAAGTCCTGCATCTGGAGAAACTCCTTAGGCTCTGGAAAACCAGAATGGTCAGTCACCTTAAGATCCACTGTCTCCTGGCGGGGTGGTCTCTCTACCCCAACCCTCGCCTGTGGGCTGAGCGTAGACCTTGCAGATAGGATGTGTGCAAAATTCACTCGAGAGGAAGCCCCTTTGCTTTTCTGCCTATGCCAGGAAAACGCCCAGGCTCTCCTGGTGGAGAACATTCAGCCTAGATTCACCAGCCAACGGCAAGACGGGGAGTGGACCTCGTACAGCCAGGAGACCTGCCCAGCCAGGCCACCCCCAAATCTCCAGTCTGCAGCCCGTGGTTTAAATAAATGCTCATTGTTATAAACTGCTGTGTGTGTGTGTGTTCCAACATTATCACACATGAGATAACTGGCGCACACTTAGTGCCCAAATTAACTCATTTGGTGCTTGAAATATCCATAGTGATTTCTACTTCCTGCATGGGGTCCTGACCGACTCAGAACTTTACCCACATTTGCTCCTGTTTTAAACATTTTCTTATTGAATGCATTGGGGTGACATTGGTTAATAAAATTATGTAGGTGTCAGGTGTACAAGCCTATACTCCATCATCTGCACTTTGTACTGCGTGTTCACCACCCCAAGTCGGGGCTCCTCCAGCACCCTGCAGCTTCCTGCGACCACAACAGCCCAGTGGCAGGTGTGACTGCTGTTCCCGTCTTGCAGGCGAGGCTCATGGATGGTAAGTCGTCTGCATCCCTACAACCGGGAGATGTCACAGAGCTGAAAGCAAGCGAGTCTGCTTCCTGCAAACCCACATTCCTGACCATCAGACCCCACTGACAAGCAAACTAAGTCATGTCTGGGGAGAGGAAATATCAGCCCATTTCCGCTGGAAAAGAGTCTAGAAGAAGACAGGTTTACAGGTCTCTGCTGGTCGCGAGCTCTGAAGGGCATGTGGGTTTCAAGCAGAGACTCTGAAGTGCTGAGGATGCTTGCATATTCCAGAGCTGAATTCCTTGAGGGTTGTGTAACCTCTTCATCTAATACGATTGGATTTGGCTCTGTCTTCAGATTTTCTCATTTCTTCCATGACAGCATATGAAATGACAATCTCAAATAAGGGCCCTGCTTAGCAAAAGGAACACACCTCACTCAGGCCCTTCTTTGATTTGTAACCAATTCTCATTGAACATGTGGTCCCAACCAACGGGAGATCACTGACTAGCTGCAACAATGAACTTGTTAGTTAACAGAATTAACAGTGTGTTGTTTCACTGCAATGGCAGTAATAAAACAGGAGACTTGAAGCCAATATAGTCACAACTGAATCGTAATGGATGAGATATTTACAGCAAAGCTGTTAAAACATTGAATAAAATATGGGGAGAGCAAAAGCAGATGTGTTTTATTCTTCTGAGTTGAAGCTTGTAAGGTAAAAAGATAGTTTGAGTAACAATCACAGGTTCTGATTCACAATGCATTAATAAATATTCATATGGTACCAGCCACGGAAACTTTCCAGATACAGAAATAAAGCGAGAAAGCCTGTTCTTGCCTTACATTTTGCTAAGTTTAGATTTCCAGACGCACATGTCAATATCTCCATTAGCTTCTTGTAAAAGTTCTCTTTTATTTTCTACAGCATTCCAAGTCTTGCTGATGAAACACTCATCTTTTTATTTCTTTTTTTTCTAGTGTCACAGTATTTTCCCCACTCAAACCAGAAGAAAGTACAAAGAAATGAGTTTATTAATAAAGAAGGGACCTGTAACTTAAGTAGAAGGCAGAGGTGGGAGGAAGAAAATGAGTGTTTTTCTTTTGAATTATGCACAGGTAAATGAGATTTCTATCCCTCTGGAAACCCACAGTCCCGAGTGTGTTCCAGCGATGGGATGCTTGATTTCCCAAGATCAGGCACGACACATTTATATGCTTTTCTCCCCCTTCTTCTGCTATTATCTTGTCTTTGTTTTCAAAGGGCCAGGGCGGGGTTGAGAGCCCGGGGGAAGGGCACTGTCCCTGGGTCTGAAAAAATGTGGGAAGCAGAACTGAGGGCCATGAGTGTATCCGGATGCTGCGTCCAGATTGTTTTCTGCATTTCAGCTGTTGGGAGAAGGGAGGGAGAGGCTTGGCACAGGCGGTTTTATGGAGGGAGGAAGGCAGAAAGGGAGACCACAGTGCCTTGCAGGGTCCCGGCCACCTCGGACCGGGGTGACCGCCGCCCTCCCCGTGTGAGTGCGGCGGCTGGGTCTCCAGGGCTCCTTGATGGATGACCAAGTCCGCTGCAGTTGGTAGCACAACGGGACTTGTTGAGGTTGCTATGACATCCTTTGTTCCCCCTTCCCTGTGTTTATTGGCGTGAGTATGTACCTTGGCTTGTATGTAGAACCACAGGGCTTTGTGCTGCGTTTTCCTTTTCCTCTGTTTTATTGACAAGCCCATGTCCTTACTGTCTCCCCGCACGTCACTGCGCCGTCCCCTAGATTGGCACGGAATCTCTCACGCGGGCTCCTTTCTTCGCTTCCCCTCCGATGATCTCTGTTGGCTCCAACTGAGGTTTTGTTGTCCTTCCCACCCCCACCCCTGCCTGGCCCTCTTAATTTTTTTTCCTTTTAACTAATGTCCTGCCCACAGACGTACACTGTGTTTTTCATTTCCTTGCTCTGCTGTGTCTTCTCCGAAAATTTGCATGTGATGTTCTGGGCAGTTGTCTGTGCTCTGGAGGTGTTCAAAGCGAAAACTTCCAAGCTGGGGCTCAATGGGGAAGCCTCTTCTTACCAACAGCACCCCCTGCCCCCACCAAGAGAGCTCCCTTGTGCCCAAATCCTGGAGCAGGCAGGTCTCTCAGGGGTCCAGCGGCCCAGGCCACCTCCATTGGGGGGGCGGGGTCCTGAATGTGTGTTAGATCATGAAAACCTACTAAAGGAAGGTTATAGAAACGGTGATACATTGTAAACATGTATGCTTAACACATTAACCCTTCTTGCACAAATCTAAGGCCACGCAATTGTACTTCTGTGCAGGAAGATTAGCAGATGCGTAAGCACCATTCAGTATACGCTACAAACAAGACTCCCTAAGCAAGCCCAACCACAGAGGCTGGTCTCTCAGCAGGAGATACTTGAACACAGGTAGCAATCCATTTATTGGCTAAACCAGGGGTGTCAAACTCACTTTCACCAGGGCCACATCAGCCTCGCTGTTGCCTTCAAAGGGCCGAATGTAACTTTAGGACTGTATAAAATGTAACTACTCCTTAACTGTTAAGTGCGCCGGTAGAAACGAGGTGCCAGCCCTCGGGCCTTGTGTTTGCCCCCTGTGGGCTAAATCCTGGGGGAGTTGGTTGGTCCCTGAGCATGCTTCAATTCTCCTGTGCTCTCTGCACAATTCACGAGATATTTATCTCAATGCGGGGAAGGAGAAGTTTTAGAAAGCAGGTCCCCACCTCCCACCCGGTAACTTTGTCGAGGAATGAATTATGACTGTGTTACCATCTTCTTTGGAAGACTATTTGGAATGTGTTTCTTGCCTCTTTTCCCTTCAGATTTTCTTCTCTGTGAAATTGGACAGCCTAAATGTTAACTTTACTGGAGCTGAACACACTGTAGCACTTAACCCAGGTGAAAAATGACTGCTTGCCAATGACTTTTACATCTATATTAAGACCATGCTGGTGGCATAGCTCGGTTCAATATAATGTGTTCAAATGCAGAGAATGTGGCGGGCCCAGGCCATGATATGCTTCCCTTGAAAATGCAAAGGTTGGGAAAAGTGAGCCAGGTGTGGCTACTCAGAAATTTGTGCAAATAAGACAAAATATGCTCACTGCTTTTTAGGCACTGGTCTGTACTTGACTCTCTATTGCGATTCTTTGTTCATTGGCTGATAAAGAGTTTTCAGCTGTAGGTAGGGGCTTGTCTTTTCCTGGGTAATTGGTAAATGAATAGAGCAAGACTCTAATAAGTAAACGATGCAGCTGATAAATTGCATGAGTACATGATTCAATATTGTTGGCATAAACTGGGTTACAATTTTATCCCAGTTCAAATCTTTAGCATACTACGCTCCCAGGACCTCATTCTTAAGTGAAGGCTCTGTCTTTATGAATGAAATTGATTTACAGAAAATGAAGCACTTGGCTGAGTTTGTGGCTCGTTCCAGATTGCACAGTGAGTCCAAACGAAGGCTGGGTAATAAGTTCTAATCCCATGGTCCAGCAATTGGGCCATTGTCTGTTAGCTTCCTTTGGAATTAATTTCTCATTACAAATACATGCGTTCTGCACCACAGGCTGAGTGTACCGACACTGAGCACATTTCCTGACAAATATTTTATATATACATTCAAATAAGCTTTTGCATCTTCTCCAAAACAATGCAAGGGGCATTCGCAGCAGCTGGAGGAAGGGGAGGGTCCTTTTGGCATGCAGAGGAGATGCAGAAATTCTGCTAGATTGAGCTTTCCTGGCCAACCTTGTCTGTCTAGCCTGGTTCACACACACACACACATCTACTACTCAAAACTGGGCCCACGGCTCTGACAATGAACCTGACAACCTGGCCAATCAGATCCAAGTCTACCACGTTGCCAGGGTAACTAATACACAGTCACAAAACCAGAATGATCACAGTGGGGGAAAACATACAAAATGCAGTATTTTCATGTTTAGAGAAAAAGAGAGAGAGAGAAATAAAAACCTAGGTCGACCGTCGGTAGCAGAAACTGGTCGGTACCTGTTTCTCCCTTTGGTGTTCTTCATGGATCCGGGACACGATTTTCCACCGGTGCGCAGCACGAGTGTTTCAACACGCACTACCTGACTATTTAGTCGGGGGCTCTGACCTCTTTTTCCCTAGCCTGTCAAATTAAAAAATGACAACAGCCAACACACCAATAGCCATCTGGTGTGAATAAATCAAAATTATAGCTCCTTTTAGTCCGATTGGCAATAAAATATGTTTTTTTAGGGTGCCGCAGAATTTTAGTAATTAGTTTGTGTGTGCCATGTGATAAAAAAGGTTGAAAATCGCCGCTTTAGGACAATGTGTGAAATGTGTGTGTTCACATGCGTGTTTATATCCACACTCATTGCAAAGAAATGCATCCTTTCTGGAGCATCACCAGTGAATGTGGTTTGAAAGAAGGATTGCAGAGTACGGTTGGAGGAGGAAAGACCCAAACACACAGGGAAAACCGGGCGTCTGATGCGTCTTCTGAGCAACCCCTGGTTCCTCAGGGCGCTCTGGGCACGTGTAGCTCAGTCGATGGCTGCTCCTTCCAGCCTGTGTTTGTCGCCACCAAGGTAGGAAAGGCCATTGCGGCTTCTAACAGAAATCACCGCCTCCAGGCTAGCCGGTCCTCGCGCTCTGGCAGGTGCTCCCGTGTCACAGATGCTCGAGTGATTCTGCTAAACCCAAGTCAGATCCTGTCCTTCCTTTGTGTCCTGTCCCTCCCTGCCTTCCAGTCCCTTGCCTGGTGGCAGGCAGCGTTCTCACTGTGGTCTGGCCAACAAGGTCCCGTGTAAGCCATGTTTTCCCAACTCTGGCCACCTTTCCTCCTCTGTCCCCCGCAGTCCTCCTTGCTCTCCGTTTCTGTCCCCGAACAAGCCAAGCACATTCCCACCTGTATCCATTTCCTAGGGTCGCCCTAACTAAGGACCTTAACGTGGGCAAGTAAAACCAACAGCTGTCTGTTTTCTCATTGTTCTGGAGGCTGGGGATCGAATCTGAACTTGATGGCATTTTCGAAGACTTGATTTCTGAATGAGGTCATACTGACAAGTCTGGGGCTTAGGACTGCAGCATATCTTTTTGGGGGGATGCGATTCACTCCACGGCACCCTCTCACAACTTCTACCTTGAATCCTCTTCTCTTAGCTCTTTCTGTGGCTGGCCCCTCCCCATCACTCAGGGTCAGCTCAGAAGTCACTTTCTTGGGAGCCTTCCTGGACCACCCACGCTGAACTACCCACCCCCCTGACTCCCTGCCCTCACTGGACTTTATTTCTCTCATAAATCTTATCACCTCCTGAGGGGCTGTCTTCTTCCCTCTCTCCATAAACTCCTGGGAGAAGCTGCCATGCAAGCCTTGCTCCCTGCTCTATTCCCAGAGGTAGGCCAGCATTTGAAACAAAATAGGTGCTCCATAACTACTTGTTGAATAAAGCACCCCAATCAGAAAATTGGGGAAATATGGGAAGTTGTAGATGAGAAAGCTGAGGCCTGATGTAGCATCCCTCCCATTGATGACAATTATTTGACTGGCCTCCTAACAAGGGTTTATTGGACATCTGTTATGTGCCAAGCTCTGTTCTAAGTGACAGCAGCAACTGTCACTTAGATAGACGGAAATCCTGTCCTTGTAGGACTTGCATCTGGGTGAGAGAAGGACCCACCGCAGGTATGCCCGGCAGATACAGTGTGCCACATGCTTCCTGTCCGGCCGGCACAGTGCAGGGTGTGAGATGTGCATCCCGCAACGAAACTTAGGAAGCAAGGACTGTTAGCCATTTTCCTTTTTTCCTGGTGAGGAAACAATTTCAGGGTGGTTAAATAAATCACCCCATTTACCTCGCTGGTGAGTGGGAGAACAGAAACTCTGAGCAGCGAGATTCCACCCTCTCCCCCTTAAGGGCTCCATTTTGCAACTCTCGGAAAAAAAAAAAAATCTCCATAAATGCTGACTGAGCGTTCGCGAGGTGGATCCTGAAGTCAGCTGCCTGATGAGGACATGAAGCACAGAGAAGTTGAAGCACTTGCGCACAGTCACACAGCACGCGGGAGAAGGGAGGTGGCGGGGGTTTGGCTCGCGGTTCATCAGCGCTGCCTGTAACGTCTTTGCCAGACCTGTCCATGTGTAGGCAGAGGGGCCGAGGTGTTCTTCCTAACTGGGCTCACGTGCCAGGGCCTCACATTTCCTTTTGGGTACTCATACTTCCTTCACCCCCACCCATGAGGTTTGGAGAGCTCTGACTCCTCCCCCCGGTGCCAGGTGGGAGTACTGAGCCAGGTGTGGCCAATGAGAGTTAAGCCAGGCCCTTGAGTGGACTCTACTGGGAATAAGGAGCCATCCTTTCACTAGGCCCACACCACCCAGAGGAGGTAAGCTCGGTGCTTTGGTACTACCAAGGGAGAGAGGCAGCTGGAGAATAAAGCCACCATCAAGGGAAGCAGAGATGAGAAATGGAGAGTTCTGATTCAGTCTCGGGATTGCTGGATCTAGTCCTTCCTGAAGGTAGGCTTATCCTTAAACTTCCTTGGTATGTGAGACAATAAAAGCTCCTTTTTGCTTCAATCACATTAAATTAGGGTTTTTTTTTGACACTTGTTGCCAAAAGTCTTCCAAATACAACCTCTTCAGACAAATTTCCCTTGTGCTCCAGAAGAATCTCTCAGGAACTGGTTTGGCTCGTGACAGTATTTCAAACTAAGGTGTGAATGACTAAAAGTGTTGACTCAATAATTCGGGTGGTTTGAAGATTAGATTACTATTTGAAAGCAGCTGGAGGGTGGCTGACTAAAAAAAATATTCTGTGCCTTTATCTATTGTGCATTTTCTTTCTTTCTTTCTTTCTTTCTTTCTTTCTTTCTTTCTTTCTTTCTTTCTTTCTTTCAAGTATTGGAAACTATGCACTTGGCCAGTTACAAATACATTTCTAGTTTATGGAGTATCACAGAAAATATTTCATGTGAAACAAAGTTCTGATCATTGCTGCTGTAGTTAAGAGCGGATAATACAATCTGTGGCTCCGAATTACTGAGCACACACGGTTGTGAGAAACCTCAAGAAGCTGTAGGCTACAGGGACCAAGAACTGCACTGTTTCTGTCCCCTGCCTCGGGTTGTCGAATTCCCCTCTTCTCTCAGGGGTCCTGTAACACCTCCTGCAACTGCACAGACTGAGGGAGATGAGTGTCAAAGCTTCTTATTAAAATACAAAGCTCAATTCCTTTCTTATTTTTAGTATGAAACTAAGTATCAATAGAAGGTCTAAAGTATTTTTTTTCCTGTCTATTTTCTATGTTGGAAGCTGCTGCTGTGGACAAAATCAGAAACCATTTCCTGGCCCCTCCGCAGTTAAAGGGGGGATGCCTTCTAGAAAGGACACCGTTCCCAGTAACTACACAGAGCCCACACCTTGTCCCCTGGAGTGGTCTCCTCTGAGTAATGAAGCAAAAGGAGGCACAATAAGTTGTATGTTGTAGGAAGAAGCCAGACGTACATTGTTGTTTAAATCTGAGCGAATGCAAATGAGAAGCTTGCGATAACTCACATCGATGGTCGGAGTGGGGGTTGGTTGTTTGGGCGGAGTCTGTGGCCCCCGGGAACCCTACAGTTGTTTTTGTCCGTGTATTAGAATAGCCCAGGCTCTCGCCTGTGGGAGCCTTTGTGCTCTGTTGTCTGAGGAATGTACAAAGAGGGATAGGCTGCCTTGTGAGCGGGGCTGGAATGTGAGCTGTGCCTGTTCCTTCCTTGCCAGGGGCCACTTGCTTTTGTTCCTGAGTGGATGCCTCCTTGCCCAGGCTTATTGCTCCCAGAGTTCATGTTTAAACACAAGCCACGGAGATTTTTCTCAGCTGTGCGGCACACTTGGTCCAGGCCTCTCCCGACTCTGGTTAAATAATTCAAATATGAACAGCAGTAAAGATATTAACAGCCGTGCTAATATCAATTCTAATAGCTGAGAGTTACTCAGCGCCCACTCCTTGGCAGAGACCGTGCTAGGTAGTCACATGGATTTAACCCTGTGAGGCGCAGATGATCTGTTTTCTACCCCCAGAGAAAGTGACGTCTCTGGGGCTCAGAGACGTTACATGACTGAACGACAGAAGCTGGGCGCAGGGTGAAGCGTGCAGGTCACGTCCAGAGTTGAAGGTTAATGGCTTCTGTGTGTATGTTGGAAGAAGGTCATGGGGGCAAGCTCCAGCTTTGTGATCATCCCACGTGGATGCCAGAGGTGTGGGTGGGCTTCTAAGATGACCCTCAGGGACCCTTGTCCTTGTGCCCCCCCCTCCCCTTGGGTGTGGGAGGGCTCTGTGACTCTGATGTAATGTTATTCCTATGGAAGAAAGGGTTTGGTGGGTGTACGTTAAGATGTGTAATCCAGTGGCCTTAAAGTAGGGAAATTATGCCAGGTGGGCCTGACCTAATCAGGGGAATACCTGAAGGAGCTCGGACCCTTCCTGCAGGAGGTTTGGAGAATGAGATTTGACGTGAAGAAGAGTCTCCATGGCTGGCTGTGAAGGTGGGAGGGGCCCCCTGGTAAGGAGTGTGTGTGTCGGGTTGGGGGGGGAGTGGCCCCTGCCAACAGGCAGCAAGAAAATGGGGACTTCGGTCCTACAGACTTAAGGGACTGGATTATGTCAGCAGTCTGAATGAGTAGGAAATGGGTCCTTCCCCAGAGCCTCCAGATGGGAGCACTGCTCAGCCAGTCCCTGGAGTTCAGCCCCGTGAGACCATGAGCAAAGGACGCAGCCGTGCTGGGCTGGGACTCCTGGCCCACAAAACCAAAAGTGATAAATGGATGGTCATGTGAGTAGCTCAGATGATGGTAATAGGCCTCACAGCAATAAAAAACGAATACCCCACATGCATCTCTCCTGTACTTTACAGAAGTGCCAAAGGCGTTTCTTTTGATTTTTAAAAAAATCCTCTCCTTTGCATTGTACTTTGCATACAGCAGGTGCTGCAGACGTGGGCTGGAGAGACTGCGTATCTGGTTAGCGGGCAGGCTCCGGAGCCAGGCTGCCTGGGTTTAAAGCTGGCACCATCTTACTGGCTCTGGGACCTTGGACAGATTACCTCACTGCCATGTGTGAAACGAGACGGATGCTAGCTGGCGAGGCGGGGCCGTGGGTGGGCTGTGGGTGGGCTGTGGGTGGGCTGTGGGTGGGAAAGCTCTGCCTGTGAAGCCTGTGGTGCCGGTGCATGGTGAGGACTCAACCACCCGTCAGTTATTACCGTGCGTCGTGAATTAGCACAGAGATGCATTTTAACTGCTTTGGAGAGAAACCTGATAAAATATCCCCAACCTGTCTCTACTTCCGTAAGGTGAGTTTATTGAACTCTTTGTCAAGTTTCCCGGGCCACTTGGTATTAAATTATGGAGACGTCTGTACTACGGTGATGGCGTCAGGCACCATGGAGAATGGGGCCTCTACCCTACATGGTCTCATTCCAAGTGATTTTTATTTTAATTCCGTGGGGGACAGAATTTGTCCTCTTGGCATGAGCCCTGTAGAAGGTCCTGTCCCCCTATGGGAATGACTTGGCGTCTGCTGTAAGAACGGTTTCTCGTTACCGGTTACCAGGTGTTCCATCTGAGCGTGGCCGTGTGCTAGCAGTCATTTCTGGTCTCCCCCGTGCAGTGGGCTGTGAAAAGCACAATTACCCATCAAACATGCCAGACATCTTCTGTCGGCCCCGAGATCCATGCCCCCTCCCCGCTCCTCACCCTGAGGGGCAGCACCTGCCAGCTCCCTTGCCCATCAGGTCCCCGTGGGGTGAGCTGGCCAGAAGCAAGAGGGGAGAGCGTGAGGCTAGGACGTTGGTTTCCTGTGGGGTTGCCTTGGCGATTGTTTCCTCCAGCTCAAGGCAGCCTCTTCCCCGTGGCCTTTCCTTCTTCCTGATTCTGGAAGTTCCTCCTCCCCCTGTACCACCAGGCCTGCGGGTGGTAGCAGCTCCCTTGACATTCCCGGCGCCCTGCCCCTCTGTGAAAGGTGCCTTCACCAAGCTGACCGTGGACTTTCCTAATCGGGCAGTGCCGTCGGATTTCTGATAGGCCCTTGACTGAGACACCGAGATTGTTAGAGTTTTTACGCCAAGTTACATAAATGTCCACAGGTTCTGCTTGTAGCTCTCTCACTAGTAGAGTGGTTGCGTTTGGAAGCATCTATCTGGGCTGTTCTGAGGACCCTTTCTTTTGCTTTTTGCTGGTTTGGGGTTACATTCTAGAGAAGGGAAGTTGCTGGAGAAGTGCCCGCTGCATGAATGAGGCGTTTCAGAATGTTCCGCTGTCAGGGCTTCCCACTCAACTCCACCTTAGTTTGAAGCAAGCTCAGGTCTGAGTCCATCGAAATAAGAGCTGGTGTGATGAAGGACCAAACCCTCCAATAAGACAGTTTTTAAAGGTTGTTTGTACGTGTCTCCAGCAAAACAGAATCGTCCCTCAAATTTCATTTTCTCCGGATTATTTTGGGGACCTCTGGAAATGGAGAGCGCATCTGGCTCTGCCATGGCGCACTTCCGTTTTGCATATTGGCATGCATTTGAACGAGATAAAGGTCAGTGTTGGGGATAGCCCTGCTTGTTGGCGTGACAGTCGACATTTACCTGGACCTTCTCAATACACTGCAGTTTAAAATAATTT
This sequence comes from Micronycteris hirsuta, assembly GCA_004026765.1. Taxonomy (NCBI): domain Eukaryota; kingdom Metazoa; phylum Chordata; class Mammalia; order Chiroptera; family Phyllostomidae; genus Micronycteris; species Micronycteris hirsuta. Next base: position 149,785 of record PVJI01000547.1, read on the forward strand.
GGGAAAATAATTGTCACGATTGATTTTTATTTTCTTTCTGAACCCAGAGTTCATCCTCATGGCTCCGGGGCTAGGCACCTTTCAGAAGCTTAAATTTCCTTTTGATGGGAATTTATTTCTTAAGTTCGGGGTAGATGACAAACTTTGATTAAAATCACAGGCTTTTTATGATCTGTTGGCAAAAGCCGGTGAACCCAATTGCTGTTGACATAGTTTTTGACCAAGGTCTTTCATTGCGTGATACTAGAAGGGCAGAAAATGAAGGGCTGGGAGTTTCTGAGCATAGCCTTCATTTTTATGAGTCACATGTCTTCCGAGCGTGTTGGGGGGGCCCCTGAGGGAAAGGTGGGCATTTAAACATCGTCACCACAGTTGTAACGGTCACATAGCTTGACCTGCCACTTCTTTGTCCCCCAACAGCATGATCAAACTTTTACAAAACAGAGGAAAAAAACAGTTTACAGGTTAGAGTTGCTTCCTGCTTTCAGTGATGAGAAAAGAGGGATGAGCTTGCAGAGTGTGAGTGACACTCAGATCGAAAGAAGGGAAGAGACGCCCGCAGAGGTCCCTGAGCATCACAGAAAAATGAAACCCTGGCTCAGGCTGAGGAACATTTATTGATGGCCTACTGTGCTCCACGTGCTGGGTCTGCCTGGTGTTGTTTCTCACGGAATCGAACAGGATGGAATCCATGTTTTGTATCACAATAAAAAAACTTAAGCCATAATTTCGGAAAGCAATAATAAGGTGAAGTGAGCAAATAGGGTGATATGATAAAGAGCGATCGAGGTGGGGTGAAGGATTTTGGGGGTGGATGACCTTTGAACCGAAGCCCGGATGGTCAGGAGGAACCATCTGCGGGAAGGGCGGGGCCAGCTCAGGTGGGTGTTTCGGGCAAAGGTGTCGAGGTGAGTGAACGCTTTGTGAATTACAGGGCCAGGGTGATTGGAGCATCCGGAGAAATGGGGAAAGGTGAAGTCGGATGGAGCCAGACCAAGAGAAGGAAGTTAACCTTTATTCTAGCTTCTGAGGGAAGCCGCTGGGGGCTTCTGAGGGGAAGTCATCTCCAGTGCGCATTTTAAAGAGACGTCTCTGGCTATTGCTATCTTAAGCACCTGAAAAGCTGGCCCACCAGATGGCATGGTCCAATTCTGTCACGCCAGCCCTCGCGGTCCCTCCTGGGGCCTTCAAAATTGCATTACAGCTGACTACTAATGTTCGCGTGAATTATGATCCAGGACACCAGGGCTAGGTGGCCTTTTTCTGTGCGTGTGGTTTCTACATCAGAAACAGCTTTCTACAAGGCTGATAAATATAAGTGCTTGGGAGTATTTTATGGATCAATGAAATATTAATGGACCTGGAGGTGCTTTAAGTTTATTTATAAAGGTAGGTCATCTATAGGTCAAATACCATTATAGCAAATGCAATTGTAATGAATATCTTTGATAAATATGGTTTTTAAGCCCCAACCCATGTCCTACTTATTTCAAACAATATATGCTCTGGACCCACCGTTTCTTACATGCAATTTTGAAAAATAAAGCCACCTGAGCACCAGAGTTAGCTTCTTTTAAATTGTTAAAACAGTGCACTTAATGGCCAAAACTGAATTAAGGTGGTGTGAATCTCCATCGGATATGGATGTAGATATATCCTGGTGGGTGGGGACGTTCAGGTTTTACTGCTGCAGTGTCGGGGTTGGTCACGGGGACGCCCATCCCCCTGTGGGAGTGTTACTTATATTTGCACCGAATTACTTGGTCCAAATAATGCTTGACTTCCAAACTGTATTGTGCCTAACGAGCTCCAGATGGAGGGTAATGGGCCTTCAGAGCCCCACATGACCACTTGTATTCAGAATGCATAAGAAAAGCATTTGATTGTAATTATTAATGTTAGGAAGTCGGGGCAACATTTAAGAGATGACAGAGAAATCTCACAAATACTAACAATGCTTACATTTGCCCATCCCACTCATTTTGCGAAACCTCTATATCCCAAACGTCGATTTCACTTGTGGATGGGAACAGCGAATTGTACCCTCCTGTGAGCTCTGTGAGGCCAGGGACTAGGACGAGTGTCTTGATCACTGTCCCCTCGATGTAGAACTGAGTCTGAGAAATAGATGCTCAATAAATATTTGCAGAATGCAATTAGCGTGTCAGTTGGGACTCCCGGAGGTCAAATTTTGGTGGCTCACCCAGGTTCATGGGTGGGTGAACTAGGACTCAGGTCTCTGACACCTTCTCCAGTGTTTTCCCCTCGGTGCAAGTGCTCCCCGTTCCCGTAGTTCTGCCTCCCGGGTTTCAGGTGCCCTCCGTCCACCATGGTCGGGAAATAGGAAAGGGGGAATTCCAGAAGAAGACATTTTCATAAGTTCCAAATTGCACGCTGTTCTGAGTGGGGTGACGACACCCTGTGCGTCCTGCCCCGTCCAGGCGGGGAGTGAGTCACCCTTCGTCCAGCGTCCACACACTGTCCACACTCCCGTTGATCACTCAGCAGCCATCTTGTTATCAGATTGACGTCACGATGTCACACTGCTTATGTTCAAGTCACCCTTATTTCACTGAATCATTGCCCCAAAGGCAAGACTAGGGACGCTGGCAACTTGGATGTGCCAGAGAGAAGCCATAGAGTGCTTCCTTTCAGTGAAAAGCTAAGAGTTCTTTACTTAATAAGACACTTTATCATCTTACATTATTGCAAGAAGAATAAGGGTGACTGTAGTACAATAAGATATTTTGAGAGAGACCACATTAACATAACTTTTATTAGAGTATATTATTATCACCGTTTTATTTTATTATTATCATCGCTAATCTCTTACTGCGCCCAATTTATAAATTAAACCTTATGCTAGGTATGCATGTATAGGAAAAAAACAGTACAGGTAGGGTTTGGTCCTATCCCTGGTTTCATTCATTCCCTGGGCATCTTGGCACGTATTTCCTGTGGATAAGCGGGGACTACTTTGCCATTACTAGCTTGCTAAAATGAAAGCAAATTGAAGCCTCTTCTGAGATCATCAGAATGTTAGAACATAAAGGAGGAAGAAGAATGCGAGGGGTTTGCCCGGCTGGTGTAGCTCAGTGGATTGAGCGCGGGCTGGGAACCAGAGGGTCCCGGTTTGATTCCCAGTCGGGGCACATGCCTGGGTTGCGGGCCAGGTCCCCAGTGAGGGCCATGTGAGAGGCAACCATACATTGTTCTTTCTCCCTCCCTTCTCCTCTCTCTGAAAATAAATAAAATAAAATCTTTAAAAAAAAAAAGAATGCGAGGGGTCTTTGTTTCCGTCGGACAAAGCCGACCAGTCTATGTAAATAGCCAATGTCCTTGTTTCTAGATCAAGGAAAACTGATGGATTCTAATCCAAGAACATCATTGTCAGTGAGACCTTTGAAAAGCAAAATATTTGCTTTGAAAAATAAAACCTATTACATTCACGGCATTATAATTTCCTGCAGTGAGACCGTGGTACCAGTGATTAAATTTCTTGGTGCATCCGCAGTCCTTGTTGCCAGCGATGTTTGTATTACCAACAGGTTCTAAGAATATCAGTTCTCCATAGCTTAAGTGCTGCTCTGGTCGCCTTGTGAAACAATTTGCATACATCTAAGGATTTGTCCTTAATTTTGCCTCTTTTCCTTATTCCCTGTATCCGACTTAGAAGCCAGTTCTGTGGACAACACCTCCAAATAGACTGTGTATGTTCACTTCTCTGCTGGCCTGGTGCCCATCGGGACAACTCCAGCAGCTTCTGAGCTGGTCTATGTGCTTTCTATTCTGGACATGTCAGGCAAACCTCTCTCCTAAAATCTGGAAACCGTCTCAGGTTGTGTTCCCCAACAGCCGACCCTGAGGTGAGGATGTGTGGGAAAGTAACTTATTACCAGGAAAGACCAGAAACGGAGTAGGGAAATGAGACCAGGAAGGGAACGAGGCAGAGAAAGTGTGCTATCTCAATGGGTCCCGGGCAAGGGACCCGGGATTATCTTGCAGGAGAGCTTCGAAGTGCAGACCACATCTCAGACAGCGCCCCCGTCAGGAGCAAGCGAGCTGGTGCATCGATATGCCTTGTACCTACAGGCATTTGTAAGGACTGCGGCCAGGGGTCACACATGCCCAGACAACTCAGCTCTGAGTATACAGGAAGAATCATGTTCTCACAAATAACAGAGATGGTTACTTTCATTCTATAGCCAAGGAAACTGAGGCACAGGCTGGTCCAATAAATTGCCCAAGACCACACAGTCAGGAGACAGAATGTAACCCTGGAAGTCTGTCTCAGAGTCTGTCTTCTGACCCATAGCTTCAGACGACGCTCTGCTCTCTCACGCACGGGAAGGGTAGGCGACGGCGGAAGTGCCCGAGGAAGTCTACAGAATCACTGGCTTGTACTTTCCCAGAGCGTTGAGGTCGTGCAAGTCAAGGAAAGGCTAGGGGGCCATTCCAGACTCAAGAGGTTAGAGATATGAGAGCTGAACGCATCTGGTGATTCTGAATGTGATACTTTAACGACAAAAGACATTCTTAGACAGGAGGAGAAACAAGCATGGATCTGAGGGAGAGGTGGTAGGCGTATTTCCTGTCGGTTTCCTGATTTTGATGGTTGATTGTGGTTATGTAAAAGAACGTCCTTGTCTGTAGGAATACACAGGAATGTGCTTGCAGCACCCTCTTCTATTTCAGGGGTTAAATTTTCTGCAATTTTGAAGTGGCCCCAAGATAAACAAAAAAAAATCTTCAAGCAATACTTACTGAATAATTATCTTAAGTATGATTCTCAGCTCTGAGTTGCAAAATAGATATTTAGTAAGACTATAGTCTTAAAAGCCAGACTTTTACAGGAAAACACTGTTATTCTGGTACTTCCCAAACTGGCCTTTTATATCTCAGGAACCAATCTTGGTGGGTAGACCACAGTGGGAAATGCAGAGTGGGAAAGGCGAGGTCATGAATTCATAGACATTTCTCATCACACAGAGCTGGAAAAGTCCTTGGGAGCCAGAAGGAGGAGCCCAGAAATGTGGCCAGGATGGGGGAGAGCAGTAATTCCGACACGTTGTGATTCTAGGTTTGACGGCACCTAGATCTTTAGTTGGAAGTTTGCAGGGAATGCATCCTATTCAGGGAAGCATTACATTGGGCACAGGGTGCGTGCGATTGGCTTGGGGCAGGTGAATGCCATTGGTCAGCCTGGGCAGCCTCACGGGCGAGCATACGTGGTGCAGTGGGGCACAATCGACCACTGTATGAAGGAGGGCATGGCGGTGTTGTATGAATGATTTTTCTAGAAGAAGACCGGGTTCAAGGAAAGGAAGTTTAGGTGACTGGGACTTCACAGTCAGAGGAAGTGATGACATCTATGGTCATTCACACCAGCCCAGAATGCCCCTCGAGCACGGAGGCTACACCACACGACAGTAATTGCAGTAAGGATGGAGGATGATGCTTGAAGGCTGTGAACAAAGGAACTGATGTGGAAGCGGAGCTCATGGGCCAGACATACATTCCCAGAACTACGAGGACATAACTGTTCTTGGGCAGAGGCAAGAACTCTGAGACTGAGAGAAGCTCCAAGAGGTTGGAAAATTACCCAAAAGAAAAATTAGCAAAAAAAAAATGAGCAATGCCCTTCACTGATGAATGATGTGATTTCTGCTCTCAATAGAAATGAAATTTGAGAACAAAAAGATTATATGGTAGAGGAAATGATTTGTGTAATCTGCTTCCCCTCACCCCCCATTTTCATACCCTGGAGCCATAGTTATAAATGTCAACTTCTTTATAGAAATGATGTATATAATGACAATAATTAGAAGGTATGGGGGTGAGGCCAAGGACATCCTTTGATGACATGTTCAGAGAAGGCTCTTTTAGAACTGAGACCTGACTAAAGAGAAGAAACCTGTAATGGAAAAGGTTGAAAGAAAAGTATGCCAGAAAGAAGAAATAGACCAGGCAAAGGCCTTCAAGTGCTCCGTAGTTTGCCGTGGGTCGAGGTCCCCAAAGAAAGCCAGTGGGGCTGGAGCTTAGAAAGTTAGGGGTGGAGAGACGGAGGCTGAGCTGAAGACGGAGCAGTGGGCAGGGACCAGACTGCAGAGGGCTGGTAGACCATGATGAGGAGGCCTGGACTTTATATGAGTACAACGGGCACCCATGGAAGAGCTCTAAGGATGAGTACTGTGTGATTTAATGTGCGATTCAAAGTGATCGCTCAGCCTCTCGGGGAGAAAAGGGAGACCGGGAGGACAGGAGAGAGGCTACAGCAATGCAGATCTAGAGATGGAGTGAGGTGGGTGGTTTCAGGGTATAATCTGGATGTAAAACTCCAGAACTTGCTGATGGAAAAGAAAAGAAGTTGATGATATTTCCTAAGGTTTGAGCTTGAATACGTCTGTCAGTGGAGGAAGGGGTGATTGAGTCATTGACCAAAATAGGAAGACCAGAGCAGAAAAGTTGGAGGTGGGTCGGGGTCATCATTACATCAGTCAAGTTCGGCTACTTGAGGGTGTCTCAGTTACTGCTGGAGAACACTGTCTGTCCAACAGTAATCTCCCTTACGGAGGGGCATTCTGGGCTGGTGTCCACTGAGATGCAGCTGAACCCACCCCTCTTTTGGGCTCTGTACTGGTGTCGGTGTGAATGACCATAGATGCCATTATTTCCTCTGACTGTGAAGTCCCAGCTACCTAAACTTCCTTTCCTTGAACCCAGTCTTCTTCTTGAAAAATCGTTCCTACAAATTGGTTCCAACAAAAAGAATGATGACGATGCATGTAGTATATCCAATACAAGACGATTTCCAAGGCCAGGTATTTTCAGTGTAAGGTTTTTATTTACTTAGTAATCTGTTAATGGAACTGTTTACATTTGAACTTGGATGCCTTGCTATAATTAAAATCACTCTCGAATTTATCAACTGAGACCTAAATTTAAGACCTGCTAAAGGCTTTATATGACTGAATAAGTCTTCATATTCTCTTGGAGATGAACCACCATCTAAAATAATTTTCAACACACGTAATGTTTGTCATCCATCAAAAAAAAAGTACAAGAGAAATATTCCATGTTTAAAGCAGAGCTGAAAAAAAGAAGACGAAAAATTCCATATTGCATGAAAGAAAGAGTTGGGTTACCACCAAAGTGAAAGGAAATCAATGGGACGACTTTGGAGACCCATTTCAATCTGTTGTTGACATTGTTTTCTGGTAGTAATTTTCTCAAAATGTTCCCAGTATTGAGTTTGCCTATTGATTCTATTATTTTTGACCTTGCATTAGTGTGGGCTAATCTTACATGCCATAAAATTTCCTTTCACAGCTAAAATTATTGTGTGACTCTGGAGGAAACCTGCCATCAGGTCAGGCACCCCTCAGGAGTTTGATGAGCGTATAAGCGGCAATAATGAGTTATGTTGACTTCCAATACACTTTCGTGTTGTTTACATTTTATTAAATGGTTTAAGCAGGGTCATCATAGAAATGATCAACATATTGACTGAAACACTCAAGCCTGAATGAATTGAAGGCCACAGACAGCGAACCAGATTGGTCAGCTTGACTTTGAGTCAATAGCGTAAATATATATTTGGCTACAGAATCGAAACCAACTTTATATTCATTTTTCTGAAAACCGTGCTAAATAAATACACAGTACAAAGTGCATCACTGGAAGATGCCCTTTCTACTCACGCAGTGCCCCCCACCGGCTGTGCCCCTCCAAAACCAAATAACGCAGCCTGCTCGAATGCATCCGAAATGAGGAGAGGCGATAGGGATCAAATAAATGGGAGAACAAAAGCTTTTCAATGGTTTCCCTGGGAAGAGAATAGATTTGTTGTTGGTTCCAGGTAGGGGAAATGCGGCAGCTGTGTTTTCAAAGGGTTTATGAAGTACAGTCACAACATGTCATTAACATCCCATTCGCTCTCCACCCCACCCCTCCCACCTGTCTCCATAGGGGGTCAAACCACCTGTACCCCACACACCCCTTGCCTGTGATGCTCTAGTTGTTCAGGTTGCCTGAGAAGGAATTTCAGGATTTACTGGCACAAAGCTAATGGGTTTGCCCACAAATACTTAGAAGACTATTGCTAGAGAAGGTAATTTGCCTCTTAATGATTTAATTATATGCTACAGCTCTGCTCTAGAAGAATAACGATGTTCCTTACTTTCCTGCTGCTGCTGGGGCTGCTGACTTTGGAAACTTTTGGAAAAGAATTTTCCAATTTTTTTTTGAATTTTTACAATTTTTTTCCATTTGGTCTCCTTGAGAGAGTGTGGGGGGGGGCGGTGGGTTGAGTCGTTGGAGCAGAAAGGAGCACTTTCTCATCCTGCAAAGAACATTTACCCAGAGCAGAGCGAGAGGTCTGTCAGGGTAACAGGGAGGCCCATTGTAAGATATGTTGTGATTTTTCTTCTCATTGTCTTGCTTGATCCCGTCCAGTAAGACTGGTCTTTATTTGCATGCCAAGTTCAATGAGATGACCTGGTTTGCCCAACACAGAGGTAGAAAGTGAATGAGTTAGGGATCCCATCGAGGACTTTTGACTCCTGAACCCAGCTTTTGTTTTGTATAACTCACCTTTCTGTGGCTTAAGAAAACCTCCCTTTGTAGTGCAGGTTGAGTTTTTGGGAAGCAGACCCTGAGGCAGAATTGGAGGTCCCAGGTGTTCTTTGGGGTCATTGCCTGTAAGCAGAAGGGGAGGCAGCAGGCTCGGTCAGAGGCAGGAGTCGAACTGAAGGACAGCCCAGGAGAGCCTTGGCCTGCCCTGTGGGGAGCTCTGGGGCTGGTATTGCCCATCACATGTCCTCATTGGGAGATCTGGCCAGACCATTATGCTGCCACCTCGCTGTATCACTATTCCCAGTGCTCCATGGGCGAGACCTGGGGTTAGTTGGCATTTTGCAGCCATGGCAGCCCCTGAATTCAAGAAGACACAGCTGGACAGTGCACCTCTGTGTCTACAATACACTGTTTTCAGATCTGTCTAGAGAAACACTATCCATTCATGAGAGGCACAGAAGAGGAAGTAGAAAGATTGTGGGGTTCTGGACTGGGACACCGGATTTCTTATCCCAAATCTACCTCCCCCTGGCTAGGGCATTGTGGCATGTTAGTTGAACCCCAAGATTAATCCAATCTGTAAAATGGGCATATGGGCAGCATTTTATTGACTTACAATGAGGACTAGGGATAATTTCTGCAACGTATCTTTGGCCCATGGAAGATACTGACAGCCACGAACCTCTGGAGAAAGAGAACACATTGTGGGCCACCCATTGATTGACCAAACACTGACCTAGACATGCCTTTTCCTCTCTTTCTGCTTCCCCAAGGCACCATGGGCACCCCTGAACCTACAGCTGGGTTGTCCTCTGGGCCCTTCACTGCAGTATCTCACCTTAGAGGGGCTGGGAGTAAGGAAGGGGGCTCCCCTGGCCTTGGGGGCCTGCTAGAGGCCATGCTGTTGATAGGATAGCCCCTCCTGGGAACTCACTGCAGAGGCCAGTTCCCAGACCAAGGGTTTTTCTCCTGTGCTCGGGGTTGCAAGGGAAGCCAAGCACCAGGGGAGCAGGGTCGAGCCTGAGGCCAGAGGTGACTGCGCTCCTGCCTTGCATCCTCAGCATTCAGGCGAAGGCAGAAGGATGCTCCCAAATGTTCAATGAGCGCTTATCATTGGCTGGCCATCGAGTCATGCCTTTTGCATGAATTTCTCATTCAATTTTTTGGGGGGGATTTTTTATTGTGATTCTATTACAGTTGTCCCAGTCTTCCCCGCTTTGCCCTCCATTCCCTGTCTTAACAACAGTAGCGGGTGTTGGAGCTCAGAGCCGAACCAAGGCAGCCCGACCCCAGGCCTCACGTGTGAAGCAGGCAGGGAAGGCGAGGTGAGCCGATCATGTCCACGTCTGGGAAAGCTGCGAGGTCTTGCCGTCCCTGTGATGGATTCACTGCCATGGGGTGCCGGTCCCTTTCTTTAGTGAGAGAAAGCCCCTTTTCCTGTTCCCCTGGCTTTACTTTCACCCCCCTCCAGAATGCAGTCCTCCCTCCGAGACGTGTTGCAGGCGTGTGCAGGTTTGGCATGCATGTGAGAAATGAAGGTTACGGGTGCAGGTCTTAGACAGAGAACTCTGCTGGCCGTCGGCAGCCCTTCTTCCCTGTCTGCCGGCCGGTTCCCTCCGATCCTCGCCAGTCTTTGTAAGTTCTGTCTCCACAGTTGTCATCCAGCAGAATGACGACCAGCTTTCCTCGGATGATGTCTGTCAGTCCAGTTGTACTTAGGTTTCACGTAAGGGAATCGCTGTAGAATTCTGAAGTCAGACTGCTACGCAGCTCCACTATTTATGAGCTATGTGATCTGGGTCAATTTTTTTAAGCTTTCCTTTGGAAACTTTCCATCTGTAAAACGGAATAATGTTACTTATGGGGTTGTTTACCTAGGTAAGGAATTTAAATACCTGGAATATAGTAAATGCTCAACAAATTCTTATTAGTATTATTGCACCATTTTTCCGTGAAGGATAAGAGAACAGATTTGAGGTTGCATTTTAACTACACAGCAGGATGTGTTCTGTAATTTTTTTTTTTCCCCTGCAGCTCCTAAGGAAAGGGCTTAGGAAACAGCAGTGATTACTAATATGCTCTCAGCTTTCAACTCCCGAAGGGTTATTTTCAGAACGATCTGCAGCCTTTATGGGGTGGAGGCAGGGGAGAGCTGAGGAACTCTCCAACCTTCAAAGAGGTGGGGGGTGGGGGGGCGGATCTGGTTGCTCTGCAGAATCAAAGGGACTCCCCCGCCCCTGCGGAAGGAGACACCAAGTGATAAACCAAGAACCCTCTTTGAAAATTTCCCCCTCTATTTGTCCCTAGAGGAGTGCGCCTCAGGGAGGTGTATTGTTTGAAGCTTTTAGCCTGGAGCTTAATTTTTAAAAGTATTTCCCTAGAAACAGATTAGCTCCCTTTAACAGTCACAGGTGCCCCAAGCTGCGCCGGGAAGATTACCCCAAGTCCCCTTTCATGCCAGTCTCAGAGCGGGAGGCGTTATTTATTTCATTGCTCAGAGAACCGGTTGCTTTTCTTCGTCCCGGTTCAGCCCCTACCATCTTGTGGGCGGGACGTGTGCCTGAGAGATGAGACTCGGCGGACCAAAGCCGGAGCCACGCTTGTCTGCAGAGAGGTTGAATCCGGGGAGGTCTCCTTCTTGGCAACCCGATCCATCCCACCTGTCTGGTGTGTCGAAGTTCCCCCAGGAGCCAGCTCTGCAGCCGGGACTGGAGGGTAGTCGTCTGCGCGCGCACGCAAGAAACCGTGGGAGCGGGTGGGAACACGAGGTTGGGATGGGATGTGATCTGGGAAGTTCTGTCCGTGGAGAACTGGAGCGTTCCCCTGCTGGGGGCCCTGAGACAGAGTGGAGCGCACACCTCTGAGTCATCCACAC